>JAHLJT010009436.1:210768617-210861134 GCA_031308135.1 Acheta domesticus | reverse complement strand
TTTCCCTTCAATCTAACATCTGATACGCATAGCTATTCTTCTTAATTAGTATTCAATGATTGTATTTTAAATACCACAATATGATAAATGATATCCTTAGCAAGTAAGTTGACTAATTTTTAAAATTAGAATGGAAGTGGATTGTCAAATGTTTACAATAACCGTAAATGCTAATGCATAATCGAAAGATTGAAAATAAATTTGTAAGGGCAGCTAAACACTGAAGTATTTAAAAATAAATTAAGAGGAGGAGGGCAAACATTTAATTTTGCTCTAGGTAGAATCAGTCATCTGAAGGAGGAAACGATTGTCTTGCGTACTGACTGCCTTAGAGTGAGGTATTAGCAACATTCTGGGTACTTCCTACCAACTCTTACGTCACTTGCACACGACCCTCTCAGCGATGCTCGACCACCCGACAACAGAAGTCAGGGCACCGGAGATAACTCCGTCCGCCACGCCCTCCCGCCCGCCTCTCGTTCTACATCCACATGCTTCAGCTCCATTCGTCCACCGCGAGAGGTGGCTCAGACATCCTGAAGCGCCTTGTTCGAGTCCCGACGGTGGCAGGGTTTCCTATACTAGCTAGATAGCAAGGTCGAATTCTATCGCTGTCTGGAGGAGAATTCTAACTGCCAGCTACTCTGATCAGCAGTTTTTATATTTATCGGTCTCCGATAAATGCCAGGCGAATGCCGCAACCGAATCTTCCTTCCTCTTCCTTGTCCTATCCTCATCCCTTACAAACTTTTACGTGCACCACAGTGCGCAAATGCCGGCAGACTGGTCTGGAACTTAGAGGTTGTTCCGTCTGGGGCGGTGCCTCGCTGGTGGGAGGTATCTGATTGCGAGAATTCCCGTTAGACGACGTAGGTCGGCGCCGGATTCTGACCATCCAACGGGGGAAGATGATCGCTATCTCTTGAGGAAAACACATGAACTACACTCATGGATCAATGTCCTTAGCAGTTGGACGCTCCCACAAATAAAAAAATCCACTCCTCCTCACTCCTTCCCCAAGCTTGTCTGCCTGCTACCACTGCCATTGCCTACTCTCCTCCTTGCCTCATAGCGACGGTCTCAGCATCGTATTGGGCGAACCGCTGTAGGGCCCAATAAGTAGCTTGTTATAATCAATATGTATTACTTATTACCGGTCCCGACTGTGGCATTGGTAGGGCACTGCCTAAAATGCCTGCCCCTGTTACATCATCTCATCTCCTGTGATGGAACACTCACATTCACATGGACTTCACTCTTCCTTGCTGCAGTGCCTCTTACTGGGAGGTCCTAAGGGTTCGAGTCCCGACGGTGGCAGGATTTTCGACACTAGCTAGATAACAAGGTCAAAATCAGCTGCTGCCTTGAGGGAATTCATGAAGCCGCCCGCTCTGATCGGCAGTTTTCCTTACAACAAGCTTCGAACAACACCAGACGAATCCTTGAGCAGTATCCTAACAAACAGACCACGGACCGCGAGCGATCTTTCCTTCCTCTTCCTTGTCCTATCCTCACCCCTTTCTTTCATACACTCACATCCACATGGACTCCACTACCACACATGTCGGACGTCCCGTCGGGAGCTTAGATCTTGTCCTGGCTGGAGCGGTGTCCCCCACTGGTGGGAGATATCTGGAACTGGAAAACCTCGCAGGGCTATGTGTAGATCACCATCCAGCGGGAGATCTCCACCACCTCCTGTGATGGAACATGCACTACACTTCCAGAACCTTGGCAGTTGACGCGCTCGGAAACACTAATCAATCAAAACCTCCTTTTTGTTCCTCCTTTCACCCGTCCTCACTCCTCGCTCTTCTCTCTCCTCCCTTGTAACCTCCTTTCTTCTAGTTCCTTTCTCTTCCCTTTCCTCTCCTCCTTCCTTGCACGCTCCTTCCGACCTCCCCTTTCGCCACGCCATTCATCGGGCTCACTTCTCCCGTCCTCCTTCTTCCGTCCCGTTTACCTCTCTCGCTCAGTTCCCCAAGTCCCTACTTCTGATACTACACACACCTCTTCCCGTACTTGAACCAAAATACTGTTTTCCATAATCGAGGGAATCGAAATTACACTTCAGACTATATGGAGGCGTTATTTAATAGTGGTGCAACTCCATTGACTCATTTCGAGATATTGAGCTCTAATGTTAAATGATTATATAAAAATGGGGGATGGAATTTGACAACAAAATTGTATTTTTTTCTTATATTTATTTGTTCGTCTGAAGATGATATGAATAAGCATACTGTATGCTTCGTGGAATATTGGGAGTGTAAAGGAGTTATACCACCATAAAAATGAAATTGGTGGGCAAAATAGGTAGATGTCGTTCTAAGAAAACTTGGAAATGAAGACAATAGCGATTTATTTATTTAGTAGTGCTGTTGAAGCACATTCAGTTTTCTTCATTTTCTTGAATTCATCCACTTCCTACCAGCAGATCAGTGAAATAAGCGTGACTAACGCTTCAAATGAATGGAAACATATCAAGCGTATCCTGTTTCTTCGCTTGGACCTTTCTATGCTGTGATTATAGAAGAGGGATATCTATGTTTTTTGAAAACCTTAGTTCTTCCTCATCCACTGGTGGTTTGTTTGTAGTGAAGTTTACCTGTTTAGATACGAGAAACCAATATCTTGATTTAAGATTTACTTGTACATAAGATACTTTTATATAAGATTTAAGGTTTACTTGTACACTTGATTTAAGATACTTCTGTTTGACAAATCTTTTTTTTTAAATTTTTTTTATTTATTATTAAAGTCGCAGCAACAACTGAGGTCATTAGCGACTACTTTAAGTACAACGTTACAATATTAACATGGCAACTTTACAATAGATATGAAAATTTACAAATATTACAATACATGTGAATATGTAGAGACATACATTACAGGTATTTGATGTTACAGAATTAGTTTCTAGTATCCATACCAATACACCTATTACAATTAGATTTCTTTAAGAATGTTGCTGTCTTTACAGAATTTTAATATTTTATTTTGATAGTCGATGGATGATAGCATCAGTTCAGGGTTTTGCTCGTCTTCTAGGTATGTGTGTCTGCTGTAATGAAACATAGGACATTGAGTTAAAATGTGTTCAAAGTTAAGAATGGTATCACAGTTCTGGCAGGTAGGTGGGGGATTTCCAGTTAGCAAGTGTTGATGACTGAACTTGCAATGACCGGTTCTTATTCTTGTTATTGTCACCTGATCTTTTCTTGAAAATTTTTTGGAGGTTCTTGGGGAGTAAAAATTGTTAACGTGTTTCTGTAGAGGGCTGGATTTCATGTTTTTCCAGAGGTTGCTCCACTTTTCATCCATTGCTTTCTTGATGTGGGTCCATAAATCCTTGCAAGTGTGTGATATTGTTAAAACACTTCCTGTTTCAGGGCTTACATTTTCTTCTTCAAGACTCATTGTATTATGTTCAGGGGTTGTTCTGTAATCTGGTATCAAGGCAATTATGAGACTTCTTTTAGATTGTATAATGTCATGATATATTTCATGAATAATGTTTATCATTGGTAGGCCAGGATAGTTATTGAGAATGTTGTTTATTGCTTCAAGAGAAGTAGAGAATATGACAAACTTGTTATTTCTGAGTTTCTGTGACATTTTGAAGGCTGTCATTATAGAGCATATTTCAGCTGTTGTAGTACTAGAGTAGGAATGCAGTCTGTTTATAATTTTAACATCTTTGGTAATTGTAGTTGCATATTTTGCATCTCTCTTATTGGTAACTCTAGTATAGATTTTATAGGAGTCTTGGTATTTATTTTCTATTTCATTAAGTTTTATTTTCCTATCGTTTTCAGCCATTTTGTTTATTTGAATAGTGTCTAGTGTTATATCTGTTACTATTTCAGGAATTGTCCATGGGGGATACTATTATTTCTTTTTTCCATTAGTATATGTTCCTGAAGGTTTAACTGTCTCAGAAGGTTTTTGACTTTGGTATATACTGGTGAAAAGCATTTTTGTTCTTTGTAGTAATTTTGAAGTTTTGGGTATATATCGTGGTAGATTATAGGGTTATTGATTCCGCTGATTTGATGGCATATTTGAGAGTTAGCATTTGTCAATGGTGAGCTAGGGTTGGTTCTTTGACTTCTATTAGGATGCTACCAATGGGGCTGGTTTGAAAGCAACCAGTGCTTATTCGTAGAGCTTTGTTGTGTATAACATCAAGTTTTTGTAGGTCTTTTTTGCTAGCTGAATCATATAATATGGATCCATAGTCGATTTTGGATCGAATTATTGCTTTATAGGTCATCAGCTGGAGATGTTTATCTGCTCCCCAGTTATTATGGGATATGCACTTGAGTATGTTGAGTCTTTTCTTACATTCCTCAGATAAGATTTGTATATGCCTTTTCCCGTTCATTTTTGAGTCAAAATGCATGCCTAATATTTTAATGTTTTGATAAAATTTTAGGTTATGTAGGTCCATTTTTAATGTAGGCTGACTCTCCATATTTTGTCTGGAGAATACTATACATTGGGTTTTGGAAGCTGAAAATTTAAAGCCTGATTTGAGAGACCATTCAAGTAGATTGTTTAGAGCAGATTGTATAATTTCTTGACTGGTTGTAATAGATGATCCTCTGCAGAGAATGGTAATGTCATCAGCATATTTCCTAATGATTACTGGATGATTAATTTCAGAGCCTGCATCATTGATGGCCAACAGGAATAGAGTAACACTAAGTACAGCACCTTGTGGTAGTCCATTCTCCAAGTGTTGTACTGATGATAGGCTACCATTAACTCTTACATTAAAGGTTCTTTCTTTGGTGAAATTCTTGATAAATTGAAATATGTTGCCTTTAAGTCCATATTCCTGTAATTTTGTCATGATTATATGGGTCCACACCATGTCATAAGCTTTTTCGATGTCTAGACTCACTGCTAAAACATGTTGTTTGTTAGCAAGGGCTTCTTGGAAGTAATTATCAATACTTACTAGGTGAGAGGTAGTTGAGTGTCCAGCTCTGAAACCAAATTGATTGTTGGATATGATGTTTTTAAAGTCTAGAAACCATCTGAGTCTTTTGTTAATTATTTTTTCCAGGATTTTGCACATATTGCATGTTAAGGAAATGGGTCTGTAATTTTCCGTTTTAGTGGGGTCTTTCCCAGGCTTTGGTGTAGATATAACAATAGCTGATCTCCATAATTCAGGAAATACATTTTTATTCCATATTATTGACAAATCTTATTTTTCTAACTTTTAGCCAATTACAAACACCATGTTGTTCATTTTTCGTCCTTCATGTTGCAGACTTTTGAAGGTCTTTTAACACACAGACCATTAAGTTTCATTTTTGTTTAAATAAAAAAGGTGTGATGTAATTATATTATTTTTGTTGTTCCTATTAACAAATCTCGATCAAGCTCTTTATCATCTTATCACTACAGACGTTATAAATATCTCAAAAATCACTCACCACGAGACTTGTAGAAAACCACGAAGCTGTACCACTGGAGTTGTATCACTATCAAAATAAATATATTGCAATATACTGTGATTCACTTTTATTGTGATGAGCAATGTCGTCCACAGAAAGCACTTCAAGTTCTATCACTTTCAGAATAAATGTTTCACACTTGCACGGACTTGAAAATGGAGTTAATTCAATTTCACAAAAAATGGGAGTTGTGCCGCTATTAGAATAACGTCTCCATATGAAGGAATCGATACTGTGTGTTGTTGGTACTTACACGAAACATCGTACGGATTCGTCATTTCGAAACAGAAAAATACACATCTCTGGGCGCGACATCACCGCGTGGAAGCCGGCGAGTCGTGCGAGAGGGGGGCAGCGTGACGGAGTGCCGTGGGCGGCGCGCGGCGTGGCGTGGCGCGAAACAATGATCACGCGTGCGTCGCTCCCCTTCGTTTGCCGTTGACGGTGAGTGCTTTATTGTTTCGATTTGCCGTTAACATTCAACGGTTTTTCCCTCATGTCTGTCACTCCCTTCATCTCGGAATTACCAGACACTAAGAGGTGATTATGGAGGCAGTTCCGTTGTTTCAGATTTGTTCTCCCGAATAACAAAATAAAACAATAATAATAATAATAATAATAATAATAATAATAAAATGATGCAAAAGTCAATAATCTTAAACACATGCAGGATTGTGCGAAAATTCCTAAATTACGATGAAACATGAATTGGCCTGTGTCTTGGTTACTAACCCGACACAAAGTCAAATATATATCCGGCGAATACCGAGAAAAAACAATGTTGTATAATAATAATTAAAAATTTGTAGCTGCACAAATGAGTATCCAAATTTTCTATGATATTAAGCAGACATCACCCGAAGAAATATACCAGTATTTGCGAAACCCTCAGAATCATCGAGTGAACTGCAATATTATCCAGGAGGAATTACGACTAATGTATCAAAAGTGACTAACAATGTCGTTAATCACTTACTTATCAGAGGATAGTATGATGTCAGCCAACAACATCTTGGCCTTGGCAGTTCTGGCTTACTCCTTCGGTACTGTTAAGTGGACTGAATCTTACCTGTAGGGTGGTCAGGTCGAGGAGAGGAATGTTACATCAATTCCATTGTCTCCATGCAAACCCCTCCGTAAGATTACATCTACCACGAATGTTGGGAGGCAGAGGGTTAGCTAATACAAAAAATTACACGAATACAACCATGTCTAAGCAGGATCCGAGTTTGAGCCTCCTGGGCTCAGATGACGGCTGCCGCAACCGCCTGCGCCACGGGACAAGCTATTTTTATTTATTATATTACTCCTCCAATTTACGACTAAATATGTTATGAGTCGGTTGAATATAAAATCTACTCCAAGTTGCAACCAGCTTCCTAAGGAGCAGATCGAAGAACTGTCGGTGCCTCTACAATAATTTGTACAAAATGTGAGCTGTCCCAAAAAAGCAATTTCTAGCACTTACTTTTTTTTTCTTGAATCGGCCATCACGGGACCACGTGATAAGTACATGCCACCGGAGCTCAGACATGTTGTAGGGGTAGGTGCAGGTTACTTCCCATTTTGATGCTGATTCCATTTTTATACCCCAGGGTTGTTAGCCCTGAAGGATGGGATGAAATTATGATGGTGGTGAATGATGAAATAGACACACACAAACATACAGAGACACAACACAACAATGCCCGAGGGGAGACTCGAACCCATGATTCTTTGGTCCGACATCGCCACTGCTCTATAATGCGATTTTTATAACTTTCCCTCTCAAGAACTGTCTTCACATTGGAATATGTTACGGTATTTCGTATCTTTCTCAGTCGTTCCGCTAGATATCACACGATCGTGGCCGTATCAAGCAATGCCTGCAATCATGTGATATCTAGCGGGAAGACCGAGAATGACGCGAAATGCCGTGTGGTATTCCATCGTGACGATATGGGCATGAGAGGCAAAGTTTTGCAACTGACTTAGCGATACCGACTTAGCTGTCTTGGCCATCGGATCGGCATTATTATTATTATTATTATTATTATTATTATTATTATTATTATTATTATTATTATATTATTCCATTACATCACGACTAAAGATCTTATGAGTCGGCTGAATATAAAATCTACTCCAGGTTGCAACCAGCTACCTAAGGAGCAGATTCGGTGACTATCAGTGCCTCTACAATACTTTACGCAAAATGTGGGCTGTTCCAAATAAAGCAATTTCTTGCACTTCCCAGTCTTTTGAATTACCTGGGAGTTTAGACAAGTTTTATTATTATTATTATTATTATTATTATTATTATTATTATTATTATTATTATATCATAATCATCTTTATAAGCAGGCAATCTTCCAGAGTCTGTCAGAGAAAACTGCGGAGGCTGAGCGGTGGGCACTCCCCTCTCGTGGATGGGATGGCCTGAGCGGCGGCGTGGAGGCGGCGGTGGCGGTGGCGGCGGCGGCGGCCGAGTGAATGTGGGCGGGTGGGCGGTCGCCCTCAGGCGCAGCAACGTACGCGTGTCGCGTCGCTATTTTATTCCGGTTGCCATGGCGACGGCGTGGTGACATCACAGCGGCCTGTCGTCTCCGCCTCCTACACGCCGTCCCGAAACTTGGCGTTCGCCTCGGCTGCTACCGATGTAGCTTTGGGAATTAAGTTGAATATGGGCGCAATGGGAGGTAATGAAACTCCTCAAGAAATGATCCCGTTTAACTGGTGCAGTCTGTTCCTGGTTATGAATTGGTAATTGAATATTTTTGGCAAGTGAAATTTTGTTTATGTTAATTTTTTTCTTTTTGTTCAAACAAATATTTTACACAGTTTTCAAACACATTTGTAATTAAGATAGCACATTAACTTTGAGACCCACGGTTTCTCACTATTTGTTTAATACAATTTAGTAATATTTGCTGACCTGTGCCTATCTCATTTATCTTAATAATATTTCATTCACTGTCTTACTATTTTGATATTGGTGTGATGAATCACTAACGGCAAAAAAAAAAAAAATATTCCGTGGATTCACAGGACTACCCTCACGGCATTTCAGGTTGTGAACTTCTTATGCGGGCTATTTAATTTATTAAACCTTTTTTTCAGAATTATTTATAATTGCCCAGTTACAATTTCGTATGTGATCCCTCATCTTATCAAGTAACAAACAATACACCATTTTACCGCTAATTGTAGCTCCTCTGTTACTGGTAAACACTTACAATTCACAAACAAATGACATATTTATCAAACAGCGTAAAATTCATCCACAATACTTTCATTCCCTGATATACACCGCACGGCGATTGTTATCATTCTAATAGTTTCTTTTTAATTTTAATGCTTAATTAAAATATAAATTGCTAATGACTTCGTCTTCTCACATTTGTGACACAAATAATGTCCATTCACTTCCCTTTTGCAGATAACAGCAAGCTTAGTCGTTGTAACGGCTGATATAATTCCATTTTCATAATAGCTTCTTACAATATCCCGCGTTTCACTCGTCTTATTCCAAATTTCGAAATTGACGTCAAAGTTCCGTGATATTCAGTCAACACATTGCTATCATCTGCTGCTTTTCCAGTATTTAACCATTAACGTATAGTTAATAAATTATTGAAACTTTGAAAATTTATCTCGCGAGAACACGCGCCATCATCTTCGACCTCTTTGTCCCATGGGTACCTTCGTTCTCTCCGTTCATTCATTAAGCACCCGCTTTTCAACTGTCTTCTTCTCGCTCACAATTCCTTATAATCGTTTCTTCTTGATGCGTCCTGCGCACCTTCTTCATTTGCCCTACTATAATCTTCCTTCCATTCACTATCCACAAGCTACACTTCCTCTGTTGTTTTCCTTGACAATCCCATACACTAATTCACGTATTTTTAATTTAATACGCACGGAAACTACTCAACGGGTACTGAGAATACCAATACACTTTATATTTAAATTCCTGGCACTCGTCGCCTCCCCGTTTGGACTATTTTACTTATTCTTGATAATCGCTGTGATTTTGTTCGTAACGAAATCATTTGTTTTTTGCTGAAGGTCTCCAAACTACAGGGTTAGTCAATAAAAACGTCCACCTCGAATAATTTCTAAACGATTCAAGATATTGCGATGAAATTTCCACCAAACGATTCAGGTCATAGGGGTTCATGAGTTGAAGTTTTTAGTTTTTTATAGTATTCTTTAACCCATTAACTGCCAAATTAATTTTGTGCGCATAGCGCTTGCTCTCCCTTCGACTTAACCATATGCACATAGCAGCTAAGCACGGTTTTATACGAGGATTCGAAGCGATCCAAGTAATATGTACACAATGGCCAGGAGTGTATAATGCGTTAATGATCGACATCTGGCATTCAGGATTGAAAAGGGTGTTTATATTTATTGAAGAAATAAAATTCGCAAATTATATCACATAATGTCAAGCAACAAATGAAACATGTCTGAGAACCCCAATTGGGGATCATAGCAGTTAATGGGTTAAAGATATTGGACAAATTTCACTTTTTAAATGGCACACTAAACTTATTTTTACAAGAACAGGAATGTCTTGAGAAGACAAATTTATCAATACCACACATGTTTGTATTTGATGAATAATTAACAGTACAAAGCGTGAAGGTTGACTTAGACAAGGTTTTATATACCGGCGGAAACACATCTGTCATACACTACTTGAGTATTCTACTTAAACAAATCTGTCATACACTACGTGTAGTTTGCCCTCCTTGAAGAAATCTTTTCAAAAGACAAAATGTATGCGATTGTTCGGATACAGGCGCCGGCTCTCCTAATTCGCATCCTATTTTCCCCCACTGGTGGTATTTATATCATTTGTTTATTTTAGAATAGACACTTAAAGCACAACATGATTGATTTTTCGATATAATCAGCCTCAAAAGCATGTTCCTGACATTTGTACACAAAGTTGAAAAATAATTATTATTATAATTAATATTTATTCTCCTTACAAACACATTAAACGGGTTCTTGCTGTATCCTCCTTTTTTTCTGTTCACAAGTAAAGTTTATCTCAGGTTCCTTTTTGTTCCTCAGATATATTCTATTCTGTCTAATTTTTAACAAGATGGCGACACAATGATGGATGTCAATTGAATATGCAAGAGAAAACTACATCTTTCACAAATTATTTGTAAAATTGACTTGTATAACACAACGAAGAACATGGAAAATATTTACTTGTGCAAAAAATCAGAATTCCAGCATCAATTACTTTGCAAAGTAACTCAATTGCTAGAACTGCACGGTTCTACGTAAATGTAATCGTTTCAGTAATAATGGGAAGGCGATGATCAATAGAGTGAATGCTTTCAAATGACAAGTGGGAAAATCCCAGGCACGCAAGACTTGCTTAGTGTTCGTGAAATTTTCCTCTTCCTCTTCCAATAATCGCAATACTTCCTTCAACCACAATGGCCGCATTAATTTTCCAAAGAATAGAGTTCTTTGCTACGATTCATGCAAGGTAATAGTCAGCATTTAGTCCTTCTTAACATTTATTTAAAGAAATAAATATGTATCCGAACTTTTTTGTTTTTGAATCTATCTTTTAATTTTATGTCAATTGAATCAATGCAGTAGATAATACTTGCAGTGGCACTTATTTTCTCACCTATTGCAAGCAACAGACTGCTTTGGTGTCATGATTCTTTGGTTCTTTGTACAGACCTCGTTTATTAACATTTTTTGGAAGAGATATAGAAATGCAGCTCTGAACGGAAGAAGTTAGTAAAAAAGAAACTTTCGGAAAGAATTTGGAGGCAGTCACACTCTCATGAAGAAACAAACGAAACTCAAATACGATTAATAAATTCACTAATTGTGATAATACGTTAACTGGAAATCTTTACATTCTTTAAACCACATCATCCAATACCTTTTGTTTCTAAAATACACATCTTAATTTCAAATATCAAGGGCAATAAAAACTAACTTTTTTGTTTCACAATTTCAGATCATATTTTGAACAATACTAGAAGTTTAGTTTTCACTAAGCATTTCACTGTACGGATTCCCTTTTGTGGTATTTATACAAGCAATTATGAAATTTCAGAACACCAAACGGATTACTGATAAGGCAAAACTTCTGTGTTCAGACAATTGGTGTCGAAAAGATGAATTATTTTGTCAGTCAAAGCAGGTAGAAGTTGTAGAGGAACGGGATACTGTATGTGTAAGGAAGTTGAAAATAACTTTCACAATCAAGATATCAAAGAATCAGATTTTGAGTTAAAAACGCTATGCAGTTTATATAACAGTAAGTTATTAAATGAGTGAAGTAAAATTTTATTCTCGAGTAAAATATTAAGGCTCTAAAGCGATAATTAGATTCGGAGAAGCTCTATTTCACAATTGAGGAAAATCTACCTACTCTGGAGTTTCACACAATTATCTAGCAGTATCTGAATAAACATAAGGAGGAACTTTTGATGATATAATATTTAAGTATTTCTTTTAAAGTTTCTAAAGAATGAATGCTTTTATGAATAATGATATCTTAATGAATATCTAATCCTAATCAATAACGTCGAAATAATGAAATATTCCCATATTTCATTATTTCGACGACATATTCTGATACTTCTTTATCTTCTGATATGTCTTAATGCTAAAAGAGGAAGTGCTTGTTTTATTGGGTGTTGTCAAGGAAAGAATTAAAAATTATACTTTTCCATGAGCGTATTGTATTAGCAATGAAATAAAATGCACATCATTAAATTAAAGTAATTAATTCGAAACAACAAAACAGTTGTTGATGTTACCTATTACAGTAATTTAATGGTGAGGTGAATTTTATGTACACGGACCTTTCAACAGGTTCAGGTCGAAATCTGACCTTATTTTTTTCTATTGAAAGATATTCACAATTTACAAGAGCTGCAAAAAAATTAACTGCCTGCGTGCACTGCGGAAATTACTGAAAAAATGAAGAATTTGGTCCGTTTTGACCACACTATTTTTGCTACCGAAATGGACAACCCTTGCTGCAACGAACGACTCACGTAGTACTGTCATTGTTGACCTTGTTGGCTAGATCAGAAGTTTCAAATTGGTTTAATAATAACAAATTAATTGTTAACGAAAGAAAAACTGTCTCAATGCATTTTTGCATCTCAAATCGGAAATCGCATGTTCCATTGAAAATGAACAATATGCAATTAGCTGATGTTGAGGCAACAAAATTTTTAGGTCTTTCAATTCAATCAAACCTCAAATGGAATGTACATATATCAGAATTAAACACTAAATTAAGTTCATTATGCTATGCATTCAGAATTCTTTCAAATTCTGTCAGCCTTCATGCAGCTCGTTGCGTTTATTTTGCAAATGTGCATTCCCGCCTGAGATATGGCATAATATTCTGGGGAAGCTCGTCCTGTAGTATTCAGACCTTCAGATTGCAAAAGAAAATTATTCGAATAATGAAAAAATGCCTTCCACGTGATTCCTGCAAGCCTCTTTTCATTGAGCTGGGAATCCTACCATTGCCTTGTCTATTTATTTACGAATCTGTAATATTTGTCAAAAATGACCTACTTAACGGAGGGAACATATTTTCATGCAATATTGATATTTATAATTACAACAAACGCCGTAGAAATCACGTGCATCAAGTGTCAGTATCAATAGCTCAGTACAAGAAATCAACACACAATACATGTACGTTACTTTACAACGCATTGCCAGATGACATAAAACCATTAAAGTCTGTTCACAAATTTAAGTTAAAAGTAAAGTCTTTTCTGCTGCAAAACTGTTTCTATACAATTAGAGACTATACTGATCGTGAAAAAGAAAAATACTGTTTATTGTAACAAAACAAAGATATATACCTTTGCATTGTATACATATTTAAAACGCCTGTAACAAGTAATGTACTTCAGCTTCTGGCTCAATGACCCCCATCTCGATCAGGTTTTTGTCCAGTTTCCCTGATCCATTGAGCAAATGCTGAGATGGCCCCTTGTTTTGCTTCTGGACGTAAATGTAGCTTCACTGTGCGCACATTTTGTTGAGCACTCCTTTTGCTTGTAGTTCATTTACCATTGAAATTGATTTTCTATAACTCGGGAACAAACATTTTTCAAATATTTTTATTTTTCTAAAATAATGATTTTCTAAATTCATTTGTTCGTTTTTTGTTGTTTTTTTGTTTTTTTATTCTGGCCCTCAAGAAAATGTGCGCAGATAAATCTCTTTCCCCACACGTCATATACAGTTTTTACTGTTTTTTGACAAATAAATAAATATATAAATAAAGTTTACGTTTTTAGAGTTCAATCATTTAAACTATTTTTTTAGTTTCTACTGTTGTATTTAAATTCATTTAATTTGAAACAAATGCTGCCATTTTGGCAAAACTCCAGTATCATTACACTCACCCACTGACAATACGGCGTATCCAAGGCGTTCTCCAAGGCGCTTTGAACGTCCACGAAAGCGATGATTAGTTCATTGATTATAAAAATATAAATCAACCAATCATTGTCTTTCGAGTCGCTCAGAGCCGTGTTGTCGAACGAAACAATGAGAGTCACAGGTATTGTTGTTTTCGAGCTATTTCACCAAGTGATACCAGCATGAATAATTGTCAAAAGATTGGAGGTTTACTACAAACGCATTCAACCGTACCACCATACATTGATGTATCTGTATTAAAATGAATAAAAGGTTGGGAAACAGTGTTAACTAAGGCACACTTTGACATCACATCGGGTTTCTGTGTCTCAGTGTCAAAGAACTAGTGCCCGGAAAATTAGGCTCTGCGCGATACGGTATAGCGGACTTGACAAAGGCGTGGGTAATGTCATTGATTAGTTTTCCGCTGGTCTACATTGAAACTCCTGCCCACAGGAGCGCGTTTCCGTGGCGGACATTCTCTCAGAATAGTCAGGTCTGCGTAAACCCCTCGACCATTTCCATCGTTAGAAGTTAGTTTTTGTTTAACTTCTTGTGCGGCACGGCTGCTATGTATTTGTCTTTGACAGCACGTAGAAATAGTGAATATCTATCTACAGAAGAAAAATGAGGCCAAATTTCGACCTGTACCTGTTGAAAGGACTCTTGTTAGCGTGTGCACATACGCTTTGAAAGTGTTACTCCATGGCTGTGAACTCCGCAGCGAGCGGTGACATTTCAGCCGAGGCAGCGCCGTGCGGAGCGTGGCATGTCACATCGCCGTACAAGTCGTTGGTGCGCCCTCCAACGCGTGCAAAGTTTTTCCCGCGAGGTCGCAAGGGGGCCGCGACGCGGCACTCGCGACCTCGCACGGGCGGTGGCAAGAAAAGCGAAACAATTTGGGGGCTAACAGGCAAGGGGAGGGGGCGGCAGAGTGCGGTGAGGTGGGTGGGTGAGAGGGCGGGAGGCTTTCATATCACTGGCGGAGAGGAAGGAAAAGCAGGGTAGCAGAGCAAGAGACTTCGCGGAGAAGGCCGCCGAGAAACTTGGTAAAGTAATTTCGCGTGCTTTTTCTAGAGGCCTCGGCATACGGAGAGGATATTTCGAGGCAGAGATAAGCTTTCTAGCTCGAGGTTAAACCGGGTGTACGGCAGAAATGCGTGGGGATATCAAGGAGAAACATTTTGGGTGTACAAGCCCTTGAAGGGTTTAATCTTATCTTGGAGTTAGAAATATTGTTTACTGACCTCTGTGCATATTATTATAATGTATTGTTTGCAGACCGTTTTCCGCGGAAGAAAAGCAAGGAAATAGTAATAATACACACACAAAGCAGGGTAATGTACGTAATTATGAGCACGTACTAGAGATTCAATGGTATGACTGATAACATTGCTCATTAGTAGACATCGGATGTTTAGGGAATGCCCGTTTTTTAGCGAACTTATTTAAAGCCTGATAATATGTGTGCACGAATTTTGACAAATAATGACCTATGACAAAGTTTTATAATGCATTTTTTTGCATTTATGTTACATCATTGTTAATTTTTTTGCATCAATACATTTTTTTAGAATTATTGGACATTTTTGCCTTTTATGTAATATTTTTATATTCAATGCTAAGATATCAGAAATACGGCCATTGTCTATCGTGACCATTCATTACAAAATCTTGAGTTCACATCTTTGTATTTTAGAATACGAGAAAATTCCTAAAAGTATACCAATTTCAGTAAAAGTATCCCAACCAGTAAAAGTATACCAAGTTCACCTAATAGAATATACCAACCAGATTTTTCTCCCGACTTCATAAATGCCAGACATGTTTGATAAATACCAGCCACGATCGATTGACAGTACACCGAGGGCACCGAAATTTTAAATGGAAATAAATGTAGGTTCCCAGAGGATTTCAGGGAGGCTAATATTGGACTTCTAAAATATATACCAGTCACATCACAAACTGTCATTTTATTGTGTATGTAACTTAGGACAGTGCCTTTGTTCTCCTTATTCTTGGCATTTTCAGTGCCTTTTTTAGACGCCTAAAAGACGAGCGCCTAAACATCTGATGTCTACTCATTAGATTAAACAAGAAAAAATCATTAGATTAACATTTTCAATCTAGCTTCAGTAGTGTTTTAAGAGACAATAAAAAATAAATACTAGACTAAAATACTAAGCTCTTTCAAACATTTCCTTAAAAACACAATTTTTTCAACAATAAACTAACTTTTTTTTACAACCGAATTTGTTGCATATCATAAAATGTAACTCGGTTTGGGTTGTACTGTTGTGGGACAGAGGGGAGAGGGGGGACAGAGGACGGGGAGAGGGAGCGGAGAGAGAGAGAGAGAGAGAGAGAGACAGACAGACAGACAGACAGACAAATATGTTGGGTGCGAAATTAATGGGACAAGTGGGAGCTAAACAGGGAGAGATAGATGCAAATACGCTGAGAGAAATAAATAGATTGAGAAAAATAGGATATGTGGATGAGAGGGCGAGATAGAGATCGATGGTAAAAGTGTTGTCAGAACTTGGGTGAGCTCAAAAATATATGGGGAGTATTGTGGTCCAGAAGCGAATTGGAAAACCACATCTATTCAATGAAGCAGAGGGATCGGTGTTGGCAGTGGTGAGACGCGGGGACGGAACCAAGGCTGTCAGTATGAATCAGTACAGGACATGAATGAAGACACGAGCGCGAGTTCAAGACAGAATAAGCAAATGAAAGCAAGATAACAGGGACTGTGGTGACGCGAGCAGGGTGGCGGGTCGGAGGTTTTGAAGGATTTTTTTGATTAGTGAGCCTGGGAATGTCAACTGCTAAGGTCATTTGTCTCGTAAGTGTAGTGCATGATTTTAGCGCCTGAGGGGGCAGTGATCTTCCCCCGTCGGATGCAGGGTCGTCTACAGGTCGAATGCGGGGTTTTCCCCAACCACATGTATCCCTCCGGTTGGCCATCGCCCCGTATGTGGTAGTGTAGTAGAAGTCATTGTAAGTGTGTTTGTAAGGGGAGGATAGAACAAGGAAGGGGAAGAAAAAATCTCGCGCGGACTGTGACCCGTTTTTTTAGTACTGCTCTGCACTCACCTGGATCATCGGAGAAACCACGGAAAACTACCGATCAGAGCAGCCAGCCGCTAAAATTCTCCACCGGCTCTATTCGATTAAGCTATATAGCTGTCTGTACTGGCACAACAGCCTGTAACGGGGCAAAGCCTTGCAACCATGTGGTACGTGTGGTTAGAGTATAGGAATACCTTACGCATATTCTGGTCTTCTCAACCTGAGAAGTGAGCTTTCTCATCGGTCCACAGTAACAGACATTGGGACATTGCAAGGAATGCGCACACTATAATCTGCCCCTCGGGAATTGAACCCGAGGTCACGTCATGGAAAGCGAGCACGCTGACCTCTGAGCTACCCGTGGAGGAGCTACGTAGGTACAGTCGAAAATCCTGCCAGCACCGTAGGGACCCGAAGCCTATATCAGAGTACTGCAGTAACATCAATTGAATTGAATTGATGCCTTATTTAACGTGGCGAGACTCAGGCCATGAGGCCTGCTCTTCCGTCTGACCACGCAAATTTCGCTATGCTCCTTGAGCCAACTAGCGGAGAAAGAAGGTATTCCTTGGGCGACGAAACAGGCAATTTTGAATTTAGCTCAGAGGCTTCTTTTACGGAACGGGCGTGGCGTGGCGTGGCGTGGCGGGGAGTGGCATGGCGTGGCGGGGAGTGGCATGGCGTGGCGGGGAGTGGCGGAGCGTGGCGGAGCGTGGCGGGGCGTGGCGGGCGTGGCGGGCGTGGCGGGCGGGGCGGGACGTGGCGAACCGGGGCGGGACGGGACGTGGCGGGGCGGGACAGGGTGGGGCGGGGTGGGGCGGGACAGGGTGGGGCGGGGTGGGGCGGGACGGGGTGGGGCGGGGCGGGACGGGGTGGGGCGGGCAAGGACGGGATGCGGCGGGCGAGGCGGGGGAGGGCGGGGCCAGACGGAGCGGGCGGGATGGTCGGGACGGGACGGGGCCGGGCGGGGCTGGGGCGGGCGGGGCTGGTCCGGGCGGGCGGGCGGGCGAGGAGCTGGGTGGGGCGGGGCGGGGCGGGGGCGGGGCAGGGCGGGGCGGGGCAGGGCGGGGCGGGACGCGTCCGTGGGTGAGCGCGGCAGGAGCGGCTCGCACGCACCTCGGGCGTTGCGTGGGAGGGGCCGGGAGGGGAGCTGCGTAACGAGAGCCGCCCGGCGCTGAAACAATTACGCGCGGCTGCTCAGGCGGCGGCGGCGGGGCCGGGGTCTCGGCCGGCTGAGCACCGGAAGTGGGCGCGATCGGAGCGCCGCCGGATGTGACGGCGCGGCGGCGGCTGCGACCTCCACGCGCGCCGGGCTTCTTGGCCCACGAGGCGACCGCGTTCACGTCGCCGCCCGCGCCCCAACCGGATCAAGCGATGATCGGATCCTCCCGCAACGGCAGAGGAGTGCTGAATCTCTCTGCATTCGTCTCTTTCATCTGGAATGAATCAACTTGCCTTAGAATATTGGTTTTGTGGTGAAATATCGTTGGTATTTAAAATAAATGATCACAGTGTTGTCATTGCCAACAATGCTATTTATTTCAAGCGCAGCTTTCGATAGCTTAGCCATCATCATCATGCTGTCTGGAAGCCACAAAACGACAACTGCTTGCTTCCAGACAGCAGAAACTGATGATGATGCTAAGCTATCGAAAGCTGCTCTTGAAATAAATAGCATTTTTAGCAATGACAACACATGTGATCATTTTATCAATTTACCGCTGAAACATACTTAATAGAAAGACTATTTAATGATTGTACTCGCGGTAGTGATAATGATGTTGATAATTACAATGTTACGAAATGAAAATAGAACTTCGTAGTGTACCAACTCGTAACAATTTAGAGATATAATAGGTTGCTATGGCGGGAAGCGTGTTTCGTGAGACGCTGGCTGAAGTTCGAAAGATATGGTCGCATGACGATTATGTCGTGATATTTAAAGAAAAACTCTTATTTAATTCACCCAATTAGTGGCGTTTCAAATGATTAGAAGTTTGGCGAAACCTTGGGGAAGGTATTACTTATATAATAATAGGTAATTCAAGAATACAAAACAAAATATTCTCAGAAGAGGGGCAGGTAATAGTTTGCCGCTTGATTAACCATCCAAAACTTTCGAACATAATATTTTCTTTCTTTGTTGGAACTTTAAATGGTATATTTGATAATCCACAAAAGTGACGAGAACTGACAGTAACGTGGAATAATTGGAAAGCAACGACAGCTAAACGAAATACCCACGATCGTGGGCACCCACTTGAGCAAACTCTGTTGCGGGAGAAATTCATAGATACATAACATGCAATACGATTTACCTGCTATACGGTTTTCAAAAAGTATGGTTCCCCAAATTTACACGTGTTCGAAAAAATTTGCTTTCCACAATTTTAGACACTTTTTTTATTTCACCGCGTTACCTCTTTAACTTCATAGAGATCGCTTTCGTTTATAGCGATATTGAAAAGGTTCTCGTCTCCAGCAGAGATAATACAAAACTCTGCTTCCGCATTCTAAATTCTAATATTCCTAGAACAAATTTGCTATAGAAACCAAGTAAGAAGAATATTCATTGATGTGTTTGGTGATACAATGCTGATGATGATTACGGCCCGGATGTTTAATACATGTCATATATTTTTTCTTTGCTTTATTTCCATGGAAAGTGTAAGATAAGCGTGATTTGATCCACAGTGACTAAAATTATGCAATTTTCATATGTCATATAAAGTCATATTTTGGCTTTTTTCCCTTTGGTCATTTTCTGTTAATTTTTCGTATTATGGTCACATTTTTCATGAATTTTCGTATTTTTTTCATATTTTTATCATTTTGATTCCATTTTGAATACTTGCTTGCAGTCGTCTCAAAGACATTTTTCACATCTTCTAATTGTTATCTAATTTCTTACAATTGTATACAATTGTCTGTCTTTCCTATAAATATATATGCATGTGAATTAGGAGGGTAAGCTATATAGACAGTAAAAGAAAGCCTAGAGAGCTCCAGATGCGAAAGAAATGTTAGTTTAGTTTTGTCAAGTTCTGTGCCGAGGTCAATCGCTTCTATAAAATTTATTTAATAACTTTAACATGTAGAATTGTCTTCACGGGGCGCCGAAGGAGAAGGTGTGAGTTGTGAATGTGCTAGATTTTAAAAGTATATTTTCAATACAATGGTTATTTAAACAGCGGAAAGATTTTGAAAGTTTTGAACATGTAGCCCAAAAAATTTTAAGTCATATTTATCGTCATATTTTCATATTTTGTTGAGTCATAAATGCTTGCATATTTCTAACATTTTCAAGTCATAAACATCCGGGCCCTAATGATGATGATAAACGGATCTCCAAACTTTTCATTTATCTCCAATATTTTCACGCCTTCAAATTGTCACACGTATCCAGTATGCTTCATGGGTCTTGAAGTAGATTTATGCTGAAGAGAACAAATAATCTTACCTGAAAGAGAAGATAGATCGATATAGATATATAGGTCAAGAGGATAGAAGGTATATGACAGAGAAATTATATTATTATTCACAATGTTGTTTTGAGTATATAATCATGATAATAATAATAATAATAATATATCGAGATGATTTCGCTCTTAAAAATCAATAGGAGATGAACCACGTAAGTATAACGAGTTTTGATAAAAATGTTATTATTTAATTTCTGCAAATATCGTGATAATACCGAAATGTAAGATCGGACTTGGACTTATGTGTTACTAACATTTTCATCGTAATTATTCACACATTTTGGAATTTTTTTAAATCAACCAGTATGTATAAGCTCTCTGGCCTTCGCCATCTGTTCCTTGCTCCTCGGGTTTCATTACCCGCTGAAGCAAGGAAAATATTGCAGCTATAAAATAGAGTATGACTGCTCTTTTGGCTGAGTCTGTGAATGTAACTCTTTGTGAATTTCCGCCTCAAAAAACCGAAAGGCTTAAAATGTTGATTCCCCATAGCACTTCGCGAGTGTGTGGTGGGTAAACCTCCCGGAGGCTGAGATACCAGCATTGCTTGAAGTCGCGGTCTTTAGTTGACAGATTGAAAATAGATATTTTTCAATAGATTTTAAGAGGAAAATCCATTTTTACTTTCCCGTATACGTACGTATACACGGAGTGATATACGTAGTATAGGGAAAGTTTATGTAATACTGCGCGAAAAAATGGCCAATTTTCGGCGGAAAAAAATTAATTGCCGGGCCGTGAAAACGAATAAGTGGATAAAACCAGTTGCTAAATTAAGAGAAAAAAAATCCTCTATCTCGTGGTGTGGTCAAAATCCATGATTTGTTGCTTCTTTATACTTAAAAATCGATTGACGGCATTCCGTCCGTCTGTCCGTCTGTGGTCAACGCTAGCGCCTAAACCGTTCGGTCGATTTTCTTCAAAATTGATATTCCCCAGTCGATCTGATTCTAGTCGAAGCTTTGTGATTTTGAAAAAGATTCTTTAAAATTTGGGGGTACTTTATATGAAGCCCCCCGGTTTCAACATTTTCTCAAAAACGACTCCAAATTTTTTCTTTAAATTTCTTGTATGAATGGAGGAAAATACACTTTTTAACATGGCGTAGGTCCCATTTTTACGTACAGCTCTGAATTTTCGAAAATTGTGAAAGTTTGAATTTTTTTCGGCGTCTTTCTCCAACTACAAAATTGAAGATAGAGATTTTTTCTTCAAATAAAATTTGTTCTGCATATTGAGTTCTTTAATAAAGGTCATGTAAATGTTTTCACAATTTTGGTAGTTTTCGTGCAATATTGCGTGCAATATGTGCAATTTTAAAAAATTACAAAACAAAATTTTCTCAAAAACGGCTCCAAATTTTTTCTTTAAACTTTTGGTAGGGATAGTGGTAAATGTACTCTATCAATGACATAAAAGCCATTTTGGTCTATCGGTTGGTTTTTTTCAAAAATTACAAAAATGTAAATTTTTTTACTTGTCTCTCACGTCGTTAATATTTACAGTATCGGCGATTTTTTTACATTATTATATTTACGAGTATATATGCTTTAAATAATGTCAAGTAAAGTTTCTCGAAAACACTACCGTTTTCTGTGAAAAGTAGCTCAAATTTCGGCATTTTCAGAAATGCTCAAACGTCATTTTCTCGTATATGGCTGCAATTTTTTTCTTGAAACTTTTGTAACGGATAGTGCTAATTACACTCATTAGTATAGCGTGAAGTTTATTTTGAGTTTTTTTTGTTTTTTCAAAAATTATATAAATGTAAATTTTTTGAAAGATCTCTCACATCTTTAATATGCACATTATCCGCAATTTGTAAAGATTATTATATTTGTGAGTGTAAGTGCTTCAAATAACTTCAAATAAAGTATTTTGAAAACTCAAAACTTTTCTGTGAAAATGAGCTTCAAATTTCGCATTTTTAGTAGTGCTAAAACGCCATTTTCTCTTAAACGGCACATAATTTTTAAAAGAAAATTGCCATTTACGGCTAGGTTTTTGTGTTCTTTAATATTCTAAAATTAATGTTTCTGTTCTACCAATAGGAAACCGAAAAATTAAGAAAATGACAAAAAAATGTACTTTTGGCGATGATAGATGGTAGCTGGCAAGAAAGAGTATGTGGCAATTCCGAATAGCTAGCGAAGATCCAGGAAAATAGAAAACTAATACGAGAAAGTCTGTGCCATTCTGTAGCACCACTAGTTATACATGTCTTCCGTTCTTCTGTGCCTTTCATTCTTACACATTTATACACATTCTTTTACATTTTGATACATTCTTTCCGTGTGGTTTTAAAGGCTAGAATTTCCTACGATAGTCATTTCAATTAAACTAAGAATTTGATTTTGGAAATGATCTCGAGTGTGGAGCAGATTTTGATGCATCACAATGTTGTTCTTATTCGTTCAAATCAAAAATAGAAAATCAATATTTTTTGTTCCATAAAAGTAAAGATGAGGTAGATACAATTTTGCTATTTTGGCAGTTCTAGATACAATGTTTACTATCTCTTTTTCAAGTGGTATTTCCGACGTGTATTTAACCCGTAAACATGTCGATATTAATTATTAGGGTTCCAGTTTTGCACGAGCAAAAGGGGATTGAAATCAATCGATTCTACATTTCAGAGCAGCGTGAAATTTGCCCTTCTCACGCGTGGATATTACTGGTAAAACAGCGCAGTAATCAAGCGTTTTGGGAATCTGTGAATCTCCAAACACTATCAACGACTGCATCCAGCGATCGGCAGTAAACTTTAAATGGAACAATTCCCCACGGGCATTGGTTGCAGAAGCATAATAATTTAACGAACTCGCGTAGGGTTATTAAAATTACAGCGGCCCGCTGCTAATAAATCGTTATTTTCATCGACCGGCCGCCGGCACCGACGCGTTGTAAAGGCGGCTGCGCGCAGGCGTTGCCACTGGGTGAGGCGGCGCAGTCAGGGGCCGTCGACTCGCCCGGCCCATTGTGTTTCCCGGACGGGCAAGTGCCCACTGGGAACGTCACGTGTTTTCCATGTTCACGTGTAGCGCAGAGCGAAGTGCGAATGTGTATCGATATTGCTGGTTTATTGACATTCTGTCAGGGGATGTGTTGTATTGATTATAATAAGAAACTTGCCACCGTCTTAACCGGCGTAGGATTATACGTTCGGTACTTTTACATCTAGCTTGCTTTAACATTTCCATTTTTGTTTTGGCATAAGGCACTTGGATGACATTGGGAGGACGTTTCAATATCTATATGTACCGGGAGTAGTGTTAAAGTAATTAATATGGACGTGCTGTTCTCATTGATTAAAGTATTTTATGTACAATCTAACCGTTTTAGAACTACAATATTGTCATTGAATCGATGTCTCAGTGTTGTTGATGAATCTACACAATTCTTTTTCATTTTCATTGACATGTTTTTAAATTTTTGGGAACACTATACTAACGTCTATTGTTTCATAAAACTTTGATTACTAAGAATTGTTTACTCTATCTTCTAAATGGAATTTGAGCCAGTTAAATAAGACAATATAGTTGGATAATCCTGTATAAGAACTAAGAGTTCGAAGTACCTTCAACTGAAATCGCACAAATATCGATATGAAATTTGCAATAGTGAACAATTGAGTAAGAAAATAAATTGCCGATACAAATAACTTCGTCCTAATTGCAAATGCAAGTTTGTCTTCCTGACTTGGCTAGACAGATATCTGTGTCGATATCGCTCGACAGACTGCCTGCCTGCCTACCTGCCTGTCTGCCTGCCTGCCTGCCAGACATACAGGCAGGCTGACAGCCAGCCAGACAGACTGACTGCCAGACAGGGAGACAGACAGACTGACTGCCAGACAGACAGGCAGATTGACTGACTGACTGACAGACTGACAGTCATACCGCCAGACAGACTGCCGTTTAGTATTTACATAAGAACTAGTTGAATGTGGCCTCGCCGACCCTGTAAACTATTTTAAAAGTATTTTCATGGATTGAAAATTTCTAAATATCATGCATTGCTTTGTTCAAATAAGTCCTTACACTTTCTGGCACAGGACATGTCAATGAATCGTAGTAGCTGATAATGCTATATTCCCGTTCACAAATTCCCAACATACAATGGCCTTGTATGTTACCTCGATGCGTGATATGAACTGGTAATATTGCTCATTGTAATCGTTATTAAAAATAGTTGCGATAAGTATATGTTGTTTGATTCTTTCCTGGATTTGCTTAACACTTCCATATTTTTGTCCCTTAACTTTTGAAGAGATTAAAACTCCACCAACTCAGTCTAATTTGTGTTCACTTCCACTTCCGCAATTGCTCTAATAATCAGTTTGTAGGCAAATCTATATGAACATTAAAAGGCGACTGTTTTGTATGTTTACGTGAATAAAGTGTTAGGTTTAATAAAAATAAGGTGTTAGTCACATTCATTTGAAAATAGGTATTGCACGCTTAACAATGTAAATATGAGACGTCGAACGAAAAACAGAAATGTCCAGTGAAGTCGTAGGCTTCACATAACAGCGTCACATCAATGTCCTTTCAATCTCCAATATTCATAGTTTGGTTTTCTCTGTATTAACCAAGGCCCTACCCCCAAGTATGCCATCTGAAGGAAAGTCGGTTGCAAATTGAAGCAGCGGCCACACGCCATTAGTATGGCAACATTGCGCGGGAATTTCAAATACGATACTTTCAAATACGAATATACTTTCTAAATATAACGCATGCTACTTGAAATACGTGAGTTTGCCCAATATATGAAATGACTATACGCACATGTGCATAGAAGATAGAAATATCTTTGTCACATGCTCGACATACTTGAAATTTCAGGAGAAGAAAATGCCAGCAAACATTTACCTGAATAGAATGTAAGGTGGATGCCAGGTCGTGTCATGATAAATTTTAAAACAAATTTAATATTTTTATTTAGGTACATGTTTATGTATTTGTCATCAACGCAAACTATTACTTTTTTGATCAATTTTTAATTTTAGGCATGAAGCCTTAGCTGTAGAACCCTCAGCCTGACATGGCATTACTTCGCCCAGTGTTTTTGCAACATCAATCCCTTTGGAAACCATGCTTCAAAATTTCACCCCTCTTATAAACAATAGTTAAATTGATAATACTCACTCGCAGATTTTATATATAAGCCAAATATGCAAATGATGTAAGACAACTAAACAAGAGACTGGTTATTTCAACACAATTACATTGAAAGCTGTTAAATGGATTTACAGCACACAGTGAAACACATTAGAATTCATATACATATGAATATATACATATACATATGAAATTCATATGCATTAGAATTCATACTCATATTCACATCACAATACCAAATAGTAATTCTTCACTTACTGAAAAGGCCTACCAGAATATGATTGTCATTGTCCGTGAAGGGTAAGGAAATAGATGGGACCAAGAAAATTTCCTAAAGTATGCTTGTGTATGTATTCCTTACATTGTCTATTATTACATTTTTAGCATTTACTCTAAGGATATATGGTTGCATGTACCCCAGGTTGAAGTCATAATACTTTAATTGTTACCAAACAAGGCACTGAGCTACTTGATCTTCAAGTTAGTTTTTTTTCTGTAAGAGATAGTTCTATATATCAAAGTTTCTAATCAAGCAGCACTTCCTACATATTAGTTTTGCATAGTCTAAATGAAAACTAGTTTTTGTATTTTTCCAATCATATGTAATATGTGGAAAATTACTTCCTTACCTTTCCAATTTAGTATTAAATTCACTCTACCAAATTTACTAGTAGGTGGGGAAATAAAAAGAAATTACATGAATAACAATTTTATTGAAGTAATGTTTATTGATATGATATAAGTATATGCATCATTATATGAAGGTTAGTATATCAAGATTATAAGATTTACTTGTGAAATGATATATCACTGCCTTTTGAATATCCGTTCGTACACGCGAATGCAACACAAGACATCACCATTTTAGATACAGCGAACACACAACGAAGGCACGAACAAAAATCTCCACAATATTCAACACATCTCAGACGCTCACTCCACGTGTTGCCACACTAATGGCCGACTTCCTCCTCTCCAATTTGCAGCCGCACACTAGCGCTGTTGCACACTCTAGTGTAGAATAGTAGTACCTCTATGGTATTAACATTAAGTTCACCAAATTTAATAAGTTCCAAGGCAATACAGTTTGTAAGTTTTTGCAGATTTATTTTAAAAACATGGTAATGCGGATGAAAATTAAATCTGCCACGCGATTCTTTTGACTGAGTTTTTGGTGAAAATTGGAGAAAATGTCAATTTTTGTCTTTACAAAATCTACAATTAGAAGTTTTCTCGCATTTTTGTCAGCATTTTTCTAGATATAAAATGTTCCTTGCGTAACAATTTTCATCCTATTGCATTGAAATTTGCTTTACCAGTGTAAAAATATGTAACAATCTAAAATCATGCTGGCTTTTGATGTAGATAAAAAACAAGTCCATCATTTTTGGTTTAATAAAATGAAAATACATTTCTAAATGGAATTTTCCATGTCAACAAGTTTTAAAAAAATCTAGCACCATAATCAGATGTATGACAGTAAAAAGCAGCATGATTTTGATAAAACAGACTACTATAAACCTAATTTTAAAAAACTAACTACAAGAAGTGAAAATTGTTCCGCAAGGGACATTTTGTAACAAATGTAAAAAAATATCAATAATTATTAATATGTCAAAAACTAATGGACCAAATTTAAAACTATTTTGTATGGTAGTACTTAGCAATAGGATAATTATGTGGTAGAAATTTCATGATAATTCAACAGCTAGTTTGAAAGTTGCAAAATTCAGTCATGTCTCCCCTTAGAAATGACAACAATTAGTGTTGCCATTCACGTGAAAAAAATATTGCGTTGTGGAGTGAAAATTGCTTCTGAGTACAGAGGCAATAGATCTATTTCTATTTATCTACATATATCTATTTCGGTGGCGTTGGTTTAATTCCTATCTGTGCATTAAATACAGCGCCAAAACACGTTTTTTAGAAATTCCTTATTATATTATGCCCGGATGCGAAAACGAATTTTTAAGTCCCCACCAGGAGACCATCTCAGGTGTCACGAAGTTCTCAAATCGTGAGTGACGGATCCGCGCACACTCACACTCGCAGGTATTCAAATACTATATACGGATTCATACAGGTGGAAGTCAGACTCCTATTGATTTTTGAAATATAAGAACTCCTCCGCCATGCCCAAGATGCTCAGAAAAAGGGAGCTTCTTTTTAAAAAAAATATTCCTGGAAGTGGCGTCCACGGAAGCTCTCGAAGCGGACATCCCGTGATTTCCCAAATCCAGACGGTGACTGCCGGCGACCGCAGGCAAAAGCCCGCGTTCCCACAGACAAACAAGAATTAAAACGGGGAGGCGGGGGTTCGTCTGTTCCCACAGCGGGCAGGCCCACGGACGCCTGTTGCGGGAAGCAGGGAACAACTGCTCCCGTCCCCGCCACCGCACCCTCTTCGTCGCTCCCTCCACTTCTGACGCCACATCGTTTTCCTTTTCTGCTTTCCATGATCCAAATGCCCATCCGCTCACCATCCCGCCTCGCCCCGCTCCGCCCCTCAACCATGTCGTTCGAACTCATTTCATTCCATTCATCACCTTTCTCTTCACCAACTCCTTCCCCATCCGTCCTTCACCATTTGTCCCTCCCCATCCGTCCGTCCCTTCCCCTCCGTCCGTCCCCGTCCGTCCGTCCCCGTCCGTCTCTCCCCGCCCGTCTCTCTGTCCGTCCTTCCCCGTCCGTTCCACTCTGCCCGTCCCTCCTCATCGGTCCCTCCAATCGGTCCTTCCCCTTCGGTCCCACTCCATCGATCACTCCCCATCGGTCCCTCCCCATCCGTTCCATCCGTCCCATCCCATCTGCCCTTCCCCATCCCTCCCGTCACATACGTCCCGCCCCATCCTTCCCTCTCCATCTTCCATCTCTATCCCTCTGCCCGTCTATCACCGTTTCTTTCCTCCCGCCCAGCCCCGTATCCGCCCATGCCTTTCTTCACCTCCGTCCCTACACCTCCACTCCCACCTTCTGCCTATGAATCCTCGCTCTCTCCGCCACGCGCGACCCTCCCCGCGACGTCTGTGCGACTCCCCGTAAGGAAGTCCCCGCCGCGCGCGGTCGGCTCGCACCACCCGCTGCGCCCCCTCTCCGCTGCGCCCCGCGCGTCGCGCGTTACGGGTAATTACCTGGTTAAATGTTTCCTCTGTCCACAAGCAGGCGGCGGCTTAACGAACGCGAGGACTGCCGCCCCGCCCCGTCCCACCCCTCCCCTCCCCGCCGTTCGCGCAGGCGCGCAGGAGCGCGGCCGTTGGTCACGACGGGGGAGGGTGCGTGGGGAGCGAGCTGGGTACACGGCCCGATACATAATTTGTTCACGCTCGGGTTGGAGACTCCCTACACTAGAGCCCTTGAGTAACACGTTCGCACCGTCATACTTCTTGCGGACGCCCTCTCGTTTGTTTCTCCGGGGTTACGTTATTTATGGGGTTAGCGCCAATCAACCAAGTTCTATAGATTTATGAATCTTGGCGGATATAATTGTAGAGGACGAAAGATGAATGGGTTTAATATTTTAAAGATATAATAATCAACAGTCATCTCCAGTCAACCCACAATTTGTTTGAAATTTATAATTTTAGAAATGTCAAACAATATCACTATAAAATAGAAATTAAGTGGAGTTAAAAATAGTTATAGTAGGAAGGAAATGAAAAAAAAGAGAATAAAGTTCAATAAATTCTCTCAAGGAAGGAAGTTTTTTAAATATTGAAGTAAATGTACAAATGTAGTAGTTGTTAGAACAAACAAGTGTAAGTCATGTTGCGTTGATGATACAAAAAATATTGAAAACATTGAAAGAACAAATACCGAAAACGTTGCTTAATCAAAACGTATCAAATTATTTATTAATGCACCAATACAATGTTTTTAAACGTTATGAAATTAAACGAATGAAAAAAAATTAATTCTTCTGATTTAGATAGAAAAGACTAGCCGATGCAAACTTTCTGAGTTGTATCATCCAAAATATCTTTGACTCACAAGAGAGTTCGCCAGATGTGGGAAATGAGCCATTTTTATTAGCGTAGATTACTCTATCGAAAGAAAAAAATAATCCAAAAATTTGGATGAATTTTCGAGTAAATTTAAGGTTAAGAAATATTTAGGTTTCATTCACAGCACCTTTAAAAATCAAAATATTCATTTCATATTCGCAGAGCCTTGAATTTGGCTCAGAGAATGTCAATTACGAGAGTCGTCTGAATGATTTAGGCACAAGCGTTGACCACATACAGACACACAGGCACATGGACAGACAGACATTTCCCTAATTTAAATTCGTTAATTTAAATCTATTTTCGGTATCAAGGGCTCAGAAAAGGTAGATTCTTACTACACCACGTAGTAGAGAAAATATTACATAGGCTAAAGGAACAAGATGTATTCATTTTTTGCGATATTAGGGCCCCACAATATGACAATATGACGACAAAAAGTCACTACATCGAGCTGTAAATTTACAGTACTTACCTTTTGCTAAGGCACTACGTAGTATGGTACGAAAGTAAAACATCCAACACGCAGCAAGGGGTTGAGTCTTTTTGAGCAGACTCTGATTGCTAAATTCTGTGACTTGAATGCTAAATTCGTCTCGGATGGATGGGTTGAGAGGTATTGTATTACGATGTGCATAGGTCTATAAAGCTTTCGTAATCATTCTTTCTTGTTTACCAGTTATCAAAGCTAAATCCAAATCCGGGATGTGACATAATTCGACTCCAAAACTACGAGAATTTGTTCTTCAATGAGAAGAGAGAAAATGTGTTAAAATATTGGTCCCAAAAAACTTAATTACTTTGTTATACGAACTTATTTAATGCGAATAGCACGAAATTTTATATACGTTGGTGCACTATATATTGCTAGTTTGAAAAGCAGTATTCTGGCAATACAATTAATTACTTGAGAACTTACACACCGGAGGACACAAAATCTATGATGTTCTCGGATGTTGTGCATGGTGAAAACTGATTGTGCACACGTTGTGGCAACTTTCCAGACAGTACACACTAGCAATAGACATTTCTGAACGTATTCTACTTCATACGAAGTCGAATAGAGGCCTGTACTCACACAGGGGGAGGACACATTGCGATAAAAAAAGACCGGATTTTTATATAATTATATAGTTTTTGTCTTTCTACTTAGCGTTTTCAAAATTGTAATCTTGGCGAATCGTAGCCCTCCTAACACAATATCGAATTTTTTTCGTTACATATATTTACATATTTAGTACTATATTACATATTTTACATATTTTGCTTTTTTCACAGTATATTTTCTTAATTTATCAATTTTCTTCAATTTAATTCCATATTTTTTATGAAAAGATGTTTTTTAAATCAGCATTTTTCCTACATTATTGGGGAAATCTAGGTGTCCAAAATATCATTGACACCGCGTTTTGTGATCTGTAACCTTAATTTCCGAGAAACAAATTACGATAGCCGACGTGTAACACTTTGATGAAGATGCTACAGTGTGCTTGGTGGTCGTAGATCTCGACAGTTCATGCGAAGGTTTCTATTGCGATGAATCCGGCAGCTAAACTACGGCCCTGGATTACAATAGATTAATCTTTAACTACTGACGAGAAAGTTGTATGATGTAAAGTGAGCATTTTTTCTAAATGTAATTTCTTGCTATGTAAATGGTTTTTTAATTAGAGTATTTAAATATTACATATTATATGCGATTGTACATATTTCTTTCATTTTCTTACTGTTTTCATTACATATTTATGTACATATTTTGATGTGTAATACTACATATTTTTCCAGTATCTAGTGATAAATGAACAGAGCCGCCAAACTATATAGTCTGGCAAGTCTATACTTCAGTATTTCCGGGCCGTATTGTAATGAACTTTCTCTCTTCTTTCTGTATGAAAAATATATTCCAGAAACGTTGGTGATGATTTTGTTTACTTGCTTTCTCTACATGATAATTGAAGCCGAATAATTACGAAGACCTCTTTGTATTATTGACGGGTACTGTGGATGTGTGAAAAGGAAAAATGACGTTTCCGTTCCATGAGGCTGACTGTGATTTATGTCCAAAATTTTCCAAATGAAATATAGAAATATTTAAAATGAATTATTAAATCAGTTACGATAGTCTCGATTAAGGGAAAAAAAAATTGTGTGTTTCTACAGGTCGCAAATGTACGTTTTCGAGCCAGCAAGATTCCCGATTGCTATCACTGTCCCCCTTTTTTTTCATTTGTGACACACCACTCCACATACACACATTTCGTACCCGGTAGTTAGAAGTTTTGTTGGTAACGTGGCTAACATGCGACTACGACTGCGCCTGGGAAGCTGCGCAGACAGCCCGCAAACCGCGCCAAGCTCAGTGACTTGGGCGGCGAATGGCAGCTGGCGGTGTTGACGCGTACCTGCCCCCTCTTCACCCCCGCGCGGTTACAGCCCGTCAACGGCGTCTTTCAGCCTGATTGATCCGCGACACCACGTCACCCCTCAGCGTCCTGCTCGACACGCCCCACCCCCGCGACTCCCCCTCCAGCCACACCCTTCGCCACGTCCCGCCACACCACCCCGCCCCGCCACGCCCTGCCAAGCCCCGCCACGCCACCCCGCCCCTCCCTGCCACGCCCCGCCACTCCCCGCCACGCCCCCCGCTACTTCCCCTCCAGCCACACCCTTCGCCACGCCCCGCCACGTCCCGCCACACCACCCCGCCCCGCAACACCAACCCGCCCCGCCACGCCCTGCCAAGCCCCATCACGCCCCCCGCTACTCACCCGCTACGCCCCCCGCTAAGCCTCTCGTCCCGCCCCGCCACGCCGTGCCACACTCCGCTATCCTCCGCCACGCCCCGCCACGCGCCGCTGCGCTCCGCCGCGCCCCGCCACTCCCGCCCCGCCTCGCCACTTCCCGCCCCTCCTCGCCACTCCCGTCCCTCCCCGCCCCGCCCGGCCCCGTCTCGCCTCGCCTCGCCCCGCCCCCACCACCGACCACGCCCTAGTGGGAGCAAGGGACGGCGGGTTTGATTGGGAGCGAGTCTTTCACCCTTCTGAACCGCGCGACCTCCGCCACCGCCGCACTTTTGAAGCTGCGTGAATGCAGTCAAATTGATGCAAAGTAGCGCTGAATAACCGCTGTTTAAATAGGCTGCTAATGCCATTCCGCCTCTTGATCACGCATCTCCTTTAAACGAAAGCGCCGGATCAGATAGCGATGCGTCGTTCGTGGGGGATTCACGCCCGCTGCGCCAGTTGATCGGCGTGGACACGCGTTACGGTGCGCCAGTGGTGACAACGAGGCGCGTTTGGATCGGGAGAGGTGTCTCTGGGCATCGACTAATGTCACTGTGGTGCCTTCTGACTGGGAAGTCCTGGTGTTCGAGACCCAGCGGTGGCAGGATTTTCGACACTAGCTAGTTAGCTAGATCGAGTTCTGTCCTTGTCTGGAGGAGAATTCTAGTGGTCGGCTGTTCTGATCGGTAGTTTTTCGTTGTTTCTCTGATCAATAGCAGGCGAGTGCCGGAGCAGTACCCTAACAAAACGGGCCCCGGACCGCGCGCGATCTGTCATTTCCCTTTCCTGATCCTATCCTACCCTTTACTTACATACACTTACATGTTCTACACTACCACCATGCATGGAGACCGGTCGGGAGCTTAGAGCTTGTCCCGTCTGGGGTGGTGCCCCGCCGGAGGGGATACCCTGGTTAGGGAAACCCCCACCATCGACGATAGGTTGGCGCCAGATCTCACCATCCAGCGGGGCGAGATCATCGCCACCTACCGAGGAAAACTCTTACACTACAGTTACTGGACTAATGTCCTTAGCAGTTGACGCGTTCGCAATCAGTAACACATCAATCATAGGCGCGGTTGGCGAACACTGTGTTCATCCGACCAGCGCTCCACAAGAGCGAAGGAGCGCTCGCGCGCGTCCACACTGCAACACGCGCGGAGAGGCAGGCGCTCAGGTGACGAAATAGGTTCAACCACACTTTTCACAGTACGAACAACATTATTTATAGGATATCACCTCAAACTAGTTGTGCTAAAATAGCACTACTTTCGTACTATTTTCAAGGAAAATTGCACGAAAAGTCGCGAATTTATGCAAATCATGCAAAATTACGCGAAAACCAATGATGCACGATGCGTATTTTATCCATAAACAAAACTATTAGTTTATATTAATGCGAAAGAAAAAGACGGCAGTCATTATGGCTTGTTATCAGTGCGGCGATACAATAATGAGTTACAAGTAACAATGACCGCTAATTCGTATGGGATACACCTTTTGCCAATTAGCGTTGTTCATACCGTAGCAAGAACAAGAAAATAGAAAAAATATAATAAAAAATATATTTTATGTGCATCAAAATTACTCTGTTTTTACATGCTTTATTCTTTATTCCCACATCTTATTAAGCAAAGCGCAATCATCTATTCCTTTTCACATTTAAGTCAATTAAAGGACGCAATTTAAAATAGGTTTTAAATAATTTTTAAAAGAGTAATTTTAAAACTTGTAACAAAAGCTCGAAGAAGAAACATACAAAGAAATTTGAAATAATATTCAAATTCTAACTTACGATACATCCAACTGCTTAGCAACACTTCATTTTACGTTCAGGAAGCGCAATAAATTAAAATAAACAAATTAAAAAAAAAATTGGGAGCTATCAACTATTTTTGTCGCCAAATTACGAAAAAATACTCATATTTTTGTAAAATTCAACTGGACCATATTTGAAGATCTGCTTTTAATGAACACATTTCACCAAGAAAAAAAACTGTTCAATATTATAGTTTTAGAAAGAGGTTGAAAACATTTTTTTTTTTAATTTTCGAAAAATCAGAGTTTTCAACGACCATGAGACCTGCGTCATTCTCTTAAACGTTCTTCAGACTAGCCAATAACTCATTTTTTTTTGAAAATGTTGAAAGTGTCCCAGGGGCTTCATGTAAAGTACCCCTTAAAATTAAAATATCCATTTCAAATTCAAAGGGCCACGAGATCAACCAGATGGATTGGGGAATATCAATTTTGAAGAGAATCGGCTGAACGATTTAATCGCTAGCGTTGTTCACAGATATACTTTTTGCCGTAAATCGATTTTTCGGTATCAAAGAGAAATAAAACATGGATTCTGGCTATGACACGAGTTAGAGGATTTTTTTCTAAATTTATCAACTAAATTTATCCACTTTTTCGTTACCAGGGCCGTATAATAAGAGTTTTCTCCGAAAATTCGCCGTTTTTTGGCGCAGCATTACATTACTTTCCCTCCTTCAGAAGGTCCTCCTTAAGCGCAAAAATACTCTTAATTATGTCATTGAAAACGATTGAGGTTTTGACTTATAATTTAGGGGGAATTTTTTTATTGAGTTCGATCATTAGTGAATTTTAAACTGAAAATTTTTTTTGTAAGGTTGTGGCCAACATTAAAAATATTACCATGAACTAACGCCATTTTTCATTATGTAATTTTTGCTTCTGAGAAGGAAACTATTTCCAAAATCTGGAAACGTCGAGAATATCTAACCAAACCAAGTAATACCAATTATTTTGTTAAAAAGTTGACTTAACTGTTTCTTAAAAATGTATGTAACGTCCTGCCGAAACATTAATAGTGCATAGTAAATTATTATAGTGTTAAAAAACTGGATCACACTTATAAAACAATTTCACGAATAGTCAAAACTACATTTAAGAAGAAAATTGTTTAGTTCCCCAGCAATATATGATTCCACTATGGTACCCGCTATTCTTTATTCTCATTCTTGCAGCCACAGGCCCACACACGAAAGGTCTTAGTCATTTTATCCGCTGCAGCACTTGCCACTCCAACCTCCCCGTTTGAGGTTTCTAGTCCTGACGGTGGGAATTTTTCACACTAGCTAGACTAGATAGCCGGGTTGAATTAAACCACTGTCTGGAGGAAAATTTTAGCTGTCGGTTGCTGTTATTGTGTGGTTATTGTGATCGATTGGTGGATATGTATTGTGTGGTTTACTGTGATCGATTGGTTTTTGAATCAATTCCAGGCAAATGCCGGAAATGTATCCAACAAACGAGACATGCACCTTGCACGGTAACAACGCGACCGCGGCAAGCGGCGCGACTCCTGCCGCGGCGGGTGCGGCAGGAGTCGTGTGGCAGGTGCGTCACCACACCGGAATAAAACATTAAATGATGATTTATTGCCTAATTAATTGCTAATTATTTGTCAGAATTTCGAATTAATTGCCACGTATCTTTGGGGCGAAAACTCTGAAAATATATTTTTTAAATTAGATATTTAGTGACTGGCTGGTGCAAGTGGCTTCACGCGACGTGAGTGCACACATCAGTGAAATTCGGGTAGTAGCTCGACGAAAACCTTCATAATTTATTGTTAATTAATTGCCACAATTTGTAATTCATTGCCACGTATCCTCGGGGCGAAAACGGGTCTGTGAGCTGACTTTACGTAACGCCAGCACACACACCAGTGAAATTCGACGGAAACCCTTAGATAATTCATTGCTAATTAACTGCCACAATTTGGAATTAACCACCACGTATCTTCGAGGAGAAAACGGGTGTGAGCTGGCGTGACGCGACGCCAGCACACACATTAGTGAAATTCGGGTCGTAGCTGCTGAAATTCCAAATTGTTGCAATTAATTAGCAAGTAATTAACAATAAATTAGTAATAAATGATCTGAGGGTTTTCATCGAGCTACGACACGAATTTCACTAATGTGTATGCTGGCGTCGCATTCAAGCCAGCTCACATCCGTTTTCGCCCGAAGATGTGGCAATTAATTCCATATTGTGGCAATTATTTAGCAATAAACCATTTAACACAAGACAAGCCTGACAAGGCTGTTTCAGCTTGAAGCCCCTTCGTGTGGCTGCTGTTTGTGAGCGATGCTGCAGCAAGGCGCTTTCGAAGCATGAAACCTCTGCTCTCTTTCCAGTCACTAAATATCTAATTTAAAACACACATTTTCACTGTTTCATCCTTTAAAACTACATAAACGATCTTTTTTCGTCGATCTTGTCTTGCAAAATGGATTTATTCTGTAGTGAATTAAATTTAAATTCATTCAGCGAAAGATACCGATGAGGCTTATTGCCAGGAATGAAAAAAATACTATTACTTTTCCCAGCCATTTGTTATTGTATTGATTACCGCTAAGTAAACGAGAGAAACTAAGCATTTAAATGAAATATTTAAATATTAAATGCTCACTCAAACAAAATCGGTCTCTAATTTACTTAATAAAGATACTGTCAAGGAGATGTAAACAACTGCGATATATGGTGAAACTCGTATGAGCGATGGATTAATTTCCTTAATTCACTTAAAATAAAATAGTTATGAACAAAGAAAAACAAAATAAATCATAGCCTAATATCTGTATCGGATTTTATTAAAATGTGTTATTCGCTTATTGAATACGTACAACTCAGTTCGGAGCGAGAGGGCGGGACCTCCGATGAAGTGTGGATTATTAAGGGCGAAAAACTATCCTTCGTACGAATTATTTTGAAAGAAGAGGAAAGTAGATTGTTCGATGCAGCAGATTTGCGTAAAATAAAATAATTTTACATGTAACTTACATTCTGATCAAACTACAAACTACTACTTTAATGCGCGCAGAAATTGAAAGGAAACGATGCAGCCTCTGGCCAAGTGAAAGGGTCCATGGCATTAGGAAAAAATTCAAAGCAATGAAATATTCTGTTTTGACTGAAAAATGCAAATATTTCTTTGTATTATTTTCATATTGCGCTTACTGACTGAATGCTTATGTCATTACGTCACTGCTTATGTCAGGCGACATACCACACCAAGGCTTCAATGAAAAGGCCGTCCTCTAGTCAATATTTTCTATTTAAGTTTGCGTTATGAAACAGGCTGTTTTTATATCCTTTGTACGTAAAGAAATCAATACTGTACACACTATTTACTTTGTTACTGCAGTCTTCCTTAATGATTGCTTTAGATATAATAGCTCAATTGATTGTATAACACAAGGGTCACACGAGGGTTATACAAGAGTTTTTTATTTGTTGTTTTTGAGCCATTTTACGTTACATTTTCAGCAACTGTTTTGATGCTGCAGGCTACAAGTTATAAAAAATAATCAAAACAGTATTTTCGTGTCTGACATCAATGCCATTCACAATCTCTGATTCATTTCCCTTCAAGCGCAGAGCATGAACTCGCACTTCAAAACGTAAATGGCTATTGAAGACTCTACAATGCATTGATTTCGTTTAAGTGTGGTAGGTTGTGCAAGGCCACGAAATACCTAATTCGCAACGAACAAAATAAAAAGAAATCGAAAGCAATGTGTAATTTGTAAGCGAAAGGATCGTTTCAAAACGTGAAAGGCAGTCCACGTCGATACGAGATGTCTTCCCGCCTAATGCAACTCGTCGGATTGAAACGCGCCACACGATTTCCTCTCCCTCTCGGTCCCCCTTCTGAAGGGTCCGTGCGTGCACGCAGTGCGGGGGGGGGGGCGGAAAGGGCAGGGGCCATCTGCCGCTTCCGGAGACTTCTATGCTCAGCAGCAGTGATTCCGAGGACGCGACGCCCTTCAGCTGCCGCCCTCGGTCACCAGGTGCTCTGTGCACAGAGGTCAAGATCAGCGCCACAAAAACGCCCAACCACATGGATCTTATAAGCTGTGGTACTGGGTTGTCCATCCCTGTACGTGCTTTGGTGAATTACTTGGGGAAATTTTCCGAAGGGCTTCCTTGAAATTGCTGGGTACCAGAAATTACATATTCAACGCGGCTTCTACTTGATGGTTTAATTGTTACGTTTACACTCCAGCCCTTCTGGACAATTAAACATAAAGTAAGGAGATTCTTTATAAATTCCATTATATTTGAGATGATATCTTTAATTGTTTTCATATTGTTTATAAAATTTAATAAAAACCTTATTCGGAATATGAAAATTCTTTATTACGATCCGCCTATATATCAAGTGACTATCTTGTCAATTATTGAACGCTTACTTAATTCAGCACAATTTGAATATTTAATGCTATATTTAGGTACTGGTTTTAAAAAAGATCATTTAAATTGATATTTTAAAGTATCTAGTTAGAACATTTATTTAATTCCTTTAATTTAATCTTTTTCAAATTCGCAAGGTAATATATTTTCAAAATTAAGTCACAGATCTCACCCTCAACCACTTCTCGTGATTTACTTGACGAGACACCGCAAGTTCCGCAAAGAACGCCAAGAACTGATGGAAGCACTCAAGCCATGGAGGATGTACTAATTCGTAACTAAATATGTCCGTATAATCGATTGCAAAGAATAATAATATAAACATTTACATATCTATAGATTTTTTTATAAGAACTCCATACTGCCTTCTCTGAACACCACCTCCGACGTGCCCATGAATGAAACACGAGTTTTGTTAAATTGATCGCCAGAAGAGATAATCTGTAAAGATATGATTACGTATTATACATGTGACTGTTATTAAAGATGTGACTACATATCTATTAATTATAAACTCTAAGGATTACGAAAAGTTTTCCTTAAAACTGACTAATAACTATCAAGTATTTATATCAATATAATTCAACCAAAATGTTCACCTTTTTGAATCAGATACGGATGTATGAAGTTCCTATATCAATAAATTCATAAGAATTATAATTCCTAATTGTTATGATCAAAACCTTTGCGTCAAACAGCCATTATATTTCCTTTAACAGACAAAAAGTTAAATTTTGTCGACCAGTGCTATCAATATAATTCAACCGAAATGTTAACCTTTTCTTGAATCAGTTACCGATGTATGAAGTTGCTACACCAATCAATTAATAAAAACTGGAATTCCTAATTATTACGATCCAAATTTTTGAAGGATAAATGCGTAAAAAGGATTTTTGAAGGATAAATGCGTATTTTTGCCGTTGTAAATGACGCCCACGCGATAAATTGCGCGTACGTGTTACCCGTAAACAGATGGGCAGAAGACACCACTGCCACTCCAGAGACGCAAGCCGCGCGCACGTCGTGAGGGGCTGCAAACGGCGCGATTCACCTGTTGAGCAAACAAAACACCCGCGACGTTTATTGCCATACGCCGTGACATGCTCGCGCTCTCCTGCGCAGCGCTTCCGCTCCGTGGCGTTGTGCCTTAAACAGCGCGCCCCAGGTGTACTGCTTCGTCGGCCTCCGCTCAGCGTGCCCCACGCCGCGCGCCACGCTGTGATCCGGTTCGGAAGGCAAAGAGGACCAAAATATTTGGCTTCAAGGGAAACACCAGGAGAGGTGGCTCAGAGTATCAATTGACGTACTTGCAGTGCCTCTGACCGGGAGGTCCTAGTTTCGAGTCCCGATGGCGGCAGGATTTTGCGGCACTAGCTTCTCAGCTACGGTCGAATTCAGTAGCTGTCTGGAGGAGAAATGTAGAGCCCGGCTATTCTGAGCGGTGGTTTTTCGTAGGTTTCTCCGGTCAACACTAAGCGACTGCCGGAGCAGTACCCTAACAAATAGGTCACGGACCGATCGCGATCTTTCCTTCCTCTTCCTTGTCATATCCTCACACCTTACACACACACACACACACACTAACATACACTACAATACCACACATGTCGGGAGTCCCGTCGGGAGCTTAGAGCTTTTCCTGGCTGGGGCGGTGCCCCGCGGGTGGGAGATATCTGGTTGGCGAAACCCCACCAGCCGACAGTAGATCGACCCCGGATCTCGCCTTCCACCGGGGGATCACCGCTACAGATCGAGGAAAGCATGCACTACACTTACGGGACTAATGACCTCATTAGTTGACGCGTCCCGGAATCACTAACAACCAACCAACTAATCTTCAAGGAAACGAATTGCCAAATTAAAGGCCACTACAAAATAAACCGAGCAAAAATGTTAAAAAAGTTGGTGCAGCAAATACGTGTGAAATAGACACAATTCGAGCAATAATTAAAGCAAAGAATTCAATGAAACAGCATAGTGACTACGTCGAAGCTGCCTCACTTGGAAACTTTGGAAATGACCAATCAGAGTAGCTGATCTCTAAAATCCTCATCTAAGAAGGGTGCTTTTATCCCAGCTTTTTAGCTGTGTCGAAAACAATCACCAACGTAAGACATCTCAGTATGCAAAGCTCGGAAGTTGAAAATTCCAGTCTTTGCATGCCTCCTCCTTCTTTTTCTTCACCTTCTTCTTCTAGGATTTCCTAAACGTTTGTACTGAAGTCTCTCCTCCTTTCTACGGATCACTTAAATTCATCCAATTCTTTAGAAATACCTATTCATTCCAGATCTCTTTGGAGTTGAATCCAACTACTTCGTTTTTATTTTCTTTTATTTGCTTGGTGGCCGTTATTTTCGCAACGTACTAGGTTTGTTTTTGGTAACCTACACCAGTGTTGTCAAGGTCGCTGACACGAGCGGCAGTCCGTGGCACGAGTGCTACAAGGAAATCGCCCCTTCACGCAGTTAATTACCCCACAACCATAGTCAACGCCATCCCTATTTTAAAACAATGGGGTTACTAATACTTCCCTTTCCCGACGCTAGGTGCGCAGATAAGCTCGTGTCTTGCATTGGTGCCAACGACGCGTGCCACTGCCACCAGTAGAAGGACTTTGATACCACTGATCTACACCAATAATTTCATTTTATTTTCTTGAAGGAAAATATTTTGGACCGCGTTCATTCCACTCCGAACCTTAGTGCACCGCAACAGCCAATAACCAGGTTGCGGTGGGGCGGCCGCCGTGCAACTAGGAGCTGTAAATATCCTCCAGAGACAAGATTGTGTCCCTGGACAGACATTTATGATGAACACCTGATTTATTCGCCCACAAGGCCGTCATGGGCATCGTACGATGCAGATCGTCCCGCTTGTGATCGCTGGCGTGCTTAAAGTGCGATTAAAACCTGCTGCAATAGAAGTTGATGGGCTCATTAATGACCAGAGGCGTCGTGTGAAGATAACAGGATAATTAATTTTGTACAATGAATAATTTACTCACAATTGTCCTCTTGTTGTAAGCAATACTTTTAGGGTGTTGCTTATGTGTACTTATTTACTTCGTTCTTAATTTAAAAATCTATTGTTTGTTATCAACAATAATATTGTCGTATGCATTCAGGCATTTTAAAATGAGTCGATGTAGATCGTCTCCTTCTGCAAACTATACAACTATACATTAATGTTAACTTCAAAGGGACCATGACATCTCAAGTATATATTTTCAATAATGTGGCTAAAACTTGATTGAAAAGAAGTAATATGAGAGACATAGAAGAGTAATCAGAGGACATAGAATTATAATACGATCATCACCCATTTTGTAAACGGTGTTGTATGTGTTTTTAAGTGAAGGTTGTGTTAACAACATATTTTCCTTTCTAAAACAACATAAAACAACTTCTTTTGAGATCAATTGTTAAGTTATTGAGTTATATTTATGAAAATCTCTCGAGTTGGGGGATTTCTCTTGTTACTGGTATGTTAGTACTCAGTCGAGATGCACTAGTAGCCTCACAGCTCGGGATTCTCCATTTGTGTGATAGTCTGTGACAACCCTAGATGTGAAGTTCTTTCATTTTGCCCGAGACTCTGTAAACCAGGGCAGGAAAGCCAAGCGTGGATGAGTTAGAGTTAAAGAATCATTAGAATTAAAGAATACAATCTGAATGGTAGTCAGAGCCCAAATATTATTTTCTACATACTGAGAAAATATACTTTTGATCATTTTTTCCTATCTTACTATCACGTACCTAATACTTTCTACTAACTAGGATATCCACCAACTGGCCAAGTGTCAGTGAAATAAAGTTTATTTGGCTATGCATTGTAATGAACGAAAACAGGTTCTGGTGTAAAACCAAAACAACACACTACGTTCTAGTAAATGGTCCACTATACGAGAAAATAAGACAGTGTCGAGACGATCGTAAGAAACATTTGTTGGCAAAACAGTTCAAACATTAAGTGGCCACCCCCTTGAGATCAGTGCTGTATAAAGCATGTCAACATATTTATAGAAAAGATAAACGTAAGACTTTTTGGACTGTTAATAAGTGTGTAGTGATTTTTATCTCTCGGTATATTGTTTCATTTACTTTTATAATATGTAATTTTACCTGCGTATGTACAGTACTAATGTCTGTAGTATCTTATTTCTTCACAATTTTTTGACATTAATTATATTATGTTAACTAATAAATGTACTATTGAAAGTAGTATAAATAAACGTCATCGTCGAAGCGAATTGAATTCTCTAACACAGTTAATATCTTCAAAAAATACTTTATCTTATTGTAGTACGTATTCGAAGATGTGGGAAGTAATACAAACAAATATATTTATTAAAATAAAATAAATGTTAATTTATTTCTTATGTAAGTCATGCCATTTGGGGAAATTACTCGTATTCTGAACCATTTGCAACAGAGCAGTAACTGTCGTGTAAACACTATCAAAGAACACTTCTATATTTTTGGTCAATTTCAGCCCTATTTAAATACGAGTCAAAACGTACAAAAATGCCAAGAGAATGTAAAAGATGAAAAAGCCTCCTCCGAGTTACCAAGACATCCCAACAGGCTTTTTTGACGGACTGAGAATGAATTTGGACGAAAATTGTTCTATCATGACATGTGTCCTCACTTCATTTAATATTTAAGATAATTTTAGTAACTTGGGAACGCCGGGAATAACAGGGCCGAAGGCGAAAGTGTTGAAGTCGGAGGGGGGGGGGTCAATGCGGGACACACCAGTGACTGTTACAATTGAACGGAGAGAACTGCGAAGACGACAGGGAGTGGGAGGATTTTTTTTAGGAAGGAGAGCGCGCGCGGCCCGTTTGTTAGGGCACTGCTCCGACATTCACCTGATGTTGATCGTAGAAACCACGTAAAACTACCGATCAGAGTAGCCGCTGTAATTCTCCTCCAGGCAGCGGTTGAATATAACCTAGCTACGTAGCTAGTGTCGATCCTGCCACTGTCGGGACTCGGCACTAGGACCTCCCGGTCAGAGGCACTGCATTGACATCAGGTGATGCCCAGAGCCGCTTCTCCCGATGGGAGTGGGAGGATGCGAGTGGCGAAGTTGACGGGAGGGAGGGAACGGAAGGGGGCCAACTCACCGATGAAGGCAACGGGTAGTGAGGAAAGTAACTGGAATCTACGGGGATACCCCCTGTATGGGAAGGACGGGGGCGACGAGGGAGGCAAGGACGACTAGAACCACGGAGGTGACAAGGACCATAGAAGTAGGAGGAGGACGGGACGACGACACCCATGCTGGCGACAGCGGGGAATCAGAGCCAACGTGGACGGTGCGGTGAGGGCTGGCAGCAGGCAGCAGGGGTGGCGGTAGGCGGTGTCGGGTAGCGGCAAGGACGGGGACGTCGCTATATGACGTAGCTGGGGAGATGGCGGCGCGCAGGCGTCGGGGGGGGGGGAGAGACGACGGCCATGTTGGTGACATTGGGGAAGCAGGGTGCACTGATACAATGCGGTCACCGAGTGGCGATGGACCAGGGCCTTTTAACTCCCGTATAACGTGGCGGAGACCATTACAGTGGCGCGCTCTCCTGTAGCACATTTTTACAGGAACTAAAATACGAACTGCTGCCAACCATACTTCAAACGTTCATGGCTGCTGCCTATAATAGATACGGGAGACGCATGAAGGCGCCTAGTGTTACAAAAATAGCGTCGATATTTGCGCCCTTCTCAGAGGTTTGTAATATGTATATATTATGAACAATTGAATATTTAGAAGACGCTTTTCGTATTTCTCAGAAATTTTTATGTACGGGAGTTGGCGAGCCCAACCTGCAGCTGCACCCGGCGACACTAGCCCCCCTGTAGCTTTGTCAAACCCTCAAGCTTTGTCTCCAGTTTTGATGGAGAGTTACAAGGCTCTGCAATGTACGTAGTAACGTGCGCAGACGAGTGGCGACGGACAGTAGAAGGGGCAGCGTTAGGCGGCGGTAAGCAGTGGCGGGTGGCTGCGGACGTGAGGGGCGGCGGGGGCACTGGGGGTGGCTGGGGCGTTGCGGGTGGCGGTGGACGTGAGGGGCGCTGTGGGCGGCGGGGGCAGTGGAGACGCTGGCGGCGTCGCGGGGGCTGGGGGCGGCGGGGACGTTGGCGGCGGCGGGGGTGCTGTGGGCGGTGGGGACGCTGGCGGCGGCGGTGGACGTGGAGGGCGCTGTGGGCGGCGGGGGCAGTGGGGACGCTGGCGGCGTCGGGAGCGCTGAGGGTGTCGGGGGCGCTGGGGGCGGCGGGACGCTGGCGGCGGCGGGGGTGCTGGGGGCGGTGGGGACGCTGGCGGTGGCGGTGGACGTGGGGGGCGCTGTGGGCGGCGGGGGTAGTGGGGACGCTGGCGGCGTCGGGAGCGCTGGGTGCGGCGGGACGCTGGTGGCGGGGGGGGGCGGCGGTTGCGCGGGGGGCGGCGCGGATAGCGGGAGTGGCGCCGCCTCGCGTGACTTTGCGCGAGACCTCTCGCGAAATAAGCGAATCCGTTTCTGTCTGCGTCGGTGACGGCGGTGGCGGCGACGGTGGCGGCGGCGCAGTGCCGCGCGCCTGGCGGTGTCCCGAGCTATTTCGTGCAACGGCGGAAAGGTCAAGGTTCGTCGTAAACTCCAGTCGATAGCCGGCCGCAGCGCCCGGCTGGGGTAGCGCCGCGTCACGGCTTGGTGAGACGAAGCGACAAGGTGGGGATGAAATGAGGCGGGGTGAGGGCGAAGACGAGAAGACGATAGGCCGTTTTAGCACGTGCGAATTTGGGAGAGTAGCGTGGTGAAGAGAATGAGAAGAGATGGTTGGATTCGTATCTTAAAAATAAAACAAAAAAAACAACTACAACAAAAAAAACACTATTGAACGGACGTGAATTTCAGTTATCACAAATCTTGGAGGTGGTATAATATAAAGATGACTGTAGCAAAGGTAGCAGAAATATTATATTGAAATTGGCGAAAAATGGTCCAGAAAACTGAAGAAAAAAAATCAGACAAATGAAGAGAAAACCGAAGTGTAGAGTCCAGGCATGTCTAAGACATGTTACTGACTGTAATTATTAAAATGAAACTGCTACTATGCTTCTCATCGCCAGACGAAAAGATTACACTCCTATAATATCAATACCAGTATTCTTGAAAATGATTGTTCTGAAATAATTAATTATTCTACTTTAATTCGTCTTTTTTCAATTTCGAAGATTTACTGAGCAATTCTTCCAATGTCGATACACGACAACATCGTGTTTCATGACTCCCTCCAACGTGCGTGAGTACAAGTTTCCTTCTTGCTTTTAGAGAACAAATTCATTTGTAACTAACATCTGATGTTTATTACTGGTATTTTGTCTCATTATTTAACCAGAGACAGACCTGCTTCTCAAAATTCCTGCATTAAAAGTTAGCTTGAATATTGATCTTCTAATGATGTATTTTATAATTCCGTGCATGACCTATATTATCAAAAAAAATTTCACAACTTTGCGATAATCCTCGTATATTCAGTTCATCGTGTTGGTTGTAGTACATTTGACGCCATTGAATTGCTCATTAATCCAAATCCTCACGAGTGTGTGACACTTCATTTTTTAAAAGGTCATACACAACGAACTGAAATGTTTTTATTTCTGCTCTTTTGTGACTTTGTTTCCATTGTTCAGCTTGCATCATTTCACTTTTTTGGTCCATAAAAATCAATGAAAATGTTTATTTCGGTACACAATAACGTTTTCGGTTATCGAAATGCCCCAACATTATTGTGGTAAGAAAAAATTATGATCTTGAATACGACAGTAACAAACGAAATAATGGTATTCATTTGTTCATCCCTGTTGAAAATCGAAAATTGCACGCCAATTATTGCGGTTACTAGCGAAAGATTATTCGCATCTCAATGAAGTATGAAATCCTTCTGTCATATCAGCTGTAAGAGTGAAAATATATCTAACGAAATATGCAAAACGTTTCCACGATTACCATGATTTACCTGCTGAACGGCTGAACCTACGAAAATGCCTTTAACATACATTTAATAAAGCAGTGTCTTACGAACAGTGCTCGGAGAAGGGTTAAATCTATGCAACTGAATGTCTTGAATGACACGGCTGGACCTACGAAGATGCCTTTAACATACATTTAATAAAACAGTGTCTTACGAACAGTGCTCGGAGAAGGGTTAAATCTATGCAACTGAATGTCTTGAATGACACGGCTGGATCTACGAAGATGCCTTTAACATACATTTAATAAAGCAGTGTCTTACGAACAGTGCTCGGAGAAAGGTTAAATCTATGCAACTGAATGTCTTGAACGACACGGCCGGACCTGCGAAGACGCCTCTTGTGGTAGTGCGACAGCAGCGGCTTCGGGACCGCGCCCGTTAACAAGTGCCATCTGCGGCGGGCCGCCCCCGCTGCGCCGCCTCCTCCACGCGGTTGCGGCGCTTATTGCTCGTATCTCGCGCGCTACAAGCTCCCTCGTGTTTACAGCGCGGCCTCCGCGCTCCCATTTGGCAACTGAGCGACTTCGGCGCCCGCGATGAACTTCCCAGCCAGGCGCACTCCCTCGCCGGCGCGCCACCGGCCCCGCACAGTGTGCAATTTCGGGGATGTATACACCAGAAAGTCTGTGTATGTACTACATATGTGTGGGTGTATGGATGAATTGGTATTTTGAGTCGATTGTCCGACTTTGCCGGCCAGTTAGCGATGCCCTACATGCCTAGGCTTATGCCATGCCTTCGGCAAGCACTGATTGGGGGTAAGAGAGACAATGTGGCGAACATATCACGTTCCCTTCACGTAACTAGCTTACTCCACCTGCCTGAGCTCTTCGTCAAAGAAACTGCCAGCGACAGAAACTGACACGATTTTTTAAAGGAATGCTGCCACTGAATCTTTTCCCGACCGAGAACGAATCCGTGATCGCACAGCAGAATGTGTAATTGCTTGATGCCTCGTCCAAGAAAGATTCAGGTTCTACTCAGTGTTGGCGAGGGTATTTTTATAGTTTGGTATTGGAATCTTTTAACACTTTGTGTCTAATTAGGAATTATGATTTAATTCATAATAATCAATACTTCGTAGTCATTTATTCCTAATTATATCTGTATCATATGCCATAAGGAAGGCAATGCTAAACCACCAGGGTGATCCCCTGCCTGAAAATTACCAGGGGCATCTTGACAACGCAAGCTTCTCCTTCGCTTGCATGCTGGTACAGCAAAGTTCTGAGCATATTCATCGTGGAGTGGAAAACCTAAATGCAAAAATTGAAATAAAAATACATTAAATCATGTTATAGGTCTTATCAAGTGCAAAATATTGTGCAATTTTTAGAGTTTTACTATAATAAAATGAAATAAGATTGAATAACTTGACAGTAGAAAACTGTAGAAAAATAGTTGCAAATACTACAAATGCGATACACCCTTTCAATCTTTTTATCCATGCGCAACATACACTAAAGCACATGATCCTTTAATTAATTTGCAATAGGCACGAAAGACAACACATACACACGTAAATAAACTTGTCAAATGGAATGTATGACAATCTTCTTGAGACAATTGACAATTAATCTATTTCTGCTATTGTTAGATATCGTTCTAAAAACTCAGTATTTCTTCTTTTAATATTTGCTATCCTGAGATGCATACCGTAAACTAGGTATGCTGAACGTGCTATATATTTGAAGTTTTATTGTGTAAACATTACAACCATCGGCGTATATAACATCAGTGTAATGATTGTATTTCATTTGCTTTTTGCGGGAGGTTTTGTATGATCTCGCTGGCCAGATTGACAGATGAAATGGGGAATTCATAAATTGATTCTGATGTGTCAGAAACAATACATTCTCATCAATTTTTGGAGATGTCGCGATATATCTGTTGACTCGTTGACCAAGTGGACAACTATTTAAGAAGGGGAAAAATAATTAACTTGTAAATGTTCTGACGTTCTTCTCTATTTCACAATCTATTGAAGGGAAAAATTAAGTAACGTGTAATTGGTCTGAGGTTCTACTATATTTCACAACGTATTGATCTTAACTGAAGCTTTGTTTAATTGAGTAAACTGGAATCCTATTGTACAGTTTTTGACAAAACTAAATTAAAATGATAACACGTTATGATAGACTTCAAATGTTGATTTTCTCCTTTCCAAATTGTCTAAATTACACACTGTGCGCCGTCTAGCCCTCTCTCTCTCTTCCCGCTGCGCCGCGCCGCGCCATAACTTGCGGCGTTACAAAGCCGGCTCAACTCTAGAAACCAAAACTAACTCGCGAGAGAGAGAAACTCAATTATCGGGAGCGGCCTCAAATGAAGAAGGAAGCTGGGAGGGACGGTTTGTAATCTGCGAAGGTGGCGTCGCCGCCCACTGCTTCGGTCCGGGAGCTCGTCGATCTGGGATCAATCTTGCCACTGGGGAGCGCGAAGACGCCGCAGCCATTTCTCACGGCTGCTCTCTTCTGCGGCTCCCCCATTTGCTCCGCCCCCCGCCCCCGTTCCCTTCGCCGTCCACCCCATCCTCGGCCCGCACCGCGCCCTCTCGCTGCCTCCGCAGACGCCCCGCCGCCCTGGGCGTCTCGCTCCCCGACACCCCTCCAGATGTCTCTGCCGTTCCCGACAGCGCGGCAGCCTCCTTCGGAACACAAGCGTCCCCGTCGGGGTCGCCAATTCGCCGCCCCGGCTTTTTCGATCCCTTCCTGGCTTTAGCCATCTTTACATGAAACTCCCTCCTTCGATCTCCAGGTATCTGCCATCTTTACAAGAAACTTGCTCCAGCCATATCTAGATATCACTTTGCCATATTTACAAGAAACTTGCTCTTGCCATCTTCAGATATCACTTCCATGTCCAACAGCGTAGCAGTCTCCTTCGGAATCACAAGTGTCCCCGTAGGGGTCGCCAATTCGCCGCGTCTCTCTTTTCGATCCCTTCCTGGCTTTAGTCATCTTTACATGAAACTCCCTACTTGCCATCTTCAGATATCACGGTTGCTTTATCTTGACTTAAAACTCCCTTTTACCATCTCTAGATATCACTTTCCATTCACTCCTGCGGTAGCATTCTCCTTTCGGACATTCACAAGCGTCCCCGTTCGGGGTTCGGCCAATTCGCCGCGTCTCTCTTTTCGATCCCTTCCTGGCTTTAGTCATCTTTACATGAAACTCCCTTTCTGCCATCTCCAGATATTTTACTTTCCATTTTCACCAGCGTAGCACCCTCCTTCGGAATTACAAGCGTTCCCGTCGTGGTCGCCAGTTCGCCGCCTCTGTCTTTTCGATCCCTTTCTGTCCTTAGCCATCTTTACATAAAATTCCCTCCTGACATACTCTAGATATTACTGACGTTCACTCCCAGAGCAGCCGTCTCCTTCGGTATCATAAGCATTTCCAACGCGCTATTTCTGCCTTTACAACCTTTACATGAAACTCACTTCTGTATTCTATATAAAACTACTACTCTTCTTGCAAAACAATATCTTCGTTTGCATTTACCATATCTTCTTTGCCTTTAACTTCTGTCAATAATGCTGCTCTCACGGTTGTGCCATCTTCTTCCTCTCCAGATTTCACTGTTTCCTCAAACCCTACATCCTCCGAAACAATTCCAAGCGTTCCCATCGAAGTCACCCTACTCTCCACCTCTATTTTGTCGATCCCTCCTTGGTCTTTGCCATCTTTAACTGAAACCGCTTCATGCCCTCCCCATGGTATCGTCTTTCGCAATCAAAACAGCGTCACCAAATTGCCGCTTTTGCCTTCTCAATTCAGGGAGCTCTTCTCAAAGTCCTTGGTGGTCTTCTATTGGTCTACGGGATAAATGAAAGAAGAGACACCACGCAGGACTTGCCTTATCTCAAAAATTTAATGCTTCGCGAAATGAAAGAATCGGCTCTAAAATGCATGCCAACCGTATTGAAATAGTAATAAATAAATTGTTTACATGTTTTTTGTGGCTGTTGAAGATGTGTTAAACCGCAAAATTAATTGCAAACGTTCAGTTACATAGGAGAATATCGAGTCACATCAAACTGGAGAGACTAGGATAAACTCACTTTAATACTTTATAGGAAGATGGTATGAGAATTTGGAGTAGAAGATTGAGCAATGTTTGTTCATTCAATGAGAAAATCCAAAGTGGGCACAGCGGCACATAAAACACAGTACCTCTGAAATGCTGGCGTAAACATTACGTCTAGCGCATATGGAGAGACAAACTCTTTCCAGAGGTGGATACCCAGCACGCACGCTGCTCCGCAACAGATCGCCGCGAAAGGACGCCCTAAGACACCGGCGCAAACAGGATATAACGCCTGTCACCCAAATCGCAACTCGTGCGCGGGGCGCGCCCAGTGGCCACTACCTGCACCTCCCACCCCTGTCGCCAGCAGCCATCGCCCCGGAGCGGCCCGGGCCGGGCGCGGCGCTTCGTATGCGGCGCCCGTCGCCACCGCCGCCCTCCCCGCCTCCGCCGCCCCTCCAGCCGCCCACGCCGACCACCGCCGGCACACACGTCTCGCTTCCACACTCCCCTCCCCGCCCCGTCCCGCCTCTCACCGTCCAACTCGCCTCGCTCCAGCCCCTCGCCTCGCCCATATCAACTCCAGCCGCCCAACCGCCCACCAGCCCACCAGCCGCCCAACCGCCCACCGGCCGCCCACACCGCCACCGTCACCACTCGACCCGCCCACGCCGCACACCGGCCGCACACACGTCTAGCTTCTAACCTCTCCCCGTCCCTATCCCGCCTCACCCCATCCACCTCGCATCGCCCCAGCCCCTCGCCTCACCCATATCAACTCCAGCCACCCACGCCGCCCACCGGCCGCCCACACATCTCGCTTCGCTTCGACCCTCCCCTCACCGTCCCGGACCCTCCCCGCCCCAACTCACGTCGCCCCCACATCAACCCGCCTCGCCCTACCACTTACCCCACCCACCACCGTCCCACCCACGCCACCCGCGCCACCCGCCCCACCCCGCTCGCGCCGACCCCTGCCGCCCGCGCGCCGTCCGCCATCTGCCTGATAGGGAGCGCGAGCGTATTGGAAACGCCGGCGGTCCCCGCCCCCGCCCCCATCCGGGTGTCCGCCCCCGGCGGCGGCGGCCGCCGCCGCGAAGGGACGCGCACCCTCGCGCGTGCCCCCTCGGCGCCGCCGCCGCCGTCGGACGGGGCCCCCGTGCGGGGCGGAGGGGGGAACGGCGTGTGGGGCCGAGCGGGGTCGCGGACCGCGCGTCTGTCCGGCTGGATCGATACCCGGCCGCGGCACCCTCCCGATGACTTGCAACTGCCCCGCCCCCGCCCCCGGGCGCCACCTCCCCCCCCCCGCCGATCCGTCGACGGAACCGCCCCGTCCACCCGCGGCCGGCGCCGCGCGTCGCCCTGCCCTGGCACACCTGCTTGCGGAGCGGTCGCGCGGCGCTCGCGAGATTTCCGAATGTGTTACACACTTGGATATATACACACACACTTCGTTTTCTTCTAACGTGGCTGAGGACATTAGATTATTATTACACCTCCTGCCCTATAAAATGAACCTTTTTAACAGTAGTAAGCACATTTTTGAGACCACGAGCCCCATTGAGAAGGACGTTCGCGAATTAAATAAAAATATTCATTTTATAAGGCATCGGGTCTAATAATGTCCTAATGTCATCGGCCACTTTAGAAAAAACGAAGTATAGTGATTGTGCAGGAGAAGGTATAAAATCGAATGAACACGTCAGCTGACAAGGACGTCACTTACCTGGTAGCAGAATATTGCCAGGAAGGCCACGGAAAATTATACGTGACCAAAACAATTGATCCGACTAATACAACCAATGTCTAATACAACTAAGGAAACCTACTTAGCTGTGATACCTCACATTAGATTGCTATACTCACCTTGTTTTTACTATCATGCCTCTATAATCCAACTTTGGATTGACTAGTGCCAATTAAATTACTAAAACGAACGTCCTTTTACCTCTATTAATTTCATCTATAATTAGCAAAGCAAAGGGAGGAATAACTTTTCCACTATGAATCAATGAAAGAAGTGACTGCACTAGCTAGCCGTGCTATTTTTCTTTCTGCCGTAATGTGTCCATCCAGATCTACATGATGGGAATGCGATATCAAGTGACATATGTCTTTCTTGTAATGCCTACTGTAATTAGGGATCTGCCTTGTTGTGGGTAATTAAATAAATAAATAATCAAATCTTTAGCTGTTCTAATTTTGGGCTTTAAAATTTTGAGATTTTTATAGCAGTAAAGGGAATTTTGTATCTCAATTACCATGCACCGTTTCCTTTATAATATAACTTGTAATAGTGTACATGAAGGCTACAGGTTTAAAATAAAATGTTTAGTTACAGTTGAGTGATTACCACTAGTTAGTATAGGTGTAAGTTTTACTCATTCATTCACATACTATTAACTTCAGTGACATGATAAACAGTCACCTTTGAGCGTTAAATCTGTTGATATCCCCATAATGTTACCGAATTGTATTCTTTATCTGCAAACAACGTAATTTGATACTACTGATAAACTGATAAAATCAGTTTACTCAAAATTAGTGTAGACTAACTGGCTCTCATATCTTCTCAGTATCACAGAAGGTAGTTATTAATGTTAGTCCCATCACCTGCAGACAACCAACTAAATCTATTATTTGTTATCGGTCGTGTGTCGTTCAATACTTTTCATAAAACCATTTTCTGACGAGATAAAAAAAACATGCACATGAAATATGTTTTGTAGCACTACTTCTTGTCCAGCTCATTTATTGCGATTGTTCTTAACGAACGGCAGACAGTTAAATAGTTTACGGACGTCGGTCATCAAGAGTAGATTTTCGTTCCTCTGTTTGGTTTAAGTATGCGACGTCGATGTCGATGTTTTGAAAACATCAATTTTTCATAGAAATATCGATGTTTTAAATGTGTAATATGAAAGCCAATGTTTTTCAACATCGATGTTTTGAACTCCATGATTTTCAGTATCGATGTTTTGTACACGATGCTTTTATGTTTTCCCATATCTTTTGACTATCTTTGGGTTTTAATAAGATTTATTTGCCAGTTCGATTTTAGACAGTCTCACACTATAGTTTGATAATCAAAAGGTCAATAAAAAGCCATATTTTAAATTTGGAAATTTATTGAAATATGTTTTTTTATGCTTTTGAATCATTACTCTCGACGGTTTTGAGGGGCACTTTTCCTCTTCTTCAGGAGTCTAACTATAAAACAGAAATTCTTATAAGTTTAGTTACAATTTACCTTTTCTTTCTAACATTAGAAAGTAATAACAATAATAATTAAGTATAGTACATAATACGTTTTCTAACTTATACATTTCAAGTATATACAATTTGTTATAAGTTTAATAATTGTGTACCAGATACAAATGAACTAATCTTAACACATATGTCATTTCTTCTTAAATTCTATTGGTATTTTTTTCAACTAATTACATTTGTAAGGAAGAAAACTTTCAACAACACTTTTCGTGATATCAGAGACAAAACTGAATAGAAGAATGGGGAAGGGAACATCTGGTAGATACTTGAATTTTTGAATTTAAACTTTTGAATTTGAATTTTTGAAGTCAAATGAGAAAAAAAAACTATACCTAAGTTGGCATTTTTGTGCCTTGTTCCAAATTATTTATGTTTTTCCTTTAATTTTAAGAGGCACATTACCATAAATACTAGAAATTTGACTACTTTCAACTTTTGTGTTCATTGTGACATTTATTTTTATATGTAAGTTATCTGAAATCATTCTAGGATACATCCTACTTTCATGGTCAATAATATGTACATTTTCAAATTCAAATTTGTGATGTAGTTCAATTCTATGTTTGGTCAATTAATTTTGTTTGTTTGGAAGTTCTTTAATATTGTTTTTGTGCTCATTAATTCTTTTTTCCGAATTTCTCTTTGTCTCACCTATATAAGTAAGTTGGCAATCTTTACAAGAAATTTGATATACTATATTATCCTGATCCAAAATTTGGATCACAATTATTGTCCACTTTGTCTTTAATATTTTTAACAATTTGATTCTTCTTGTACACTTGTATCCCATCTTAAATTTGAGCTAATTGTCTTTGAAACTCCTAAAAATTTTGTTGGTAAGAGAAGTAATGTAGGGCAGCACAATACAAGGACCTTCTATAGTTTCTTTGTCTTTTTTTATATCATTCCTTAATTTAGACATTCTTTTGTTCATGTATTTTTTGGCAAAGGTGGCAGGATAATTATTTTGCAGTAGTATTTTTAGAACCTTGTCCAGATTTTGTCCATGAAATTTATAATTTGCTAATTTAGTAGCTCTGTCTAGCAGAACATAAATAACCCCAATTGTTTTAGACAAGGGATGTTTTGATGCACAATTTAAAATTATTCCCATATTACTTGCTTTTTATACCAATCCGGGATGATTCTATTGTTAAATTTATCAATAAGTATATCTTGAAAATTTATAGACTTGATTCTCTATTTCTGGAGTAAATTTTTTATTGCCATCATAACTATTAAACTTAATAAAAATATATTCAACTTCTTCTTTTTTTACTATAAATAAGCTATCATCAACATATCTACGGTAATTTCTGTTTTATAGTTAGACTCCTGAAGAAGAGGAAGAGTGTTCCTTGAAATGTCAAAAGTAATAATTCAAATACTATTAAGAAAAACACATTTCAATAAATTTCCAAATTTAAAATATGGCCTTTTATTAACCTTTTGTTTTTATGTTTTCTTTGTGAATGAAAAAGTTCCATAGTCACAATTGTGCAAAGTTAAAAATATGAAATAATAAATGAAAGTACAAGCCGGCCGAGATCGCTAAGCCAGGAGCGTCGTGGCGATCTCGGACCGCAGGGTCGCGATTTCGAGTCCCACCTCGGACATGGGTGTATTTGTGTATGTCTGTATGTGAGTGTACCGCCCTTTCACCCCTCACTGTCAAGATTGAAACAACAACCGTGGTTACAACCCTGGGTAGTAAAAATACGTGTGCTGATCCCCCCTAATGAATTGAATGCCTACGTGGTCCGAAGTGGCCTGTTCGGGAAAAAAAAAACCCTCCTGACATTACCCCTCTATAAAACACCTGACAGTACTGCAAAGACTAATAGTCTTTCCACCTTCATCGACCGGAATATCTCTCGCACGAGATGCCCCTGATGCCCTCTTAGTATTTCCTCAGGTTTCGCAATTCTAGTGACAGTCAATACATGCGCCGTGGGCCTAGGACCTCCCCTCTTCTTACCAATCCATTCTTCGGCGAACTGAACTTCGTCTTACCCTTTGAAATGATTCTGGGCGATTGGGGCCCGTTTTGTCCATTGTTCTTGTTATTTTTTCTTTGCTTTGAGTTACATCTGAAATATCAGTTAATAAACCTGGACACTGTCAAATTAAAATCTGTTGGGCTCGAATTGATTGTTACAGGTTACTAAAGCAACTCTGAAATATTGATGTTTAAAACATCGATAATTTTTGGTCGATGTGTCATTAACATCGATGTTTTATTTTGAACATCGATATCACGTGACATCGATGTTTTGCTACCGATGCCGCATCACTAGTTTGGCTACCATTAGTTGGTATAACAGTATTATCAAAATGTAATCAGTATAGTAGTTTAAGCGTAACAGATGGCGTAAATAACTGCGAAGGTGTTTATATGTCACTACCAATGTCGAATCATGTCATGTTGCGATTCCTGGTTATATGAATGAAATCGAGTGGAGTTCTTTAAAATATCGCCTACGCCTTTCTCCTTCACTTTGTGTTCAGCGGCGTCCCTTCCTAACTAGACGCTATCATTTCCTTCCCTTGTTTCAGAAGTCCGTTTTGTCGTCTCCCTAAGCGCTCGTAACCAGCCACTTCTGCGCGGTCCGCTCCCGACCGCGTCTCTTCGCGCCCTCTTGTCACTTCCTGCCCTTCCATTGCGCCCTATCGCCGCTGTACGCTGCCCTACCATTCTCCGCCACGTCATCATCCTTTCTGCCCCCTCCTTCTAACTCCCTTTTACCCGCACCCGCCTCCTCGACGCCCTGTGACTCGTCATCCCTTTGCCCTCCCGGCTCCCCGACTATCCATCCGACCTGCCTTCCGCCCCGCGCCGACCAACCAATGACATCTTGTTCTGCAGTCGCTGTTCGAAGGAGAATTCTAGCGGCCGGCTGCTCTGATCGGTAGTTTTCCGTGGTTTCTGCAATCAATGCCAGGTGCACTTCGAACCTTAACAAACAGGCCACTTAGTACCTGCGATATTTCCTTCCTCTTCCTTGTCTCAATCCTTACTTCCACACCGTTACATTTACATGCACTGCACTAGCACACATCTTGAGAGAACGTGTCCCGACTGGGGCGAGGGCTGGTGGGAGATACCTGTTTGAGGAAAAGCCGCAAGACAACGGGTAGGGCGACGCCGGATCTCGCCATTCAGCGGGAAAAGATAGCCGCCACCTCTCGCGATAGAATGCACTACTCTTACGGGAATAATGACCTTTGTTGACGCGCCCGGAATCACGAATCAATCAATAAATAAAAACATCTTCACTCTCCGATCTCCCATTATAGCCCGCCGTCTTGTAGGCTCCCACTCTCAACAACTTCCTGACATTTATCCTCCCTATTTTTCCACTTCCTTAGCATTCCCAAGCCGAGAAGCCTCCAGTATCTCCATGTTTTTTTCTCCTTTGTCTTTCTCTGCTTCTCTGCCTCAAAGATGTTGGGATATTTCTCCGCTCTTCCGCTCGCTTTCCACTTTCTTCCCAGCTTTCTTTTTTCAACAATTAATTTATTTACCTATCGTTTTGTTCCTGTTCCAATTCCAGCCGTCCTGTTGTCTGTACATTCTACAATTTGATTTTTGAAATCGTACTATTGTTTCTAGTGTGTAGCTTTATTCACGCACGCCACATCGCAAGTGTTCGTTCCATTTTCGATTCCTCCAGCAGCAGCGTCAGACTCTCCGTCGCTGTTGTAACGGGGAACGTCTTCGTTCCTTCAACTTGTCTACATAATCTCTGCGAAGGGTCGGTCCTGCTGCGTTGTTAACCCGCTGAAACTGAGTGTCTCAGGAAAAAAAATTTTTGGGTGTTTCTATTTTGTTGTCAAAAACAGTTAAAACTGTGTGATATACTATGAGGAGAAGTGCACGAAATGTGTTCCTGGCTATATAGAGGAGTCGAAGAAGATACACACGTGACATTTCCCTTGTTTTTTAAGGCAATTATTTATGCCCTGATGTTTGGGAGGTCGTGTTCTGACACAGTAAAAGAGATTTAGTGTACTTGCTAAGCATACAAGAACATTGCGCGCGTAGAGTAAGCGCCCTGTCGGGATCAACACCCCTTTAATAAAAAAATTAGGTAAAGTTTAGATTTAAGGAATTTTTTTGCTAGTAAATTCAAAAGGTCAAAATCATCCCAATGTGTTTCACTGCGTTATGCATGGTACGACCTGTTATCACGTATGGTTCCATCCCCCCCTCCCCCATTTCAGAGCAGCTGGGCAAAGTGCTAAGATAAACAATACGGGCAAGTCAGATATGGACTTCCAGAGTAATGTAAATATGGGCCGCAACCAAATTGAAGGTTATCGTTGTGGCCCTTGAGGCCTTGCAAGATGGACACCTTTGTACTACATGTTCATATGGAAAAGTCACCATCTTTGACATTACTACATTCACTAGAAGTTTGTAACATTTACTCAGAGACTGTTCGTACCAACCGATGCGAGTAGCGTAAACTTTCGTTGTATGTTCTTTCCGAGCGCATTTTTTTTTTTATTTCCAGCTACTTTACTGCAATTTTGCTTCTCAGTGCGTCACCATCGAGATACTTCGTATTCTTCTGCTCCATCCTCACAGCTCCAATACCCTTCGCCTTTCCTAATTCCAGTGGCTCTTTCCTTTTATTCCTCTAGCTTCCTCGCCTCCTCTCGCTTTCGCTGCCGCGCTTGCCGTCGCGAATGTTCAGCAGCCTCCTTCTCACCGGTTTGCACGCTCGATTCGTACCATCTCCCAGGTTTGAAGGGGATATTGCTACCTCCCTACCACATCGCCCGGATCGCCACTCTGATCCACCCATCACTCACCGTTTCGTCACGTAGTTTCACGACTTCGTCCCTGCAATCAATCATCCGATCAACATATCCTACCACATCGTCACTCCAACAAGTCTATTACCATCCATTTCTCTACCGACTTATTCTGTTTTTGTCTCGTTGCAGACATATTTCTCCATCCATTCCCAAATTCCCGTTCCTATCTTACTTCTCTCTCTCTACCTTCTCGCATTCCAACGGCTCAATGGTTCCGCCGACCTTTCCTTCACAACTTTGAACCCTTCTCTTTCTCTCTCTCTCTCTCTCTCTCTCTCTCTCTCTCTCTCTCTCTCTCTCTCTCTCTAGTTCTCCTCAGCGTTTTTCACTTCCGCCGACACGGGAGCTCTTCTGCCCACTCCGCCCTTCTCTCTTCAGTCACGGCGCGGCGGTTCCAGCACCGCCGCCGTCGCCGCCCTCACCGCACTTCCCGCCTTCTGTCACCGCGGGGGAGGCGGCGGCGGCGGCGGCCAGTATCTCCTGCCAAGCGACCGCCCCCACCCTCGCCCCCGCCCTGGCCCCTCGGGCGCCGACCCCTCGCTCTGAGAGGGAGAGGGCGGTGCGTGAGGGCGATAGCGCTGTATTGACCAGGAGTCCTCCCCTCCCCTCCCTCCCTTCCCCTTCCCCTCCCCCTCCCTCGCCGCTTCGCTTAACCCTCGCGCCGGAAGTGCCGCCATTGTTCTTACCGCAGGCTGCTTCCTGCAGCCCCGCAAGGCTGTGTCATTGGCTCAAGTGGATTAATCGATTAATTTTACTAGCCGCTCGCGCACAATGTTGGGCGTTGCTGTGAAGAGGGCGCGAATTATGTTTAAGAGAGGCTACATGACCGGAACCGCCGCCGAGCGCAGTTTAGCGAGAGAGACTTTGGGGTTGCGCGTGTGGGCTGTTTGGCGAGGGCTTGATCCCTGTGTGATCATGCGGAGAAGATTTCGCTAATGAAGGCAGATACGTGACTGGCTTTGCAGATGCTAAAGAGCGGTGACTATTAGCTGAAAGATTATTATAATTCCAAGTCACCAACTCACTCTGGGAATTGTAATAAATAGTAGGTATTTTTTAGGTGGAACTTAATAAGAAATAATATTCTATTCCAACAGGGCATCACGAAGACTTGAGATGACTTCATTTTCTTAATCCTAGAACTTTTATGTTTGGTCTGTGTGGTTGAAAAAGTAATGATTGTTATGAAAATGCACAGAGGGATTTCCGTGTATTTTTCACTGATGACTCATTCTTGGCTAATATCAAAATCATGATATCAATAACAAATTAAGTGTCGCCATATCCCGTAACATTTGGCATGTTCTGGTGTCGAAAAAACATATGTGAGACCTGTCACATCTTAGATGCAATAAAATAGTCTGTGAACAGTAAATAAATACAATCAATTGAGAATAATGGAAAGTAATTTCCGAAATGGACAAATTGTATTAACTGACCGCAATTTAAATTGTATTTATATATCTCGATTCCTTCATTTCTGGATTGAATACCTACCACCAGATATCGACTCAATGACCAAGATATTAAAGTAAATGTCAAAAAAGAAAGTATATCTTTAGTGTGCACGCACTTTATCTTCCTTTTCATTATTTGATAAACTTAACTTACTGTATCGGTGCTTTGTGTAATGTTTTCTCCTGTTGAATTTCCTGTCACAGCCGTTTCAATAATAAAAAAGCATCATCTGACTTTTCCTCATGCATAGAATACAGCGAGGCCGCACGTTAGCTTCAGACCGCTTACTTTCACAAGGTATATTCGATAGTGTGTCATACATAATGCCTACATTTCCAGGGGAAACTTTACTCCTTTCCTTTACCGAGCTATTTTATGGAGTGCTTTCATGAACCTTGAAGCGAGGCCGGGTCGTCCGCGTACCCGTCATTTTCTCTGGAGCCTAATAAGCGAGCTTCGTACATAAAGTTTGGCGTCTTGCTGCAGGACAGTGGCAGAAAGGCCATCGCCTAAGACGTCTTGCCTTGCCTCATCCGTCGCCGCATCTGCAGCAGCTATACAGTAGGTTGGAGACTTCGAAACCTTGGGAAAAACTGTTCGTTATTTGTAATAAGTTATTATGATATTGAGATAGAATTCAGTCCCTGCGTGGAGGAGAGGTCTAGCAGCTTGCTGCTCTGATTGATAGTTTGCCGAGTTTTTTCTGATCATCTAGGAGACTGCAGTAATAGTACCCTAAAAACGGGCCCCGCATAATATTCCCTTCCTCAACATCGTCTCCTCCCCCCTCACACACACACGCACACACATGCTTACATGCAACACATTTTCATACATGTCGGGTGACTATTTGAGAGCTTAGTTCCACCGTGTAAGGAGAGGTGATTCGTTAGGAAAGATATCTGTGAGGGGAACCTCGCAAGCAATGAAGAAAATTTACAGTAAAGCATTGAAGACGTGTTTTACCATGGAGATTACCGCCGTACCACAAGACACCCCTAAATGTGACTGATTAGTCATAATCCGGACATGCTTCCATCGCTTTCAAATGGTGATGCGAAACGTAAGCATTTCAACTTCACTAAAAACCGCTTTCCGAAACTAATAAAACTTGTGAGAACCAAAATATTTCAATTAACCCAAAAATTATTCATTTTACACCGCATTTGCACGGCATCTGTCCTACTGTTCAGCCAAAGCCTGACCTCCTCCGACGTCGCTGTCACCGGCGCGTCGCTTTGTCACTCGCAGCCTGTAAATCGGAAGATGAAACGTCTTCGTCGTCGTCGTCGGCGGCGGCGGCGTCTTTCGTCACGCGGCTTACGTCGACGCCGTCGCAGCGTAGCGCAGCAGGTGTGTCCCGCTGCGCTGGAAAGTCAAATGCCGCGTTGCGCCCCGCGTGCACTAATGGGGCTAAGCTGGTCACCACGCGCGGACGCGCTCACGGCCCAACTGCGTGGCAACACTCTCTGGATGTCGTCAACGCTGAATGGACCAGTACTGGCTCGGGGGATGAAACCAGAATGATATATGTCTTGGTACCGAGAATTTCTGGAAAAATACTAGTCATGACTTTCTGAAAAACTACTCTTTAGATCGTTGTTGTTGTTGTTTTTTAATTCTGTTGCGCCTTTATTGCAACAACGTCACTTAGCCTTCTAGTGGGCATCAAGCGTATATGGAGTAAACCGCCGTGAATATTTGTCTTGTAACGTAGCGTCGCAGTCAGTCACTGCCTTTTGTCCCTTCGAGCAGGGGCTCGGCGCCTGTAGTACCCGGGGTTCCCTAATGGTCACCCACCTGGGAATCCGTAGTATCTCGATTCACTCAACTTCCGTGAATTCACGGAGCCTACTTAAGCAATTCGACTAATACGGTTACGGCTTACGGTTTTAATGATGACAATTAAGTATATAATTCATAATATGTTTTTGTTCAAAATGAGGATTTTCATATAACGTAGTCACAAAATCAGTTAAGTATTGTGCATTCTGGTGGGAATCTCAAAATGTTATTATGAGACGAAACTTATCTCTAGGACCCGGATTTTAATGACCTAATAATCAACGAAATATGCAAGCATTTATGACCTAAAACCTATTTAATATGACCTAAAAAGAAAATATGACTTAAAACTCCTGTTTATTTTTAGGTATAACGTAAATACAAAATTCACTCAAGAACAGCTTGTGAGTGTATTACTTACGTTTTACAGTCTTTGGAACTACCTAGCATTAAAAAAAAGTTTGTGTCTGTAAAACAAATCAAGTACAGAACACTAAAACTCGTCAAACAAAATGTCTTGCATTACTTGTCTTGCTTGTATTGTAATATACAAAATATTACAAAACAACGGCGCGCTTTAATCTGGACGGTGAAGCGGTTACTAGGTAACGAAGGTTGTTGACGGGCAGAAGGGGGCTCTGGACTAGAGAGTTGGTGGTTGACTGGCATCGTAGTGGTAGCGGCGAATGTAATCTGAATTATTTAAGTAGGACATGACGTGAATAGGGAGGATAGATTTTGGAAACAATAGCGCAAGAAGTGAGTCAGCAAGAAAGAAGCAGACGACTTCGGCGACGACCGGCGCGAAGAGGGATTTTCGACGCGGAAGCCAAGGGGCTACGAACTGCGGGGCCATCGTTTCACAACGCCAGACAATTCGGTACCGTGAACCTGATGCATGCAATCAATCAAGAGAATTTATATAGTTAATCCCAAATTCAATTTTTAATAAACAAAATTATTGTTGTGCCACGTTATATGTAATTCCTTCGGAAAATAAATAATTTCAGACTTCCAGGCTTCTCTGTATAAAGAGCATGAGAACCAAAGAACTGAGCTAGCAAATTAAACACGTCATATACAGTTTTTACTGTTTTTTTGACAAATAAATATCAAATATCAAATTAAATTAAATTAGATAAAATAAATCATTCATTATTTTATCACAGTATACTTCTTGCTTAATGTTTTCCAATTTCCTCTCAGTCTTCAGTTTTTGGAGAGTTGCATTGGATAACAAGGAGAATTTTCAGGTTTTCCATCTTAAAAGACTTATGATTGACGCTGAGGATAGTTTTGTACCTAGAAAAGCTCCTTTTCACATCAAATAACGTCACGAGAGCGGCGAAGCCACTGCAGTGCAGCTTTGGTTCATTGTATCCAAATGTTGCCATTTCTTTCCATTTGTTGTTAAATCGTTCCATTATCACAACGCGCAGGAGGCAAGAAAGAAACGCACGTTTGCTTTCTATCAGAGGTTCATCGTAGCAAAAGGAATAATAATCAAATTATACCACAAAGGTTTCAAATAATCCTTAGTGGTTATTCGTGACAATATCACCTGATACATTGTCATGCGAGACATTTTCAAGCTTTTTATTCTTGTGTCCTTAAAAATATGACAAATGCATTTAGGGCAAAATTCGTTTTTCTATTCGACGATACCTGCATTCGTGCATAAATTGTTTTAAAATTCACCGGGAGGTTCAGAAAAAATATATGACATGTCATTAAAATCCGAGCCCTACTTATCTGTCACCATACGGTTGTGAGTTGTGCTGCAATCTAGCACGGTGGATTAAACGTAGCTTAGAGATGAAGCATTCTCCCCATGAACATTCTTGAAGAGTTCGGCTCGCCCTTTTTACTCTGCATCAAAATGCGTCACGGTTGCCTTAGTAACCGTTACGAAATTTCTTTTGTTAGACCGGCAGACAATGACGCAAGCAAATAAGATATTAGACAGAAAGCCTGAAATGCTTCACTTCTCGTAACAGAATAAGGGGATATACCGTGTTCGGTGCACAAGATCGCCCATCGCTGATCGCCCATCTCATAATACAAGAGTAAGAAAATCGTCAAACGTGAAAAGGAGTAACGGGCACATATTTTAATTCCGGTAGTTATTGGTAAGCTCGTTTATTGTACTAGTAGTTTCTCACATTTACATGGTAATTTGTAGGCTAAATTGCACATCACTTTCTTCACCTGACAACTACTATTGAAATAGGAGTGGGAAGATTTCTAGACGTTCTCAATTGGAATCCGCTTCGTCTGCCTTTTGGTGCTAACACTCATTGGATTTGGCAGTATTTTCTAGACTGTGATAAGATGTACACGAGAAGTGAATGGACCTACTTTTTGACCCACCGAAATCTTAAGGAATACCACTAGCATCATTATCATCGTCATTGACCATATCACATGACAATTTTGAGCATTTACGATTCAAACCTTTAAGTCTTAGCTCACAGGCTTCCATAACCAAAATTCGCGGATTGAATTCCGCCAGAGTGTGGGTTTCAAAGGAAGCAAATCATGCCATGTCGCTCTTCTGACATGAAAACGAATCCTGTCTAAATCCTGGGAAAATTAAATTGTAGAGTTCTTTTCATTCTAATCAGATTCTCTACATGTCCTCTCTGGAAACACCGCAAGTGATGGGTAAATATGTCTGAGCTCGCTGTAGCGCTGCTCCTCGATAACGAGCATAAGTCAAAAAGTAATTGGTGGGGATTGTAGCACACATTTGTTTTTGAACGCGAAAATGTCCATCGATACAGCACTTGTCGGAAGCGGGTCAATGGAGAGGTTTCCAGTGGCCGTGCATTAAACAGCCACAACAATTCTATTCCTCGGACTCTCTGACAGTCCTTGCACATACCAACCGACAGGTATTCCTTGCTGCAAAGCCCACAAAGCACATTTGTCAATTTCGAGTGTTGGTCCAACTAACCTGATCCTTCGTTGATATGTTTGAGTGGTCTTGTCCACTTCCGATTGGCTGTTTTTATTGAGTGACTCGTTGTACTATTTTTAAGTGTTCAGGATACGTTTCGTTTCCATAACTTCGCCGAGCTAAGAAACCAATCCACGATAAAGTTCCAAGGATAATGAGATATCAACCACAATAAAGGATAATTTTTTTTAATATTTAGAAAATTTCGTCATACATATGTTTCGGCAGTGTTTTTCCCATCATCAGTGACACTAAAATAGAAAATTCAGTAAACAAGTTAGAAAAATGAAAATTACAAATATACATAAACCTATTCAACTTGAAAACTAATTAATTAAGGTACTTACCCAAGTAACATACATTAAACACCCATAATTAAATATTAGTAAAGTGCTCCGACCCAGTATGCCGCCATCTTGTGCATCGCACGTGGTTCGGGGACAGACTGATGGAAAGGGAGGGAGGAAGAAAATAAGAAGCTAGTCAAATAAATAAATTTAAAATTGGGCGCGATCTCCCGAAACATATGTATGACGAAATTTTCTACATATTAAAAAAGTTTATCCTTTATTGTGGTTGATATCTCATTATCCTTGGAACTTTATCATGGATTACCACAAAATCTCTGCTGCGACCACAGAATTTCAACCAATCCACTGTGGCCTCATGTCACTCTCGAAATGCCAGTCTGTGTCACGCGTGAAATACTACCGACGTTCCAGGAGGGTTGCAGATTTGCAGACCCTTTGCTTCCTGGAAAAAGCGAGGAGCGAATCTAGGTCACGTACTGCTGATTCGTTGTATCCTTCAAATCTTTGTTCCAATCTGTTCGAGCCCACAGCATAGCAGAATATATATGTAAAGAAAACAAAGTGCAACTTGATTTCTTTAATCTGCTGCACCTACCAACCAAGTGACGATCGCTCGCTTGTAATCGCTCGTTTGTGATAGAAAGATACAATTTTTAACTTGAAGTAAAAAACTTTTAAATGTTTTCTGTTTCAATTACAGATAATTTATGTGTGTTATTGTTATTATTGTTATCATTATTTATTATTATTGTTATTATTGAAAATTTTGTGAAATTATAACAAACTCTTTCAATTACAGAAACCCAACGAAATTTTTAATTTCCGAATTTGTAATAATATTAACGTTATAACCATATATATATTATAATATATATATATATATATATATTTATAAATTTATTCCATACTTCGCAAGGCAGAAACCGAACCTTACTGCTCAAGCGAATGCAGCCCAGACGTGCAGCGCCGGCCTCCTCACGCCCACGGCTCCGCCGGGCGAGCGATCGGCGCTTCGCTGAATTTCTGCATGCTATCACGCCACCCTAACCTCAATAGTCCTCATTGGACGAACCTTCCAGAACATTCGTTAACCAGTTCAAAATAACAATCTGTGATAGGCCAAGCGCCCATTCCACTCTTATGCGCCTTTGCGCAGTCTTTGCAACGTTCCAGTCGCTTAGACCATCAATTTAGTATATATACTGGACCGCTTGAGGTCATACGTTCGTGATCCATGTCCACAGAACTCCGTGTAAGAGCATTGCACGCAAATTTGTTGAAATCTCGCAAAAGAGCAACACTTGTTGACTACGGCAATGTTATAATTACAGCCGTCTCAGTATTCTAGAAGCCTTAACTTTACGTAATTGCAAAGTATCGTAACGAACAGTGCGCCATCATGTGCCACCGAATGTTAATTGTGTATAATATGTAACTAAAGTAACTGTGTTCATGTATTCACACTAGTGAAGTGTAGCCAAGAATAAACCTGTTTTGTGCAAGAACTTGTTTCTGTGAAATCGGAAACGTATCCTGCCCCACCCACTCCGCATGAGCTATCAAAGGGTTTCGGGACTGCTGCGGTGCTTAATGAATTAAACCAACAATACAGTCCACTAAACTTTCAAAACAAGTGCAGCACCCTCGAACACCATCTGTTGCCAAATGATACGTGTCGACAACTGTCGGGACCGCCTGGTGGTCCGAGGTGCCACAGCTTATTGATTGGTTGATTAGTGATTCCGAGCACGTTAACTTCTAAGGTTCAGGTATCTCCCATCAGCAGGCACCGCCCCAACCGAGATAATCTCTAAGCTCCCGACTGATCTTCGGTGTTTGGTAGTGTAGTGCATGTAAGTATAAGTGTGTGTAAGTAACGGAGAGGATAGGACACAGAAGAAAAAGGAAAGATCGCGTGCGTTTCGTGGTTTGTTTGTTGGGACACTCCCGCGGCATTCGCCTGATGTCCATCGGAGAAACCATGGAAATTACCCATAAGTGTAATGGTTGTTTCATTTATCACGGGAGGTGAGAGTGATCTAACTCCATTGGATGAAGAGATCCAGCGTCGACCTACATTAGTTTTCTCCAACCAGGTATCTTCTCACAGCGGACAGAACACCGCCGCAGCCAGGGTAAGCTCTCAGCTTATGGAAGTTTAATTAGTTCAGGCACCTTCACTGCTGCTGATCGGAGCTGCGACAGTTTTCACTTTCACCGGTTTCACGGTCTTCGCTAAGTTTGCGCTGCTGAAAGAAATTAAAATTTGTCATGTTTGAGCGTACAAAGGGAAAATAATATTAGTAGTAGTGTTAAAGTGTTAATCGGAATCTGTCTATGATATTGGATCTAGACAAAGAGATACGAAGATACCGAGAATTCTCTACCAATCTCCCTTAATGCATACATTGGAAAATCATATTCATGAAGTCAATAGTTATTACTTATTCTCCTCGTACAAAGGGTACTGCATTATAATCATTATCCGAAGGATACCAGTATAACGTGAAGCTAGAAGCAAGTTAATTAGTCAAAGCTTGACTTTGACCTTTCATTTAATTGTAAGTGATCATTCTGGCAAGTTTCCTTGATCTTTCCATTCCAATTCATCTCGAAATACTGCCAGGTTTTATTTTCGATAAACTCTTCTATTCAATAGTAGAAATTTTAAATTTCCGAAGTAAAATTTTATTGTAATCATCAAATTTTCCGGATTTTAAAGTCGTTTTTCATTGTAATTTCTTTCCGGCATGCCTTGTAATTTCTCTGTGACAGGAATGTATGGTACTTTAAATAAAATAATATTAGCTGACTTAACATTTTTCTTTTCTTCAAACTTCGTTGTTTTGTTTATCGATGCACATCTACCGTGCATTTGCAAAGAATTTCCAAGTTTTTTTCTATATCTGCTGTTGAGTCAGATCTTTTGGACTGTAATATTGCTACTTAGTTCTACAAAGATCCTTGCATGATGACGTTTGGGTGATTGACATTGAATGGATTTTTGTTCTGAGAAGATCCATTGTAATGAAGAATGTTCAAGAAATTACGGTAATGTTATTTCGGTGACTGTTATGACTACAAATAATCAGTAGTTTTATGTATCTTTACTTTTTACGCTATTCATTGTTATTTTCGTTGGCATTTTTGAGTCTTATACCTTAACCGGCCCCTATTCATAAATCAACCCCAGCGCCATGCAATCACAGAACGATTGAGAGGAAAAGACGGAAATTCGTGGGAACAAAGGCATTCCTCTTTAATACTTTCGAATATATGTGGTTTCATTCCTGTTCCTGTGATAAGTTTAAACTTTCTACAAGAAAATAATACCGCGCACAAAGAAAGAAATGAGAACATCCATGCATGGAATTTTAGCTTTGAATGTGAATCATTTGTAGCGATTCGCGAGAAAATTAAAAGATTATATTCAAGCTACTAGACAAGTAATTGCTCTATATATTACTTTTTGATAAATCAATAGTGAGCAAGTTTTAGAATTAAATACGTAAATGCACTTTCGGATTTTTCTTTTTACGTCATTAATTATTCGGTAACCCAATATTTTGTCATAAAATGTCATGGAAATTTTGTGTTGCGCAGATATGTAAATCGCGGAAAGTGAATCCCGGAACCTCGTCACTAACGTGGACACGCATACCAAACTGCCGACTGCACCCTGGAAATATTATAGGTTCTAAGACTGCACTTCATACCCGCGTTTGAGTTGTCATGTTCATGTCAGCTGATGTCAATGCAATGCCTCTGAACGGAAGGTCCTAGAGTTCAAGTCCGACCAAGGCAGGATTTTCGACACTAGCTACTGAGGTAGGTCGAGTTGTCCAGAGATTTTTTGCGGCCGGTTGCCTGATCAATTGTTTTCCGTGGTTTCACATTTGTGGTTTTGCGATCAATACTACGAGAATTCAGGAGCAGTTCTTAAAAGCATGGACCACGCACGATCTTCTCCCTTGCCCTACCCTCACCCTTTTTTTACACTTACACTGACTTGCACTACACTACCTACTACTCATTCGGAAGACCACTCGGGAGGTTCGAACTTTCCCGACTAGGGCAGTGCCCCGCTGGAAGGAGATACCTGGATGGTAAATCCTGTAGCACACGTGTAGATCGGCGCCGTATCACCCCATTTGGCCGGAGAACAACACCGCCTCCTTCCCTGAAATAGTATAATCTTCAACGAGCGTAGAATTATAGCTATTATTCATGAGTTGATGTTTACGACACGAGAGACGCAGGAGCGAGTGTCGGAATTTCTGCGAGTGAATAATAGCCATTCTAGGCGAGTAGAAGACCATACTTTCTGTACGACTTTCAAATTGATATTTTAAAAATACTAAATGGGCGCATTAACCTAACAGAACAGGCTACAGAACATGCTATGTTCTCTGACCCTAACAAACACCAACTCGCATTCTGTTTCGTGGTTCACCTGTCTTACGACAACAGTTGCAATCTGCCGCGGCAGAGCACGCAGCGTATCTGTAGGCGACTGAGAGATCCCTCTGCCGTGTATAATGAACTATGACGCATCTGATTGGTCAACAGCTGTGCGAGAATAATACTCTCGCACGGCTTGTTGAATCGGTATCATTACTGCATCCAATAACGTGCAGAAATGTATGTATTCTGGAGTAGTCATAGAGAAAACATTCACTACACTTATTGTACTCATGACCACAGCAGTTGACGAGCGCGGAAACAAATGATCAATCATATTCTCGCTGTAGTGAATCGATTCCTTTAAGCGAACCACAGCACGATGTAAGATATATAGGTGTGTCATCTAGCCGCCTTTTGGACAAAATTTTTGAAGCCAGTTTGAGACTAGTTCCTCGCTTATCCGTACGGTGCGCACGATCGAGTTGGGCATTCATGATGGCGTCTCGCGATTTAGTGGCTTCCACCAGAGGTTACAAAGCTATTAAATGGATCACCATCTTGTCCCAAGAATGCCCAAGTCGTTCGCAGCGCTTACATAGCGAGAACTGTGAGAACTAGCCTCACATTAGCCTTCAATTTTAGACCCACCTATATCTCTCACACAGTAAGGAACTAGAGCCGCAGTCTGTATGCGAATACAAATCCCGCGAATGGTCTTGGAACTCGTTTCCTAGAACGAGCGTATTATTTCCGACAGCTTCCGCGTACTGGCGCAAGTTCCTTCGCCGGAGGCGGAGGCTGTTTGCTGCCGTTGGCGCCGCGGGGCGCACGTGAGGTGCAGCGGTCACGCGACTGGGCCACGTGCATGTGCAAGGACACGTGCGTCGTGCGGGGCGCCACCCTCCGCGAAGACCCGCGCGGTAACGCGATTGGCGGAGGCCACAGGCGCGCCGGGGCACGGGCCCACCCCACATGCAGCCCTCCGAATGCCCGGGGGGTGGGCGGGCGTGGAGTTACGGGAATGGGTTGGTATTGAGGATTAAGGTTCAACGTCCATATTAATTTAAATTCTCAACAGAACAATGTAGTTGTAAGAGTAATGAATATCAATAATTTCGCACTAAGTAACAGTTTTGTTGATTAGCAACTTGTTTTCCTGTAAGTCAGTCATCAGCTGTATCGAAAGTTCATGTTAAATAACATAACCTGTAACTGCATTTGATGATTTCGATCTACTCTGACAGTTGGGTAGGATTTGCTCGAGGCAACTGCATTCCTACTGTACACGCCTCGTTATTTCTGATCTGTTTCTGATCTGATTGACCTTTGCTTGAAGAGAAAATATTAGTATACATTGAATACAAATAAAATGGCTACATCGTCGAAGACATTCGAAGAATGTAATTTAGCCTTCCAAAATCATCCGAAAGGTAGCAGTTGGGAAGGCCAAGAGAGAGATGAGGACGGAACTGGAAGTCACCTCATCGTCTAACAGTTGAAGTTAAGAAGAACAAGAAAATTGATTCGTTTTTTGCTTTTTGTTTCGTTTCTTTTTTAGGTTGTTCTTCGTGTTGAACTTAGATTGATTTTCTTTATTTTGTTCTTAATTCTTTTTCCTCTAATTTTCGTGAAATATTTTTTCTTTCTATTTGACAGGTCATTACTTAAATTGTAGACACGTAATACTTTTTTCTGCTCTAATTGTAGGCATATAATTATGACATTTGAGGACTGCAATCTGTTACATAATGATACTCATTACGACATATTTCATTATAATACAGGTTCTTGACCAATTTTAGAGAAGTTTACAAACAAAGTATTGACATGTATCATTGAGAAATTTTTAGTAAAAGTTTTAAGAAACATTTAGTAAAAGTTTTGTTCGATTGTGTACATTAGTTTTTCTTTTATTATTAATACTTTTTACGAGGAATATTTTTTAAAATAAATTGGATCGTAATTTCATTTTGACTCTATTTGACTAGTGCAGTGGTAAACAAAAGCCATCTGCGGCAGGGTGGGTAGGGAGCTAGGTGGCTTTCGCTGAATCCTGCATGTCAGCTGCCACGAAACGATTCAATGTAAACGTTTAACTTATGAAAGTTGCCATGGGTCGTAGAAAACGTATGAAACTCGATATAATGGGTATTAATACACTCGCTCGTTTCTTGCTTGTATCGTAAAATAACACTCGTGTACCCTTCATTACATACCCATTATTACATCATCGTTTCTTAATGCATTATTATCTCTTGAGCACCATGTTCATTTCAGATTTACGTTCATTTCATTTCTGTTCAGATTGAATTTTGAACATCGTTTATAGCAAGTATTTTCAGGGAATCTTTAGAATTGGAAAACAATTCTTTATTATTCGAACTTTTATTTGTGTGTACTTTATGACTGGAATACTCGTTTACCTCAAATTTTGGTTAATGCCTTTCCGGTTGAGGGGGATGAACAACTGTTGCCGTCACTGCCAACCAAACTTCTATACCTCGTCGAATTTTCATTGTAAAAATAATTTTAACAAATATGTATTTCAATAACAAATTTGAAAACTACGTCATCTTTTGGCAAAACCTCTTGCTTCTCAATATCATTTTCACACCGTTGGACCTACTTTTTTTATTCCCTCGAACAACGTTTTTTGGTAGTTCCTTTAACGAAAAATGCACCGCTTTCTTCACATCTTCATCGCCCTCAAATCGTCGTCCTCAAAGCGCCCTTGATAGGTCCAAATGCATGGTAGTTCAAGGGATCAAGACAGACTGATTAAGGTATTTAATGGTAACAGGAGCCTAGGGTTAGTGCACCCTAAGGTGTTAAAAGGAGTGGAGTTTAACCGAGGGCAGGGAGCGTCATCTGATTACCAAGAGGTTAAAATGCATGATGCTGATAGTAGCGCAGCGATGAGAGTCGTGGCTGGCGCGGGGACGCCCCAAACGCGCGTGGGAGTGGGACGCCGCCGCCGCCCCCGACGCCCCCGCCGCCGCCCCCCCGACGCTCCCGCCGCCCCCGCCGCCGTCGCCGCCGTCGCCGCGTGCCGGAAGACGCCACGACCTTCGCTGCAGACGCACGTTCAGCCACGTCACGGCGCCCTCGCGGCAGCCAAGGCCGCGTTTACGAGCTGCCTCGTCCCCCGCCCCGCACACGACGCCGTGCCACGCCACTCGACATACCGCAGAGGTAGCCCCGCCCCCCCAGACGACTCTTTCTTAGGCATGCGACGTCAGATGTCGATGTTTTGGAAACAGCGATGTTTTTATAGTATCGTTTCTTGAATTAATCATCGGTTTTTTTGAAGCCGATGGTTTTTAACATTTATATTTTCTGTTCGATGCTTTCATGTGTTTTTTTTTAAAAATTTTTTAAATGAAAAAGGTACCATCATAATAAAATCCTGTAAGAATTTTCTGATATTCATGAATTCAGTTTTCATTTGTATTTTTGATACATGAAGTGTACATAATTTTTTTAATTATACAAACAGAATACAAAAGTTTTTTGTAATGTTTTGGTCATTTCTTTCACTGTGTTTTGTCAATTAAATCTCAAATAAAAATTAGTAAAGCTTCAAACTAAATTACTCCTACGTGGTCACCAATGCAGTTTTAAAAACATGGATGTTTAAGAACATCGAAGGTTTTCAGACGATGTTTTATTAACTTCGAGTTTAGAAACGTCGATGTTTTCTTCGCGACGTCGCATTCGACCCTTCTCTGCCGCTGCAGGGCGCCAAATATCTGTTTTCCATTTTGATCAGCGGAAGTGCAACTACGTTGTCACTTAATACGCTAACGTTGGTTTGTTTGTTAACTATTCGATTACCAGAATGGTTTCAGACACCTGAGGAATAACGTATCTTCGGTATCAACGTTAATTCTGACTATGCTTCTTTTCCGAGAAGGTAATTTACTATATAAAGAAGCAAAATATCCACATTTTCTGCCGAAAAATCAGTACATTTTGTGATGGTTTACGTAAATGTATGTTTCTACGAAGCAGATTCGCGTACGGAAAATGAATGTACACAACAGGTACAGTAGTGTCTTTAGCCTCCTCATTGATCGTCGCCTCGTTCAGAAACTTGTCATACTTCATACGCAACGACTAATTTTCTTTTCTAGTTACTTTCTTTTCTATTTACAATCCTATCCCCGAAATTTTGGCTTTCGGTTTTCACACTGAATACTGAAAATACCACACAGATAGCTCTGTTGTGCTAAATTAACAGCTTCACTCTTACTTGAAGGGGCTATTACATTATTTTATATTTACTACATAATGTTGCGAAATGTAAATCGGAGAAAATCACTCTTCGCAGCCTCCATCGAAGAGAAGAATTGAATTTCCGTGCACAATTCGTGCGGTTTATAAAACAAGAGTCAATAATTCCTTCTGTGTAACACCAAAGAGAAACAAATTTTCCTTTTGGTTTTATAGCTACTACCGCTAGTTTATTCATTATATTGTTAGAGTAAAATTACAGTAAATTCTGAATAAGTATTTTAATGGTCCTAAACACGCTTAGGATACGTAGCAGATTTTCCGTGCCATTCAATCAGATACAAGCGTTTGTGTGCACATCGCGGCGAGTGAAAATATATTTAACACGTCGACTCATCATTTTCTTTCAGAGTCGTATTCGTGGTTTCTTGAACCCTGAAAGTAAGTGCGGTAACCTTTTTCTGGATGCAGCGGTCTAGAACAGGCCTGTTCACAAAACTGCTCGCACGGGCTGGCTCGCACTCACGAGCTGTCCCATAATAACGAAAAATTGAAACGTTTTGAAGACTAGCAGAAGGATTTTCGTCTCTATACTCATACAATTCACTCTTCTGATTTGCATTCAAAGTCGTTCGCTTGCTCATGATGCACTAGCACTACCTGCTTCCTTGCACTTCCTAACACACGTTTGCCAAGGTCGTGAAAGCAGGAGTTCGTTCGCAGAGTTCACAGCCGGTGGTGTTTCTGGGAAAGCGAGCGAGGTCGGGAGGGGATACCACTGATAGTCCTTCATGTGTCCGAATAATCCAAGAAGAAAGCCCTTCTATACTGCAACTTATTCGTAGCTGCGTCTGGTAGAACATCTGCTGTTACGGTAGCCATCCAATCGGAATTTTACACGTCACTACAGTGACGCCACTATGGTTCAACCTTCCGTTTGGATACACCGTAACAGCTTACTTACGTCAAATGCAGCTCTAAATAAATCCAAGTATACAGGGTGCGTCACGTAACTTTAGCACCTCCTGTAACTTTTGAACGGTTGAAATCATTGCAATGCAGTTTTCACAGAAGTGCATGAGGGAATGGACAGATATTTTGAATGTACTTGTAACAGTCCGCCATACAAGGTCACGCAGCGCTCCACCGGCAAACGCGCGCTTGGAGAAGCGAAGAAAGTTTAGTACTTGAAGATACGAAAATATTCCGAATATTTACAAAACTGTTGCAATACAAAACTGTTACAAGTACATTCAAAATATCTGTTAAACCCTAGTCGCAAAAATCAAAATTACTAACATATGACAATATGTATATCATTGGATTTGTCTTTTTACGCTCGTCATGATTGACTGAAAAAATATGTATAGTTCCATTTGAAAAAGCAAAGTTACCTCAAATATCTCAAAAAATACGACTGATATAACAGAAGTAAATTCATGAATCAATTAGCCCCATTCCCTCATGCACTTATGTGAAAACTGCATTGCAATAACTCCAACCGTTCAAAAGTTACAGGAGGTGCTAAAGTTACGTGACTCATCCTGTATACCAAGTATATAACTTTGTCAAAACATTCCGTACCTCTGCATTCCTCGGCGAATGGCGGTAGGGTGGGTGGCGTATTAACGCGGTAAGTACTATGGATTAGTAAGAGGGGAATGATTGCTTGCTTCAATGGGTGATAACTGAAGGTGGCGGAATATAGAGAGGCGCTATATCAAGGTTTGACTGTTGTGTATAATATTTTCCTTCAATTACATTGTCATTTGTTCTAGGGTCCGCATTTGCCCCCTCCTTCATTGGTCTTTTCCTGGTTCCAGAATGGCCTTGGACAAGCACCCGACGCGGTTAAAACTGTCCCGTATTCGGAGCGCGTACGAGGTAAAATGCGATTTTTCTAACCGTGCTCCTGGCAGATTTCACCAGTTGACGGTTTCATCCAAACGGGAGCTTGAACGTCACCATTATGACGTCACTACGGGACGTACATTGTGACGTACCTGCCAGAGGCCGAGTTGAATAAATCGCAGTATACACCTCGCGCCAGCGTTTGAGGCCGTGTGGCCCGCTGCGGGCGACGCGGGCGGCGAGTGGGTACGCCCTCGCGTGCTGTTGCGCACGAGCGGCGTGGGCGGGGCGCCGCTTCGCCTCTTTCTTGTGGGTTATGTAAAATCCTTGGCGGCACGAGCGTCGGTGTCACGTTGGGCACTCGCGTTCTCACCGGATCGCCGATGGCGAGCAGATCGTCTGTCTGCCGCGGGCTAGGCGACCTTCGATGCCACTCTGATGGCAGTGGGAGCGGCGAGTGGGAGAATCTGCTGGCTGAAGTAAAGGTGCTATATTTCTACTGTCTGTCAAATTTAACGCAAATGAGTAACATAAAACCTCCATTTGAATGTTATGCACGTAAAGCTGCAATATTACCTTCAATCCATTTCCATAATTGATATACTCAAGTATCATTTTCTTTTCTAGAATCATTTATGATTGGTACGGTGAAAAAAATGCAATATCCATATAACGTGATTGACGATTGCGGGAACGCCTGGGCATTATAATTGAGCAACTCATTCTGAGAATAAAACTCAGCTCCCAGATACAAAGGCCGACTGTGGTGAGTGTAATTTTGAAGGGTGGGAAATTCGTAGTACACCATGATTGACTCGGGGAACTTGAACTTTGAGTAAATTCATGGCAAAATTAAATTTACCGACAATTTCAGCTCTAATCAGATACCAAGATCTCTCAACTAAGTATAAATCAAATAGAAAATCTGCCAATAATGAAATGAAGGGAATGTGTGAATAACCAGAAAGCGAATGATGGTAACATTCGTACTTAAATACATATGTATTCGTACTACATACGAGGTACTTAAGTACCTCGATATTGTCCGTAAAGGAAATGTATTAGAAAATCTTCATACCTTAGAAAAATCAATGACAGAAATACGGTTTTCCTTCTACAGCAAATTATGAAGTCTTAATAGCCGATGTGGCGTGACTTGCAGCTTATTCCAAGGTTCTCAGGTGATTCCCATGGTTACCTTTCACCACCACACCCCGGTCACAATTCATTCAGATCCTCCAATAGTACCCTTCTTGAGTCAAAGGAAAATAAATGATAGTGTGGAAAAAGTTATTCATGTTCAATATAATTTTCCTTTAAATGTTGTATATGTTTCCTTTAAATAGCGTACAATGGCTTCGCCCTTCGCTGTCTGTCTGGACTGAGGCCCACAGCCGCCTCTAAGAGGTATGTCAGTTTGCTCACCTAAATTTATTAATTCATTTATTTATTTAGTTACATATTTATTCATTTTCTATTTTCACCTCTTTTCAAAATGTACATTTGTTATTCAAAATTATGTTTCCATCTACACATTTTATATTATACTTTTCCAGTTTTATTTCACTCCAGTTTGCTTCATAATATTATTTGTAATAGATTCCATTTATTTTATTTAATTTTCATTTGTCATTTTTAAAAAATCTATATGTCCATTTCACATTTTACATCTCTTTAAAATCCAATTCTTGAAAGTTTTTAATTCTTTAAAAGTTTTAAATTTTTTTGTAATTTAGATATATTATTATTATTATTATTATTATTATTATTATCATTATTTGTAGCACTGAAGATGGCCGCAATGCGGCCGAAAAAGCTTTATGCCAAAATAAACAATTACGATGAGGAGCCTACATCAAATATTGATTTCAATATATTTTATAATTGCTTTATAAATTTGATCAATATTAATAATCTGGTTTCTCATAGGATTATTCATTTTCAATTGCTATTTGACTGAACTGAACAGGATCGTGAAAAATCTTTTCAGATCACTACCAATGGAAGTCAAGCGACAAAAAATATTTAAGGAATAAAATTAATGAATGAGAAGATAATTATATGGACAACACAGTTATTGCACAAGTTTTCGCACAAAAAGAGGCGGGTGCGATAATCCCTGATAATATTTTAAAGAACCTGACATTTTACATTCAAATCAAGTATAATTAAACTCTACCCTAAAGAAGTTATTTACAAAATACAGTAACCCCTCGACATCCGTAAATTCACTATTCGCGAGTTCCAAACATTCGCGATTAGAAAAATGCTACCGGTTTTAACATTCGCGACTTCAACATTCGCGAATGCGTCGTTTGGCCATACTACAGTTTTTTGAAAGCGAGCACATATCATTTCCTTTATCAGCGTCATCTGGGAACCCAACGCGGCTGCCACCCAGGCTCAGTGTATCACGTTCAGCAAAAATGTGTAAGCTGGAATGTCAGTTCATATTAATAGAATAGCAAAAATGTAAAATAATTTAATTTAGGTACGCCAAATTGGAGTTAAGGGTTTTGGCTACTGATCAGGAAAGCCATTCAGGATAGGTGCAGAAGCGTCCTGTGGTAAGGATCATGAAAAGAATCTGCAGATTAGTGCCCCCAAACCAATCGCTTCAGTATTAAAGTTTTCAGGGAAAACTGTAAGTAAAGGTACAGTAAGACAAACTCTCCACAAGGGTGGTCACCACGACCGGGTAGCTAGGAGGAAACCGTTCATCAGGAAGAATTATAAATGCAGACGCTTTCAATTTGCTCAAGAGTATTTCCGAAAAGGTTCTGAGTACTGACAAGACGTTATTTTTACAGATGAAAGGAAGTTTAACTTACTTGGCTCAGATGACTGCGCCATTGTACGGAGTAAGGCTAGTGAAGAGCTTCTTGAAAAAAAAATCTGTTCAACTGTGAAGAATGCAGGTGTCTCAGTGATGATGTGTGTGTGGGGGGGGGTATCAGTACAAGGAATAGGTAAATTGGACTAGTGCAAAGTAATATAGACGAAGACCACTATCTTCAAATTCTAAAGCGAAATCTACGAACAAATGCTGCTAATGTGGGCATCCTTAACTCCTTTAAACTCTACCAAGATAATGACATGAAGCACACAGCACTGGCCTAAAGTTTTCCAGACACCTGCACAAAGTCGAGATTTCTTTTTTTTTGTCAATAAAAACAGTAAAAACTGTATATGACGTGTGGGGAAAGAGATTTACCTGCGCACATTTTCAACGGTAAATGAACTACAAGCAAAAGGAGTGCTCAACAAAACGTGTGCACAGTGAAGCTACGCTTACGTCCAGAAGCAAAACAAGGGGCCATCTCAGCATTTGCTCAATGGATCAGGGAAACTGGACAAAAACCTGATCGAGATGGGGGTCATTGACCCGGAAGCTGATGTTCATGTTACAGGTTACAGGTTACATTACTTGTTACAGGCGTATTAAATATTTTTTTAAAATGTATACAATACAAACGTAAACTAATTCATTATACAGGGTGAGTCACGTAACTTTAGCAACTCCTGTAACTTTTGAACGGTTGAAGTTATTGCAACGCAGTTTTCACAGAAGTGCATGAGGGAATGGGGCTAATTGATACGTGAATTTACTTCTGTTTTATCAGTCGCATTTTATGAGATATTTTAGGTAACTTTGTTTTTTTCAAATGGAACTATACATATTTTTTCAGTCAATCATGACGAGCGTAAAAAGACAAATCCAATGATATATGCACTTCTGTGAAAACTGCATTGCAATAACTTCAAACCGTTCAAAAGTTACAAGAGGTGCTAAAGTTACGTGACTCACCCTGTATATCATTTTTTTGTTACAATACACATTATTTTTCTTTTTCACGATCAGTATAGTCTCTAATTGTATAGAAACAGTTTTGCAGCAGAAAAGATTTTACTTTTAACTTAAATTTGTGTACCGACTTTAATTGTTTAATGTCATCTGGCAATGCGTTGTAAAGTAACGTACATGTATTGTATGTTGATTTCTTGTACTGAGTTGTTGATACTGACACTTGATGCACGTGATTTCTACGGCGTGTGTTGTAATTATAAATATCAATATTGTATGAAAATATGTTCCCTCCGTTAAGAAGGTCATTTTTGACAAATATTACAGATTCGTAAATAAATAAACAAGGCAATGGTAAGATTCCCAGCTCAATGAAAAGATCTTAATGTAATTGATCTTGTGTAGCAATAACTAGACAACCGAATACAACACACAATAAGAAGTAAAGAACATTTGAAGAAAGTTCTGACGAGTGAGAAAAAATTGAACCAAGCGAAATACAAATGATGGTGGATTCAATACGCAGACGCTTGCACAGTGTTATTGAAGCTACAGGACGAACAATTAGATATTTGGTTTCGGTTTGTAATATTTAAATTTGATTTTGTTTATTTGATCGAATACTTCTGCAGGATCACATTTTTTTGTACTGAAATAAATGCATGAATTTCACATTGAGATATTTTACATTTAAGACCAGGATTGTGTACATGATTTTGTACAGTATGCTTGTCTAATACAATGTGGTGTTTTTCTTTTCTACTACGATTTTTTGCGAATTTTATCACGCATTCTGCGCACAGGAGAGGATCGGTCGAATAGTTAAGCGGGCCTCTGTAGATTCACAAATATAGTAATCATGTAATTACCAAAAACATTGAACATCTCAAAAGGTTACGTTATAAATAACTATAAATGAACAAATAAAAATAAATTTTAAATTCAGCATAAATTTAAAAAATTAAAAAAACATTATGCCCCCACACCACACTACAGACCCGATGTAGAAAAATCGTCAGCGCGCCACTGAAAAAACGATACATTTTTAATAGTATTGACGTCAATATTAATAACTAGTTGAATGTGGCGTCGCCGACGCTGTAAAATGTTTTCAAAGTGTATTCATGTGTTGAAAATTTCTTTCGTACTTCATTTCTTTCATGTGTAGCTTTGTTCAAATATGTTCTTAGAGTATCTGGCATTGGACTTACCAATGAATCGTAGTACCTGTTAATGTTATACTCCAGTTCAAACATTCCCGACACTCAATGGCCTTGTATATTAACTCCAAACGGGAAATGAACTGGTCATATTACAATTTCAAAATTATAATCGCTGTGAAAAAATACTTAAAGATATATGAATGATGCGACAGCACAGCTATATTTTTTACGTTTTGTTTTCTAATATGAATATAAATGATCACCTGTAAGCTCTTGTTCTGCGTTATTCTCTAATGCTAATATAGTATGAATGTCCATTAGTTCGGACAATTTTAAAATTTCGTCTACAACTACATTTGATTGATATTGTTTAGTATTTACAGTTCTTGTTTCCTTCGTACTCACTTCACGTTCTTCAAATTTAATGTTCCGAGGCAAGTTAAAAATTCTTTATACAAAATACACATGAAACACTTCACACTTCGCTACAACTAAAATACTTCAGAATTGACAGCAAATTCTGCCGGGCGATAGTTTTTTCTCGTTTGCCAAATATCAGTGTTGCCATCCTCGTGGAACAAAATTATGGTGTCGTGGACTGAAAATAACTACGGAATAATGGGGTTTAATCATTGCCATTTGCATACATTTATTTAGGTGGCGTTGGTTTAATTCCCGTCATAGTCACAAAGATCGTAGCTCCAAAACACGAAAAAACACGTTTTTGACAATTTCTTGGAATCTTATGGCCGGATCGAAAAACAAATTGTCCCAACAGGGGACCGAGACGCATTCAATGACACCTCATATGTTTCGATTGGTGCAAGTGGCGGGAAGTGGTCTAGCCGTGAGACACGGAAATCTCCACACACCCACGGTATAGGAGGTTCCTCAAATACTATATAGGGAATAATAACAACAACAACAATAACAACAGATGTGTCTTGTAGTAGAAGGAGAGCTGCATTTAGATGCAAACGAGAGGCATTGAAGAAGCTTTTTACAGTGGTTATTACAGGTAATTTTATTCTTAGAGCTATTTATAAAAAAAATTAATGCATTACAATTATTATTATAATAAAATATATATTGTTGTTGGTTCTCAAAATAATCAGTCATTTATACAAAACCAATTACTCAGCAGAAAACACATTACCTGGAACTTGAACTAATTATTTTAAATGTTCTTACTGATATTTGACAGATAGGGGAAAATGAAGCATACACGTGCATTTTATTTCCTGCGCTGTTGATAATGCAGAGGCACGCAGCGATTTGTGTCGGGCACAAGTGCCAATCGCGTCCTCAATTTAACGGAGCAGCAACGCATCGCGAGCGCATTCCTCGCAGGTCAACCGCCCCCCAGCCCCGCGTGCTGTGCGGCTCGCTCGCGGCCGCGGACCCCATCGCCAATATCGACGGCGGGGGAGGGGAGGGCGGAGGGGGCGGTGCACGGCGCGCGGCGGGCGTCCATGTCCAAGTATGCGGCAGCGGCGCAGCTCGTATTCCTCATAGGCAGCCTCCGGGACTCGACTCGACTCGCCCGCCGGTAATTAATTCCGCATCGCTGCGCCGCAGCCATGCACCGTGCCTCGCGTCCGCCGTCCTCCCTCCTCCCATCCCACCCCTCCCCCTCCATCCCACCTCACCCACACCCTCTCCCTCCACTCCCCCTCCACTATTCCGCCCTCCCCCATCCCATCCCTCCCCCTCCATCCCCTCCCCCTCCATCCCCTCCCCCTCCATCCCCTCCCCCTCCATCCCCCGTCCCCCTTAATCCCCGTCCCCCTCCATCCCCTCCCCCTCCATCCCCTCCCCCTCCATCCCCCTCCCCCTCCATCCCCTCCCCTCCATCCCCCTCCCCCTCCATCCCACCCTCCCCATTCATCCCACCCTCCCCCTCCATCCCCTTCCCACCACTCTCCCTCCCCCATTCCACCATCTCTCTGCATCCCAGCCTTCCCCCCCATTCCACCCTCCCTCTCCAACCCCTCCCACCTATCACTCCTTCCCTCCCTCCTCCTCTCCACCCCTCCCCACACCACACCACCCACACCCCGCCCCGCACAGTGGACGACTTCTCGAAAAGGTACATGTGACTAGCGGAAGGTCTCGCAGCAGACACATCGCGAGAGAGGTGCGGTCTTCGTGTAATACGAGAAGATATCGAAAGTTTTGTTGTTAATTATTAAAAGATATTAAAAATTATTAATATATAATTGTCACCATCCCGTCACCTTGTTGGAACAAATTTCTTTGAACAAATTTAATTATTAAAATTATTAATAATAATAATTTATTATTATTGATACGTTTTTGAATGATCAAATATTTACGAGATGTCAAATGTTAAGCTGTTAATTGTTTTGAGATTATATTAAATGAGAGAAAGATCGAAACGTGGAATCAGAAAGGGAAAAAAAGCTCTTGAATGATGAAATTTTTCAAGTTAACGAGGATGGAGTTCCCGAATTCCTAGTGCGGAACGTCTACACATATAGCCAATGTGCTCCGGAATACGAAACGTTGGTCGAGCGGTTGGACTCACTGAACATACACTGCGACGGACGCATGGTGTTCGGGGAACACGAAAATATATCGATATTAATATTCTTGACCCTCGGTGACTTAAAAATAAAACAAAATAAAGTTTCAAAAATCAAAATGAAGGCTAAACGAATGGCCAAATTCCAATACAGAGGTAATTGCAAATGCAATCTACGCACAAAGCCAATGATTTCTTGAAAAATACATTTGACATGGGGAGGCTCCCAAGGGACGCACAACTTGGAGCAAAGCAAAGGCTTTCAGTAACGTGAAACAGCTGTCATTCAGTTCAACCACAAAGAAGCCCACTGCTGTAGTCGAAATCATCTGAATAAAATCCTACTATTGAATCGATCAGAACAGGTCTCTTTAATAGCGGGGTAAATAGAATTTGAGTGCGTACACTCAAATCTCGGAAGCTGTTGTGAGTAGTTACACTCAAATATCCCACAAAAAATTATCTCTCGGTTTAGTAATAATCACCCTCTACGTAAATCAATTATTTTTTTCTCTCACCACGTATTTCAATATTTTGAAGCTCATACACACTCTTCGCCACAGAGGACTTGCTACATTCCTGCACTCGCTGGCGCGCTCTCCGCGGCTATTAACTCCGGCGGCGGCCGCCGGGAGCGCTGGTGAGGGCTTCTTCATTCATTACGCGCTTCCTCGAGGGTGGGGCGCTGCGGGGGCGCTGCGGGGCGGTTCGCCTCCATCGCTCATCGCCGGATTGACTCGTCACGGCGCGGCGCGGCGCCGCCCGCCTCGCGCGTGCACCCGCGCTGTCTGTCGGCCGCCGCGCAAAGCGATGTTTCTTTTAGCGAATGCCCCCGCGTGTGTTGACCGAAGCACTGAATGGCCAGGGAGAGTCTGGTGGTTGTCTGGGGGATATCAGGGATCTCGATGTGGTCGATATGCTGATTTCCAATAGTGTTGATACACGTCTTAAAATGTAGAGAAATGTGAGAGTAATAGAAAATGGAAGATTTATCTAATGAATTGATGAACATTTCCAACTTACTTGAAATTTAATTGCAAGTACTAATTGACAAATTGTACTGTACTAATATTAATAAGTATTATTTCATATATTAACATAAAATGTTGACGAAAAATCCCAACAATGTATTTCCATAGCGTGCGATATTTCTTTTAGCGAATGCCCCGCGTGTTGGCCGAACCAGTCAATGGCTAGGGAGATTGTTGGGTGTCTCGAAGAACTCAGAGATCTTGTTGTGTTCGATATGCCGATTTCCAGTAGTGCCGGTACACGTCTTAAAATATAAAAAGAGATGAGAGTGATAAAATATAGATGATATATATGGTGAATTCATGAACATCACCAACTCATATGAAATTTTATTTTTGACATTATATTAATATGAATATGTATTATTTCATATTTTAATATGAATATGTTGTCGAAAACACCATGAAAATATATTCCCTTGGCATGAGATGTTTCTTTTAGCGAATGCCCCGCGTGTGTTGGCAAAACCAGTCAATGATCAGGGAGAGTTGTTGGTTGTCTCGGAGAAATCAAGGATCTTGTTTTTAATATACTGATATCCAATAAGGTCAAAAGATGTCTTAAAGTGTATAATGCTGCGCAAAGACACTAATACCTTTCTGTTGCCTCAAGTACAATATGGTATAGTAGATAATGCCCAAAACATAGAAAAAGGCGAATTTAATAAAAAATCAAGGATATTCAGAATAATTTAATGAGTTTATACATAACTTATCCTCTTCATTAAATTCGTCTTTTTTATATTTTGAGGAGTGTATATATACCACAATATATTTCCGATAACAGAAAGTTATTACTGTCTTTGCACAGCGTTATAAAATTGGGTGGAGGCTAAAAGGTGGTATATACTAAGATGTAACATGCTATGTAAAAACTCTCTATTGGTAGTTGGAGTTGTTCGTTTCGATAGCTAATACCGTTTCAAGTCTACTATCACATATTCCTATGTAAAAAAACTAGCCAGTTCCCTGATTTCGTGTCGACCCGGCTTTCCCTGTCTATTGACTTTAGTCAACATATGCGGGGCATTCGTTAAAGAAACATCACATATCATGGGAATACATTTTCATGGGATTCTTCGTATTTTAAGACACGTATCGACACTATTGGATATGAGACTATATTTACGGGACTAATGACCTTGGCAGTTGACGTGTCCGGAATCACTAATCAGTCAATCCTGCCACCGTCGCGACTCGAACCCGAGGTCCTCCCGGTCAGAGACACATGGACGATTTTTAATGAATACATAACATCTATTTTCATATTTCTACGTGCATTACTTATGCCTTGGACGACATATCTCCGTTGTATGTTGTAATGTTGCCTAAGAAATTGCGCATCTCTCCCTCAAACTTTCCATGGGAATTTTTACATTATTGAGCAGTGAAAAGTGTCTACCAGCGGCAGAGGCAAGGGAGGCCAGGCCTCCCCACAAAATTGATTAGCAACACTAAAGGATACATATTTTTTAACCTAAAAATTGTTAGAATTAACTTTGTCTAAAATTGACATAAATGTTTACGGCGGGCGAGTATACATTTAAAAGAAGAGATTTCTCTTTCTGCAAACGTAGCATTCAAGAAGGAGCCAAGCAGTTCTATGCGTCACATATAGGTAGCACCAACAAGTACTAGCACTGCTTGTGCCTGCAGGATACCGGCGGCCCAAGCTGACGCGCGCCTCCCTGTTGCCATGACAACGTCCGTCAACAAACAAGAAAAGAGTAGTTTCGTTTTGTCCAGCTTTGGAATTGGTTTGGCACGGAGGCTCTCGCGTGTCTGGCCGCCTCCTTGTGAAGGCGTGTTGCGGGCATAGACAGTGGGTGCCCTGTGGATGCTATGGGGACCATTGCGTGGCAGACCCAGTATTTCGGTGGACACAATAAAATCTTTAATGGAAGTGACGTTTTTTCGGAGAAGTGATTCTAAAGAGAAATATTAAATCTATTCTTTTATTTGGAATGTCACCAGTAACAGTATACCAGTAATGCAAAGGTCATTGACTTTCATTTTCACATTATTATTCCCTGCCTGAATTTGTCTGGGCCTCCCCAAGTTTTGAACCCACCGTCCGCCACTGGTGTCTACATATTTACTCATGCTGAAACACCTTCCACAAGTTGTTGCCTAGCAACGCGCAGAAGCGAAAACTTGGGCCTTCCAGTTTGTCCCTACAACGCTTCAGTTTAGTTTGGAGAGTCGAGAATGAAGTATCGCGGCCTTGTGAACTTTTAATCGCCTGCTTGAAAGGTCTTCGCTCCAAATGAAATAAAATTAAAGCAACCGCGGAGGACTCGTGATAAAATAGTGGAACGTCGGGGCGCAAATGCCCGCATCCGTCACTGACAGACCAGCCACGAACGCCTCCCGCCCGGGGCTGCGGCAACGCAGACATCAAAGAAAAGAGATGACGGCTGCTTTTTGTCGGGGTATCGACTAGGCTCGGAGTGCGTGTTTTTCTCGGCCAAAAGCGGCCACTACTCTACACAAGGAGCACTTTCAAACGCGATACTGCCAGTTGCTTGTGAGAAAAATGCGGCGTGGTTGCTGTTGGAAACTAATACGTTCATTTAGATCGTCACGTGCCTGGAATGTCCACAATGCACAAAAAGCGTTAATTGTACATTTAATAATTTTTCTACAAGATTTTGGCACATTTTGATGTAAAGTATCTACCTTTGGCGGCAACTTACAGCATCTTAGAAGTTATTTTGCAATTTTACTTCTTAAGTTCTTCTCATAGATTATTCAGAGTTCCTTTGGATATAAAACTATTTTGAAATATTTACATGACTTTCACTTAACCAAGCCTATGTGTTTTACTCTTACTTAATAAGAATTCAGATTATATCTGTTATACTTGTCAATGACTTATTTTATTTTCCTATTGATTTTGTTAAAACCATCATTATCGCAGGATTTGTGAATGCAAGACAGACCCTAAACCACCAACTTACTATAACAATATTGTTTTTCGTGATAACCGTATGGTGCTGAGGAGCTCAGTTAACTTAATCCTGTCATTACTCTAACATAATTCCCTCGCAATAACCTTGGTTGAAGGTACAACACATGTAATCACTATCAGGGAGGTAACAAGCAGTTACCTCCTTCACACTTTTCTGATATAAAGTTGCTCGGCCAATCAACTGAAGAGCCTCACTGCTGAACGTTGTACTGTCTGTAAATGTAAAATGAAATTAATAAAAATAAAGAAAATAAAAAGAGCTCTGTTAACTTAGGAATTTGCATAGAAGGCTTAAAAGTTCCAATTCTTCATTTGTAAGATGTAGTTCCTCCTTGTAACTGTTATTTGGAAAATAATAGAAGAGCACCTCATCGTATCATCTAAATCATTATTCATTCATTCATAATTGTTGTCGAGACATGCTACTACTAAAGGTCTCCTTCAATTCATTCAGGTCGTGCTGTACATTTACAGGAAGACGACGTGCACACACGTGATGCCCCCACCTTTCCTGGCATAGACCTGTTTCCGAGCAGAGCTTTTCATCACTGTCCAACAGCGAAACGCCCAAGTGGATGTTATATTGCCCTTGCACATGGACTTACTCGAATGTCTATCTCCGTGTTTACATTCTGCAACCGGGATTTTTCCTCCCTTGAGGAGCTTCGAATACACGACAGAATGTGATGCATCGCCTACATCTTACATGGCCCTGACATTTCAAAAGCATGTTTTTTCTCGTGTGTAGGGATCGCCAAGGTACATCAATGAAAGACTTGTCAGCAAACGGCGTAGTTCACGTGTAAGCAAAATATAATGAAGGTATCATTTAACTACGACTTAATTCTTTCGCAGATTTCTGTATTTTTGAAAAATCTTGTAAATTAAGTATTTTTACGAAAGCTATAAAGTGAAGAATATTTTTAATAATACTTTACTTTAAACTTCATGATTCATCTTCAGCCTCTACAGCTGTTACGAAGTCATGTAACATAGGCTGTATCAAAGTTGCTATTTTGTTGTAAAGTGAATAAAATTAATGCAGGTTTTACGGCTCTTTATTATAAGTAGTATATGAAATATTTTCATTTTAGAGTGCATGCATCACAATTATAATATGTTTGCTCAAAAGTAAACAGCAATAAGGGAGCAAAAGCCTCGTTTTCTCGCGCTCAGCAATATACTTATTTGTGACATTCTGATTACGTCAAGGGACCTCCAGAAGACAAGACTTACAAAACTCTATTGGAAGTAGAAAAAATATGGAGAGCGTACCACGAAGTATGAACTCTTTAAATCAAAACCGAACAAAAACCGAGAGATTCATGGGCTGTATTTCTTACCAAAATATCATATCACAATACAGAATGACACAAATGCTCTCCCTCGAACATTCAGCCACATTCCACTCCTCTAGCGCCTCGTCAAAATCAGGCACCCCAGAAAACGGGCGCCGCACGCTGCTCACGCAGTCTGCTGCGCTGTGGGGTGCAGCGGGGACAGGAATCACCCGCCCACAGATCCGATTTCCCCGATATTGCGTTTCCTTGCGCGCCTTATGAGCGGGAAACAAGGGGGCGCAATGCTTTATCACTCCCTCTGCCGAGTCTCTCCGTCCCGCCGCACACCGCCCAGCTCCGCCCGATCCCGTCCCGCCCCATTCCATCCTAGTACATCCTGTACTCCGTGCCGTCCCGCGCCGCTCCACCTCGCTCTACCCTCCCCAATCGGCCCTTCCCCGCCCCTGCTCCGTCCCATCACGTCCCTTCCCGACCCGGTACTACCGAGCCGTCTTGGGCCGCACCGCGCCACCCATCATCTCCCCGCCTCATGCCGCCCCCGCCCTATCCAGTCTTGCCCCGACCCACCCCGACCTAACCCGACCCAACCCGACCCAACCCGACCCAACCCGACCCAACCCGACCCACCTCGACTCATCCCGACCCACCCCGACCCACCCCGCCACACCCCGCCTTCTCCCGCCCTGCCCCGCCACTCCCCACCACACCCCTCCACGCCACGCCCGACAGGCCCCATATCTCCTCCCCCGTTCCTCAAACCCCCTACCCTGCACAATCGTGCCCTACGCGTCAATTCGATTTCGGCGGCCGATCGCGGAGGGAGCGACAGCCACTGCAATATCCTGCTGATGATCTCCCTACAGCGCATCCTCCGCCTGCACCCAGCTCCGACCCTTCGCTGTCGGTGAAGCCACCGTAGTCACCGCCGTCGTCCTGGCGTAGACCCTTCCCGTTTCTATACATCGCCACTTCTCCATACGTCATGTCATTCTTTATTTCGTCCCAGACCAGTTACCTCTTCAGCCTTTCTCCTCGCCAGTATATTTCTCTCGTCCCTTTCACGCCCATCTTTTGTCTTGTTCTTCCGTCACCACTTCCTCAGACACAATATTTCTATCTCCACCACCATGTCCATTCCTGCTCTTCCTCATATCCCAACATTTCATTCCTCTTACATTTTCTCCTTGCATGCAACTTCTTTCTTTCTCATTGTATCTTACATGCCCGTCACTTCCTATGTCCCTGTAACTTCCCACTTCCTGTTGTCCAAAACTCGCCAGTTCCTCCTTCCTCTGCTTACACCAACTATCCTGTCCCTACCTCTCCTTTCTTGTGTACTACCCCCCGTCACTTTCCCTTCCCTTTCCCATCCCCTCCTTATACCTCGATCCTGACACCTCATCTTCCAACTTCTCCACGTACGCCCCCCTGTCCCCACATTCGCTTATGGAAAACTCCCTGCTGATAGTGTTACCGTGCACGAACTCTTGATGCGCGCGTTATCGAAGGGGATCGTAACGATTTATGCGTCGCGCGGCGCGTGCGGTGGGGCCGTCCCGCGATCTGTGAGCGAAGATGCGCTCCCGGAGGGGACGTCCCGCCCCCGCGCAATCGGCAGTTCGCCAGAGTGAGCATCGGGTGGCTTTCTGATGCGGAAAACATTCTGACATATTCGAAGAGCGAGATATTTTTGTCTGTATGTTTGTCTATACTTGTGCGTTTATGTCGCCACTGGATTAAGCGGAATTGTCTTCATTCAGTTTGATAATACAGTAATCCCTCGACATCCGCGGATTCGCTATTCGCGAGTTCCGAACATTCACGATTAGAGAAATGCTCCCGGTTTTAACATTCGCGACTTCAACATTCACGAGTGCGTCTTTCAGCCGTTATTTTCTTTTATGCGAACACATTTCATTTCATTTATCAGCGTGATTTGGGAACCGAACTGGGAAACTTGACAGACACCGGAGCTCAAAGTTTCACGTTCTGCAAAAAGCTAAATTTGGAATGTCAATTCACATAATAGAAAAACAAAATTGTAAAATAATTGAATTCAGTTGCGTCAAGTTGGAGGTAACACGAACAGAAAAATCATTCAGGGTCTGAGCATCTCGCATTGCAATGATTTTACTCAAGAGAAGCTTCGGGAAATAATTAGCAAAGAAACCCCCTCAAACGTAATGATGAAGTAACTACGTCGAAACTACGTCCTGGAGAGAAATAAAAGCAGCAGGCTCTTACACATTTAGATATTAGAATGAGGACGGTGATGAAACAAAAAATTAACCAAATCCTATATCCCATCACTTTCAACTTTGAAATGAGTTTCAGATATTGTTTTATTACTTCTCTTCGAGATATTAATTGTGAATTCTGTTTGTACTAATGCCTACTCAGTTCCACTGCAGTTGTTTATCATTTATTCTTTCTTTTTTGAACAGTTTTTTCGATATCCAGGAACCTAACCCAAGTTTTTTCATTAAAAGGTAGACTCGACATTCGCGGATTTGATATTCGATATGCTTTTCAGTAACCAACCCTCGCGAATGCTGAGGGATTACTGTATAATATTTTTTCTTCCTTGTTTAAAGAACAATACCGAAAGAAATATCAAAGGACAAACGGCATTCTCCTATTCCTGTATTCTCCGTTTCTTTTCCAATCTTTAATTGTTCACTTTCAATTCCATGGATTCTGTGACCATTTCTCTTATATTTTCGTTCTTCTACTATAACGTACAAATCAGAAGTCAGCGGATACTCAAAGTATGCACCTGTTTGAGGGTTTTGTCATCGAGTTGCGTCGATTTTCAGTTTTCATACAGCAATGCGGAGACCACTCTTCAGCTAGAGATTCGCGGTTCCGCCACACACCACTTCGAAGATTCGGATGCCAAGAATTTGGCCTTTCGACCTGCTTCAGGCGTCGGCCTTCGACATCCCGAACAGTCAACACAGTCAGAAAATGGGAATCTATAAAAACAAACATGGTGTTCCGTGGACCTATGAGGCACCCCTTGGCAGTGTTTGGGTTAATAATTTAAATAAATGAATACTTTTCTCTATTGCAATCGGCACCACGCGATGAATAAATTCTCTTCGAACAATTCCGAATGAAACATCCCACCGAATGAAACTAACTTACAGGCGCTAACAATTGCACCAGTTTTAACATACAAATCTCTCTTTAACATTCAGATCTGTCAATTAAATTATAGTATTCCTTCAATGTGCATTCATATTTATCTTCTTCCATATTTTAAGTCTATAACTTTACTCATTCATACTTATTTAGAATTCGATTGATTCATTGGTGTTTTCAGACGCATCAACTGCTAAGGTCATTAGTGCCATAATTGTAGTGCTTGTTTTATTGCTGGATGTAGCGGTGTTCTTCCCTTCTAAGGATGGCCCGTTCTGGCCCCGACATACACGTATGCTAATGGTTTTCCCCAACCAAGTATCTCCACGAGCGGGGCATCGTCTCAGCCAAGACAAGCTCTAACATTTCAACTGGTCTCCTGACTTACGTGGTAGTGTGGTGCATGTAGCTGTAATAGTGTGCTAGTAAGGGGCGAGGAAATGATGGGAAAGGGGAAGAAAAGATTCCGTGCGTTCCATGACTCGCTTGTTAGTGTACTGTTCCGGCATTTTCCTAATATTTATCCGAGAAACCACGGAAAATTACCAGAATAGCCTGGCACTAGAACTCTCCTCCCAACAGCAGCTATATTCGACCGAGCTCAGTTGTTAGTGTCGAAAATCCTGCCACCGTCGGGGTTCGAACCTCCCGGTCATTGATATTGTAGTAATCTGAGTTGATATGTGACCTACATATACCGGTTGATACTTTTGGACATTTCCTCCGTTGCTGCCACCTGGTAGCATATCGAGTAATCGACAACCTTCAGTTGAGCTACGCGTTGCTGAGTGACCTTCGTAGGTGGCTGCGATCGCCCGTTGAGGTCGCACAGGG
>JAHLJT010009436.1:210728597-210768517 GCA_031308135.1 Acheta domesticus | reverse complement strand
TTCTCTCGCCTCCCATTTCGAATTTTATCTCAATCTTTAGCTTGTCTCCCTAAATCATGCTCGATATGCCGTTCATGTTCCATCTCATCTCGTCCACTTCTGTCTTGCCTCGTGTCTATTTCCAAACTTATTATAACCTAAATAAAATTATCCCTTCTCTCTTTCTTTTCCCACGCTTCCTAAAGACGCTCTCCAATCAGTTAATGTCAACTTACTCTCTCATATTCTTTCATCCTTAACTCGCACCATCTCTGACCAGAACGTACTCCCTCCTTCCCACCCTGCTTTCCGCCAATTTCTTTCTTCTTTTCATCCTTTCCGACTCTGATTATCACTTACACCTTATTATATCAATTCTTTCTTCTTTCCATATTCGGTGTCTTGTATCCGTTACGTTTATAACTTAAATTTATTTTCGCGTATAATTTTGTTTAAATTGTGAGCAGACAAATCAAAACGCCAAGGTACTTATTGAAAACCTAAACGCACGATACGAGCACGAACTTAAGCCAAGACTGTAAATTATTTTCCACCATTCTCGACTTACGAACTCTAAAGGAAGCAACACTCGAAATTTCACTTGAAATTTCTTCTCGCCTCCGACGCGAGTGAACTCATGTCCGCGGTGTTAGCAAGTAGCCAGCTGCTGCCGCCGCCGCGGTGATGGTGTGCGCTGGCCGCGCTTTGAGGCTGTTTACCAACATTTCTTGGCCGCAGTTCGTGACTTACACGGGCTGCTGGGAACCCGTTGGCTTCGCATTCCGCGAGGGGCCGTTGAGCCTTCCGTGGGGCTCCGCTCAGCTCCGCCCCGCTCCTCTCTGCCACACCCCGCCCCGCTCCTCCCTTCCCTCTACTCCCTGCCTCACCCCTCCTCTTCCTCGCTCCTCCCCGCCCCGCTCCACCCTGCCCCTCCCTGCCGCGCCCCGCTCCGATCTGCCCTGCCCCGCTCCGACCTCCCGCTCCGCCCACCACCGCCCCCGCTCCGCCACCACCACCCCGCTCCGCCCCGCTCCGCCCCGCTCCGCCCCGCTCCGCCCCGCTCCGCCCCGCTCCGTCCCGCTCCGTCCCGCTCCGTCCCGCTCCGTCCCGCTCCGTCCCGCTCCGTCCCGCTCCGTCCCGCTCCGTCCCGCTCCGTCCCGCTCCGTCCCGCTCCGTCCGCTCCGTCCCGCTCCGTCCCGCTCCGTCCCGCTCCGTCCCGCTCCGTCCCGCTCCGTCCCGCTCCGTCCCGCTCCGTCCCGCTCCGTCCCGCTCCGTCCGCTCCGTCCCGCTCCGTCCCGCTCCGTCCCGCTCCGTCCCGCTCCGTCCCGCTCGTCCCGCTCCGTCCCGCTCCGTCCCGCTCCGTCCCGCTCCGTCCCGCTCCGTCCCGCTCCGTCCCGCTCCGTCCCGCTCTGCTCTTCCCCGCTCCGCCACGCAACGCTCCTCACCGCCCCCCACTACCCCTCGCCACCATCACCGCCCCTCACCCCTCACCCACCTCACACCACCTCACCCACCTCACCCACCTCACCCATCTTACCCACCTCACCCAACTCACCCAACTCACCCAACTCACCCAACTCACCAAACTCAACCCAACTCACCCAACTCACCCAACTCACCCAACTCACCCAACTCACCCAACTCACCCAACTCACCAACTCACCCAACTCACCCAACTCACCCAAACTCACCCAACTCACCCAACTCACCCAACTCACCCAACTCACCCAACTCACCAACTCACCCAACTCACCCAGCTCACCCAGCTCACCCAGCTCACCCAACTCACCCAACTCACCCAACTCACCCAACTCACCCAACTCACCGCCCTTACTGCCCCTCACCACCCTCACCGCCCCTCACCACCAACTTTCCAAGCGGGAAATTTGACTTAAAACAAAATGTATATGTTTTTTCAGTTAGTGACCCTGTGAAATGTTTGATTAGTTTTATTTGTTTGTTAGCATTGCAATTAATACTTTACGTAAAAACATTTTCGTAACAATGTTATATCTTAATATTTAAAATGAAGCTTGCATATGCGTGCTTATTCCCCATGGCTTAACGGGAAATGCTGGCAGTAACACCGTACTTTCAAAGATTCTTTATTTTTAAATAGAATGTTCTGAAATGAACTACAAGTCCTCCCAATGTGACATATTTATATTCTCATGTATAGGACAAAGACGCTATGAATTTTAGAACACACCCTGAACTAGAGGTCTAAAAACTAACAGCACACTTCCCATAGTAAATTGACGGAATTAACGAATTATAATGGAAAATGATGTAAAAAGAAAAAAATAGACTAACTTCAACGTCGTTGTGTTTTTTTAAATTTATTTCGCTATTTGAAAACCCGCACATGTTTTGTTGTAGTTCCGTCCATTGGGCAGTATTCCGCGAAGTCAATTTTTGTTCCGCGAGAGAGTCGTTTTCTAGCCCAAAATGCGGAATTCAGCCCAATCCGGCAAACCTGAGGGTGGGAGGTGAGCATTAGAGATGCTTAGATTCATGGGCGGATCCAGCCGATCGTTTTGGAGGGAGCCATCACAGATTTTTGTTAAATAATCACCTTTGTTTTTATATTGTACATTATTTTGCAGTGTATAAATACTATAGAATATAATTTATCAAGTAGTTAAATAATTATAATATAAATAAATATTTAAATCAATGTTACTAAATAAAAGAAGGTAGCAAACGAAAACAGTTGGCCTTGGGGGGGGGGGCATGGCCCCCATGCCTCCCACGCCTAGACCCGCCACTGCTTAGAGGAACACTACGAACTTGCAAATGACTGGCGGCGGGCGCTGGAGAGGTTGACGGGCTGGCGGGCGGCACGGCGAGAGCTGCTGTCTACCGCCGCGCTTTGCGGCGTCTCCCGGGCGACGTGTGATGCTGTGATAATTCGCGTGTACAGGAGCCCTCGCGCCCCGCTGCTCCGCTGCGGAGCACTGGAAAGGGGCGTGGTGCCAAGTGGGGGGCGGGGAGGGGAGGGGAATCGAATGGGACCGGGCAGGGATCAAGGATAGGGAGAGCATCGGATCGGAATGGGGAGGAGTGAGGTGTGGGTGGAGAATCGAAGAGGAGTGGGGCGAGGAAGGGATCGGAACAGGGCAGTGGCGGGAAAAGGACAGGAAGGAGACGGGATTGAGACCGGGTGGAAGCAGGGAGTGTGTGTCGGTGGCGAGGGATTAAGGAAGGGTTGTGGTTGATGGGAACGAGGCAAGAAGATGGAGCAGGAATTGGACGGCGAAGGGACAGAGTGGTGGCGATGACGGGTGCAGTGGGGTTGCGAATAGGGGATAGGAGGCGGAAAGTGGATGAGGACGTGAAGGGGTAGAAGTGGGAAAGGTACGGGGACGGGGAGAGGAGACGGATGGGTACCGGATTGAGACTGGGAAGGTCTTAAGCGAGGGAGCGGGGGTATGGGGATGATGGGAACGAGGGACGGACGGAGGGACGGGGCAGAGACAGGATGGGGACCGGACCGCGTGAAGGGACGGGGTGGTCAGGGCGGGGAATAGAGGATGATTGGCACAGAAAAGTGGAGGAAACGTGAAGGTGTAAAGGCGGGGAAGGTTGGGACACGGCGGGGTCGGTGTTAAGGTGTGTGAGCAGAAGGGATAGTAACCGTGTCGAGGTGGAGGGGGTGGTATGGTAGAACGGGACGAGATGGGAATGGGGCAGGGACGGGAGCGGTTGCCAGATGGCGAAGGGACGGGGAGAGAAAGGTGGGGTTGAGGAAGGGGATAGGGGAGGCGTGAGACAGGAATTGGATGAGGTCTCGAAGCGGTAGAGGCGGGGACGCGACGGGACCGTGTGGAGGGGGAGGGTGATTCGTTGGCGATGGATGGTGAAAGGTTCAGTTTGAAGGGGAACGAGGGTGGACGGGAATAGGGCAGGGATGGGTCAGGTCCGGACGTCGTAGGGGCGGGGCGGAGGCGATAAAGGGCGGGGTGGAGAAGCGTAATAGGAGAGGAGCGAGGCATAAGTGATGAGCACGTGAACGGGTGGAGGCGGGGCCGAGGGGTCGGGAGGGGCGAGGGAGCGGGGACGTGGCAGGCGCACCGTGCCGCGAGTGCGGCGTGGCGCGTATGCGGCTCCTGAGGTGCGCGCACGCCGCGTTGGAGCTAAATGACGGATCGGTTGTGCGTGCGGGCGCCGCTCTGTGGGAGAGCGCGCTCCCTCGGGACGCCGCGCCCGCGCCGCTCGCGTGGAAGGCGGGACAGCGGACGCCGCTTAGGGATCGCCGAGACCCTATCGGGGCAGATACTAGGAACCCACAAAGGAGTTGACGCGGCAGTATTGCGCGTGATGAGTGACATGCGCATTTTAAGCGTCGGTCAGGAGGATTGCGTCGTTATAGAATAGAATGGAATATTATTTTGCTACTCAGGAATACACACAAATATTTCCAGTGGTAGCGTTTTCTAAATAGTTACTACAAATACACAAAAGAAACAATATTTACGTATTACTTAATTCAATTTTACATCATTAGTGTATTAACCCTGTCATTCTAAAACTGCCCTACAATAATAATACAAATAATATAACAATAATTATACAAAAATTGTTGATGTTAATATCCTAAAAAGTACAATTTATTTAACATAATTTAAAATATATTGACATTTTGAGGCCAAGTCTCTAGTACTGCTGCAGGTAATTCGTTCCAATTCTGTATTGTTCAAATTTTGGATTGTACAAATGAGAATTTACCTCCATCTGTTCTGTTTTCTTTCCAAATTTCGAGCCATGATCCTTCCATGAGACGTATGTTGGTTTTGATAATTTTACCAGCACTTCCCCAATGGACGATGACCTCTTATTTATTTGAATAACGCACAAAGACGCGATTTCTCTCTGCGTTTTGTGGCTCTCCCTTTTGTGGGGAGTTGATTTCAGTGGAGGTTTGGTTTACCTTCCACTGTAAGAAGCGGAATGTAGGGTAATCATAGAGAAGTGAATGTTGGTGATAGATGAATGTTAATGGGTCTTAGAGAATACGTGGGGGTATGAAAGCCTGCCACACCACAACCCCATTGTGAAAGCACACATGATTTAAACGGGATACCAACTCATCGTTTGGATCTTCGTATTTGAATGCTCGAAGCCCACAAGTCGTAGATTTAAGGATAGAAGAATTCTTTACGGAAATATATAAATATGGCAACAACTGAGTCACATTTAATTTTTTCAATGTACCAATATGTTTTTTTCTGTTACTCCTTTTGTTTTTTAGCATTCTTCCGATAATAATTGATCTCACATCCATTTCCAAAAACGAATATGAAAGTAGATATCGTCAGAGTTCCATTTTCATTTTTGTGCACCCCTCAGCTTGTGAGACTCACTTTACCCCTCGAATTCTTTTCAAGTCACTTTTCAGCCTCTATTGCATTCTTTTGACGCCATTCTATGCATTTCCTCCGCGCTGCGTGATATCGCCTGGACCTTACGTCATTATTCAGCGTCGTTCTCCGTATGCCGCCAGTGTCGCACTCGTGCTCCTCTGGCTTCCATAACCTCAACCTCCCACGCCATTCTCCCCGCGGTGTCCATTTCCTCTCCCTTCCTGCTGTGCATCAGTCCCCTCTCTCTCCGATATCCACGGCTTCTCTGCATAAACACACAGCCGCAGTCAAATTCCTTGCCTTCCGCATGCTGCACTCGAATATCCACATATGCAGTCCCCTAGGCTTCATCAGAATATATTCTCTCCCCTCCACCACAGTTACAGCTGCCGCCGCCGCCACCACCGATGTGAGTGAGGAAAAGAGATACTCTCATGTCTTTTCATCTGCTTTTAATGTTGCTCCCATTGCAGCCTCCCCGCCAGGAGCAGAGTCAGAGCTCTCGTTGTGTTCATGGAACATGATTAGAAAGAAAGATACTACATCGTAGAAGAAAGCTCAATGTTGAAAGAACTGTACTGAGGGAAAAATCTAATTTTGCCCGCACCCTTCCCAATATCAGATCATGTATGATATTTGCATAAATTGGAGAAACGTATTTGTTTTTACACACGTTTTCGTTGTCGTAATCCATTTATGTTTCAATCTTTGTTAACAGATGTTGAAAGTACCACTTCAATTTCATCTTACGTTTTCCGCAAGGTTCTGGTGAATGGGCTTGAGGCGACTAGGTTGCATTTACCTTCATTAGACCCTGGAAATGTTTAAAATGATCTTAAGTAATGAAAGTCACCAGGAAATAATAACCGGAAAAGACGTGATGTATTATATTGATTGAGCGTAATGTGGTCCATCGAGTATAATCGTATTGAATATTGATTATAGGACGTCTTTTAGTAAAGTTCATTAGACAAATCGAGATAACAGGAATTACATAGGGAATATACAATTTCAATTACCTTTTTTTAAATAATTAAGAACCACTTTTTCCAGATTTTTATATTTATAAGTTTGTGTGCAATGGTTGGCTTTTGCTGCCGCTGAGGAAGCTTGTGAAGCTTAGGAACTGACCTGTGACCTAGGGAATTCTACAGTGTGAAATGGAAATAATCAGTTAAGTTTAATTTGTATTGCATTTGTCAAATACTTACATAATATGATGCATTTTGTAAAACTTGTATCATGTGTCAAATACACGTACTGGACCTTATTTTTAATAAAAAGTGCTTGTGCCGATTTAAACTCGGTAGGAGAGAGACTCAGTTGGTGAGGGAGGGCTTCAAGCGCGTGGATTGGCGTGGGAGTGCTTGGCGTGGGAGTGCTTGGCGTGGGAGTGCTTGGCGTGGGAGTGCTTGGCGTGGGAGTGCTTGGCGTGGGAGTGCTTGGCGTGGGAGTGCTTGGCGTGGGAGTGCTTGGCGTGGGAGTGCTTGGCGTGGGAGTGCTTGGCGTGGGAGTGCTTGGCGTGGGAGTGCTTGGCGTGGGAGTGCTTGCGTGGGAGTGCTTGGCGTGGGAGTGCTTGGCGTGGGAGTGCTTGGCGTGGGAGTGCTTGGCGTGGGAGTGCTTGGCGTGGGAGTGCTTGGCGTGGGAGGGCTTGGCGTGGGAGGGCTTGGCGTGGGAGGGCTTGGCGTGGGAGGGCTTGGCGTGGGAGGGCTTGGCGTGGGAGGGCTTGGCGTGGGAGGGCTTGGCGTGGGAGGGCTTGGCGTGGGAGGGCTTGGCGTGGGAGGGCTTGGCGTGGGAGGGCTTGGCGTGGGAGGGCTTGGCGTGGGAGGGCTTGGCGTGGGAGGGCTTGGCGTGGGAGGGCTTGGCGTGGGAGGGCTTGGCGTGGGAGGGCTTGGCGTGGGAGGGCTTGGCGTGGGAGGGCTTGGCGTGGGAGGGCTTGGCGTGGGAGGGCTTGGCGTGGGAGGGCTTGGCGTGGGAGGGCTTGCGTGGGAGGGCTTGGCGTGGGAGGGCTTGGCGTGGGAGGGCTTGGCGTGGGAGGGCTTGGCGTGGGAGGGCTTGGCGTGGGAGGGCTTGGCGTGGGAGGGCTTGGCGTGGGAGGGCTTGGCGTGGGAGGGCTTGGCGTGGGAGGGCTTGGCGTGGGAGGGCTTGGCGTGGAGGGCTTGGCGTGGGAGGGCTTGGCGTGGGAGGGCTTGGCGTGGGAGGGCTTGGCGTGGGAGGGCTTGGCGTGGGAGGGCTTGGCGTGGGAGGGCTTGGCGTGGGAGGGCTTGGCGTGGGAGGGCTTGGCGTGGGAGGGCTTGGCGTGGGAGGGCTTGGCGTGGGAGGGCTTGGCGTGGGAGGAGACCGCCAGGAACAGTAGCTCCGCTGAGGACGCTCGGCGGGCGAGGCGCGGCACAACGCTTAGCACCGAAGCGCTCGCTTGCGCAGGCAAGAAATTAATGTCACGAGTCCTCTGCCTGGAAAGCGCCCCGCCTGCCCGGAAACAAACGGACTGGCGCATTCCGCTCGCAACTGTAAGAAACGCAGCGCAGCGAGGCGAGGCGCGACCCCACGCATCGGGCGTTGGCCGCGCGTTACGCGCACTCATCCACTAGGCTGCATTTAACAATAACAATAATAATAATAATAATAATAATAATAATAATAATAATAGTAATGAAAATAATAATAGTAATAATAATGACAATAATAATAATAACAATAATAACAAAGCAGATCTCGGTAGTCGAGATTTCTAAGCCAGTAGTGTCCTTGCTGTCTCGGACCGAAAGATCGCGGGTTCGAGTCCCGCGTCAGGCATATTGTATTTGTGTGTCTCTTTATATTTGTGATTGTCCATTCCAACCTTCATCATCATCATCATCATCATTTCATCTCATTTCCCAGGGTAACAACCCTGGGTGTGAAATCGGATCCCCACAAAAGTCATGTGCACCTACCTTCGATAAATGACTGAGTCCCAGTGGGTGGTCACATTCGCTTGGTCCCAAGATGGCCAATTCGCGGTCCAAGACCCCAGTGTTTGAGGAAGTATAATGGTTAATTAACTACATCCATCCCGCATATAACGTGCGCAGGCTTCCAAGCCAATAGCCGCTCGAACCCTGTGGTAGTGCCGGCGGCCGGAGGGTCGTGCGTGTGGCGAGGGCGGCGTCGCGTCGTGCAGCTACCGGCGGCGGCGGCGGCGGCGGCGACAGCTGCGTCGTTATCGGCGTCGCCGCGGATAAGATAGGCGGCGCGGCGGGAGAAAGCGCATGGCGGCAGGGGCTGCCGGCGGGGGCGGGGCTGGAGGGGGGGATGGCACGACGCCGCGCCGGTGGCGACGGTGGTGACCGAGGAGCGTGACGAGGGGGACGTGGTGGGGAAGGCGGTTGGTGGTCGTGTTGGCGGAAGCGATGGAGGAGGGCCAGCGGCAATGGCTTATGGGAGTGAAAGGTGGCCACGGTAGTGACCGAGTCGAGGGGAATGGGGTGGTGAAGGAGGTGGGCGTTGGACGGAAGGAGTGAAGAGGGCGTTGTGGCTATGGCTGGTGGGAGGAGGTTGGTGGCGACGGTAGTGACCGTGGAGCGAGTCGAGGGAATGGTGAGGTGAAGGGGGCCGATGGTAGCGTTGGGCGGAAGGAGTGAAGAGGGGCGTGTGGCTATGGCTGGTGGGCGGAGGGCGGTGGTGACGGTCATGCGCGGGGAGGGGGCGTGGCGGAGAGGAGATGGGGAGGGGTTGGCGGAAGCAGTAAATGGGGGGCGTCAATGGCTGATGGGCGTGAGCGGTGGCGGTGGCGGTGGCGGTACAAGGCGGGTGCGACCGCGCTCGAAAGCGGGGCGCGAGAGCGTCGAAATCAGAGCGGCGTTGATCGCGTCGCTGGTGGTTTGCGCACGGTGTTCGCCGGCCGACAAGTTCGAACAGAGGGGTCATGCAATGGGGGACTGAGACAACTGGGAGTAATATGAGTACCTACAGGGGTAATGACTCATGTGGTTTGTGATTTTAAGTTCATTGAATATTCTTGTTGATATTTATTATTATTATTATTATTATTATTATTATTATTATTATTATTATTATTATATTATTATTATTATATTACTATTATTATAATATTATATTATTATTATAATATTACTATTATATTATTATTATTATTATTATTATTATTATTATTATTGTGATTACACGTTGCTTCTTCACAGGTAGTCCTGGTTCAAATAATAACGGGCTTTTCGCCAAGCGTGTTATTTTCTATTTATTTAAGAATCCGAATTTAGAAAGTTGCGGAAAATGCGGCATGTATGTAAGATAACAGACTTCTGCATTAATTTAAAAGCCTTGAAATGATATCCACTTTTTGAAGGTTTTCTCTGAGATGTTTTTCTACAAGGCCATTACTGGAGATAATTATTGGGGGAAAGAATACTTTATCCTGTTTCTATTGATCTTTCATTTGATATGCCAGATCGCTGTACCTACTATTTTTTCCGAGAACGCTTTTTCCATGTTCCTGTAGGAAGGGACTACAACATCAATGAGAAAAGTAGTTTTTGGCACCTTCAGAGTAATCCCAATATCTGACTTGTTATGTTGTAGTCTTGTGTGTCAAAATTGTGCGTCCGAAACAAATTGTGACCTTTCCATTTTCCAACCCAGGTTCAGGTTTGTACGTGTAATAAGGGGGCATGATGATCACTAGGGGGCGGATGTTAATAAAATGTTATTTTTTTTCTTTTGATTTTAGAACAATGCGGTTTAGTACAGAAATTCTTTTTATGTGGTGATTAGGGAGCGAACTTCTATGATTTTGCAAATTTGCTTAAATTATATTTACGAGATGCAACAAAAGTTCTCCACAGAATTCCTGAGTAGCCTTTTCGATTTCTTCGCTCAGAAATTGTAATGACAGACATTGTGAGTATATAATCTAAGAATCCTATTAACCTATCAGCGCCATTGTCTATTCGGCATATTTCGATATAACCAAAGACACACATTTCCTGGTAAAGAACAGATTAAACCAAAAGTTCGCATGCTGAGTTAACTTGAACGAATGGAAGAAGCCTCAATAAAGACATCAGTAAGGCATCAGTAGCTGGTTTTGATCAAATTTTGTACATTTTTCTTTGGTTTTAGGGCGTTGTAAAAAAATATTAAGAGTATTTTATTGATTTTTGCTGATATTGGCAATTTGAGATCATGACGATGGCAATTTGTAGTCATCAAAATCCGCCCCCTAATGATCACTAAATTTATGGTTAGTTGCAATTTGTTGGTGTATAATGAAAGCGATCTGGTAATGGCACATTGTGTAATCTGTCTGTGCGAGGGTTGCACATCCTGAAAGGATGTGATCTATATTTTCTGTCCATACGTTACATTTGCGGCATTTATCAAATTGGACCTTGTTGTTGTTGTTGTTGTTATTATTACTATTGTTATTGTTATTGTTGTAGTTGTTATGATTGTTATTTTTGTACCATATTTAATGCATCTTCGTCATGAAAAAATAATTTTACATCAGCTGCGATTAATTTTCTAAAATTTTGATTCTGAGGACGTACATAAGCATAAAAGCTTTTGAATCTTTGTTATTTTGATGCAATGCCACATTTTCAATTTTTTTCATGGTAATGATTGTATCATGTATCATTCTGCAAATATAGTATTGGCAAACTACTCTGTTTTCGTTGCAAGATGCAGCACATTCCTTCAAGAAGTATAAAATCTTGTGGTAGAGTACGAAATCGATCGCCATAGCAACTCGTGAATGATCGATTTGTGCATCAGTTATTCGCTGAGTGACCAATTCCTTTTAATACCTCCTAGTATTTAATATGTAAACCTCAATTAGTTGGACATTATACCATTGGAATACGTGTCAAAATCGTTTGTGGAGGCGCGCAGACACAAAAACCTACTAGTCGGTTTTTGAGGTATTTGAGCCATACCTAATCGAAATTCTAAAAAGTTGTGGGTTGTTGCGTCTTGTATTTAATTGAATGATGAAGGCGGCTGAAGACGTCCAATACCTCCTTCCCTCCTAATCGGCTCCCAATAAACTGTTTTAAACAAGTGAAGTATCAAAAAAAGGGAGAGAGAGAAAAAGAGAGAGAGAGAGTGAGAGTGAGAGTGAAATTAGGAGTGGAGGTCACTATTATATTGAATAGATTGCAGCTTTACTTTATTAATAAAAAGCTTCGAGATTTGTATAGTTTGAAATACGCGGCTAGAATGGAACGGGTAGATGGCGTCATGCGCAGCTTGGCAAGTTTTCGGGAAATGAAGTGAATCGTGTTGTGTTAAATCGATTGTTTGTGACTATCAATTTTAAGTATTCGATGTATTTCCTTACGTATCATTTTTGAGATATCCACGGAAAACTCAAAAAGGTTAAGGAGTTCTGATTATTATTTGGATATTGTATTTCATACATTGTGTTGTTTTTTTACAGAACTATCAAGACATTAAAAAATTCAATAATATTAAAAAATTCATTTGGTGTTAAGCGCCTAAATAAAATCCATGTGTAGGTTATATGGTTGAGATCTTGATAATATAAAACATTTGTAGATTCATGGATGTGCAGTATTTTCTGTTGTAACTTTTCTAAAGCTCTTCATTCTGTATGATGTAATCGCATGGGTTTATCTATGTCTTGCTAACTACATAAATTAACCCTTGACATCTTAAAATTTCAATACATTGATTTTGCTGAATGTGTGTAAGTCTCATTAATGAAAATAAGGAATTTCGGTAGTATCACACGAAATATTAACTTGTAGCAATACTCAAGTGAAATTTCAATAATTGATTCAGGATATACCGGTCATTTTGAATAGTCGTAAAATCTCCTTCATATATAATCGAAATGCAATACATATTTTACGTTATATTTGTAGCAAAATATATTTATAAATCAGCAGCAATTTTTTGCCAATAATACAACACTTTATTCACGCACGAGTAATTGTTAACTTGAGTTAATATTAACATTATATGTTATTGTTCAAAAACATTCAACTTTATAAATAGGTAGTTCCAACAAGTCGCTTTTGATCATCGCTAGTATGCAAAACAACTGTTCGGGTCATAGAGACCCGAGAAGTAATGTAAATGTATGTATTTGTATGTATGTATTTGTTCAAATAAGTTTATAAGTAAGTACAACCATATACGAGTACTAATTCGAACAGTACACCATGGCTTACAAAATCGAACTCGGCACAGGTTTAGGCGTACAGATATAGAGGATATGATCAATAATGAAACCGTACCTCAAGAAAATCTGCAGCCAGGTATTTCCTTCGGGACAGTTTGGATCTTGAAGTTGTAGCTACATGCGCTCGTGTTTATCCTGCTGGAAAAACTATCAAGTACGCCCAACTCTTTCGTTAAGTGCTTCCTTTTAACCGCCAGTTACACGGCAATTGCCTCTTCTCGTTATGATTCCTTATTAAAATGTTTGCAATCACTGTTTGATAATTTCGTTCTATTCTCAGTATTTCCGTTTTTGTAACAATTTTTCCTTTCCATTTTTATTCTCCTGTGTTTATCCTGCTGCTAAAACTGTCAAGAATCCCGAACTCTTCCGTTAAGCCCTTCCCTTTTTAAACGCCACTCATTCCTTTTGTAACCGGCACGGCAATCGCCTTTTGTCGTTATGATTCCTTATTAAAATGTTTGCAATCAGTATAATAATTTCGTTTAATTTTTCGACATTTTCATTTTTGTAACAATTTTTCCTTTCCATTTTTATTTTCCTGTTTTATTTTCCGGATTCCATTTCCTCACGCATTATTAGTTTCACATTGTCCATCTTTTTGTCGCCCTCGGAAAAATATCATTATTCCCAAGCACAAGCTGTCACAATTATTCCCGTATACATGCACTCGTGTTTATCCTGCTCGTAAAACTATTAAGTATCGCGAACTCTTTCGTTAAGCGTCTCCCTTTTTAATCGCCACACGCGGCAATCGCCTCTTGTCGTTATGATTGCAATCGCTGTATAATAATTTTGTTTTATTCTCCAACATTTCCGTTTTCGTAACAATTTTTCCTTTCTATTTTTATTTTCCGGATTCCCTTTCCTCATGCATATATTAGTTTCACATTGTCCATCTTTCTGTCGCCCTCGGAAAAAAACTATCATTATTCCAAGCCCAAGCGGTCACAATTCTTCCCGCGGCCGCTCGTAGTGCTCTCACGCGGTCGCTTCTCGCAGGCAAATGGCCTGCGCGTGGGAGGTGCAAGGTCGCACGTGGCTTGGGCGCGGGGGCGGCGGCCGCAGCAAGTGACGTACTTCCTGGAGCGGCGGCTCGTTGCACTCGGCAACAGGGCTTGACGCAGGCATTTTCAACTGGGACATGGGCGGGAAATTGAACCCTTTCACTACCAATTGTACTTTGTATTGGAATTTATATATATCCCAAATAAATCACATATACTGCGATTTTTCTATCTTTGCTTCTCAAGGCCTGTCTTCACGATGGAATGTGTCATGGTATTTCGCGTCTTTCTCAGTTGTGTCGCGAATGTATCAGGCAGTGCCTGCGATCATGCGACTTCCAGTGGCACGAGAGAGAAAGACGCGAAATGCCGGGTGAAATTCCATCGTGGCCATAGGGGCTTGAGAGGCAGAGTTAGAAAAATCGCACTATAACTCAAAAGAGAAAATTAGTTAATTCTTTAAACTTCCTGGGTGCAAACGAGCGTGAAATGCAGCAAAACGTGGATAATTTTGGGCATCAGCAACAATGGGACATCGCTACATTTTTAAACAGTTGTTTGCCTTATCAGTAGCTATACAACCCAGCGGGACATATTTGTCCCATTGGTAGTGAAAGGGTTAAACTGAAGATTTTCGCAGCAGTAAATTTTTACGGCAGACCTGGCTGGCCAAGGTGGCTAAGAGCGTGTAGTGATTCAACGTTTCGGACCGAAGGGGCAGGTTGTTTGTTCCTTGTTTTTCCTGGATGGGTTGTCGCGAAGGGCCTCACTTTCTGCTCACGCCTTATCAACGGAGCTCGCAAGTATGTTGGTGTCTAGAGTGTGGTATGAATATGCGTCCCATCGGGCCGTACAGGGTAACCGGCTGTCGACTGGAAAAATCCCTAGGAAAAAAATAGTTTAGGACTTAGTGTAATTCAATAAGAACATATAAAACAAGGAGAACATATATAATACCAGGTAGTCTTTTTTATGATGCCCCAAATAATGAGGTGTTTCTAAAATGTTTGACGTGTATTAAGCCCTTCTTTACTGTAGGACCAGTCACAGTATATTTTGTTTCCTTATTTTGAACAACTTTTAATTTTCCTGGCTTACATCAACATTGCATAAAATATTTTATGTTGACATATATATCCCCGGGAGGCTTGCAATATGCCTGTGAATGGATGGTTCATACAAATTTTCAGACATATACTTTGCAAGAACTAGAAGTTCCTAGCTCTTCAATATGCCACTGGAGACCAGCTGCATTATGTTTGCTTTAGAGTTTAGACCAGAGATTTGCAAATTACTATGTAACGTCCCGCAATGACTGGCAGTTTGTGACGCTATTTCTCGGACGTCGATGAGTGTGGTTGACCTCGCACGACATGGGGTGTGTTAGGAGAAAGACAAGGACTAGACAACACTATCAATTTCCCTACTAAAAAATGACCACATTATCTAAGTCACCACAGACTAACACTATCGAACTTTGAACTTCCTTCTTGCAAATTCAATAAGGAGTCTTTCTCTGTAAATAGGTTCACAAATTTCAAAATTCTTATATGGATCCTTGCCGACTCAATAGTAGTACCTGGTAGAATGTGGAGCTATAATGTCTTAACTTTCTATTATCGCGATACTTTTTTGTAAAATAGAAATAATATCTAAAACAACAACAAGTTTTGTACAGAATTTGTAATATATTTAAAAGCTCACAAAAATATGACAAATAAAAAAATATTCTTCTGGTAAATGACGGATAAAATAAAATTAACTCGTGAGAAAATGTTAAATTCTGTCATGACCATTTAAAAACGCATTGTATGTTATGTTAAAGTAAAAATGTTGTGCACTTTGGTCTTCACTTAATGGCGACGACGACAAGTTTGTGAAGGCGACAACGGAGCGACCGGCAGAGCAATATCAATGAGAGAATATAATGGGTGCCTGCAATGCAACGGATTATTTCGGATTATTGAACACAAATCATAATTATCATTTAAAATTAAATTATTAATTTACAAAAACATTGAAGTTCCTGTATGGATATGCGGAATCCAGATCTAGGGCATTGCCAGCAAAACTAATTTATTGATTTTATAAAGATTTCGCTCAAAACTTTTAAGAATAACTTCATCTGCAGCCTGGTTCATAATAAATGTTGCACTACACCAAGACCTTAATATTCCAGCAGTTCAAGAAAAGATTTAAGAAATAAGTTCAAAATATCATCAACGCCAATGCGTCCCAATCATCTAATTCTAAACCTACTTGACAATAGCCAAGATATTTCTCGGCTGAATACAATTTCCTCTCTTCATCACACCCTCCGTTTTAATAATGAACATTTATCGAAACATGTTGTCTTATTTGGTTCTAACATGTTCATATATTCTTGATTCTCATAATCTTCAAACACAATGTTGTAATTATGTTGTAAGCGTTTTGCTATACATTTGTGAATGATCAAAAAAAAAAAGAAACAATTCATTTCATTTTATATTGTAAATAACCTTTTATAGTATTTACTTATTCTTTCAGATTTGAAATACAGTAGTGGTAAAAAAACGCATCACCCCGCTCACAGTTGTAATCTGCAGTATAATCCTGAAAATACACCACCTGATTTGCAAACATCGAGTGAGTAAGATCTGTAAAACACAGAAAATTGCAGTTTAATTGAGCACTACTGTAGGTTGTAAATATCCGTTGAATAAAAAAAAGAATGCAGCGGTGAGCGTGGGCGGTGGAAGCGATGGAGGCGGAAGTTCCCGCCGCCACCCACGCGGCGCTGCGCTCGGAGGCCACTCGTGTGTGATCGCGCAACACGCCGGCCACCCGACACTTTCCTCATCTGCCCTGCGACTGGATTGTATAGTGCAGGGGTTTTCAAACTTTTTTCGCCCAAGGCTCCCTTGACCTAGAGGAAACTTCTCCCCTGACTCCCCTGGCAAAAGTTTCAAATAAAGGGGGTTATTATAAGGCTACCAAAGATTTAACACAAATGAAAAAATATGTTAGAAATAACGTATAGTATCATAGTAAAAAAATATTTTGTAGGCATAAATTACACAAGGATTGAAGTAAATCTAATCTAAAGATCATTTCAAATAAATCGCCGCGACGCCCCTACCAAATGGCCGCGACGCACCTGGGACGCACAGTTTGAAAACCCCTGGTATAGTGCGATTTTTTAGCCGCGCCTCTGGCAGGTATCAGCTGTTGATGGTTTCATCCAATCGGGAGCTTCAACGTCACCATAGTGACGTCACTGTAGCGACATAAAAGCTCCCGATTGGATGAAACCGTCAACAGCTGATACCTGCCAGAGGCATTGTTAGAAAAATCGCACTTTATGCGTCAGACGTTCGGAGCTCTCACTGCGCCAGAGTGCGGGAACTAGGAATGCGACATCGATGATGTTTCCCAAATATCGATATTTGTAAAACAAAATTGTTAAAAACTGTTTAAAGTCTATTTATTAAAGCCGATTTTTAAACAATGTTTTTACCCCATTTTTTATGTTCCTACGTGTTATTTCAAATGAAACGAACGAAAATAACAAAAAACAAACTGTCATAATTTTACAGTGTATGTTAATTGAACATCCTATCAGTGCAATGTGTTCGAAGGTGAAGGGACTGAGTAGGTAAAAATTCTACAGTTTGTTACACTTTCGGATGAAAGGGATAACGTTAATTCTAGCGAGACAAATGACTACCAATACGACATCGATGTTTCTATAAAAAAACGATAAATGTAGTATCTTGTTTTCGTATTATTCTGTCTGACTATTATTTTATATCTTTGAATTTTTGTGGATAGTTTGCCAGTTAAATCTTGAATGTAAATTAATAAACACATATTCTCAGATTAATTAGGCAGCCCCACGCAAACCGTAACGATAGAGGTTCCCTATTTTTGTTTCAAATCGAAGGTTTAGAGACGATAGATTATAAACATTGACATTTTAATTTTGAATATTATGTTTAAGCGAGATCTCAACCTTCCATCACAGAGGACAGTTGCGTCACTCCAAGCACTCGCCTAGCGGCTGAACAAAACGTTCCGCTTGCCAAGCCTTCAGGAACATTTATTCTTTTTGCAGGCGGTCGAAATGGTTTTCAAAAACTAGTTTTATGCAACTTTTAATAAACGTTCTATGTAATAACATGTTTAATACACGATTAAATTTCTCGTAAAATTGTTTGGCCCACCTACCTGGGGGCACTATTCAGATGTATTTCCGGAATAAACATTTGTAATTACTCCTGTCGAAGGTCATTTCTATTTTATGCTTCTGATGTTATCGAAGTTCTCTTAGTGCTTCCTTCGACCATCCAAAACGTGTTAAAATTTTGGTGTCATTTTGAACGAGGCTCGTTTGTCCGAAATTCACACATTACTACGGGTATTTAAGAAATGGTGCAAAATTGTGTCGTTCGATAAATGATTACGCCTTTGTAACTTCCGACAGTTATTCTCCTATCAGTTGCGTTACTCTCATCGCTTTTGGTGTGTGGTGATGGATAAAATTGAAGACCTGGAGGCAATAACATGCTATGCCACATTTCTGATGAAATTGAGATATTAGTGTTTTTCGATGCCCCATAAATGTATGTAGATGTTAAGTTAAAGATTCACCGCAAGATGGCAGTGTAATTCATAAATTAATGTTCTTTATTCCAATTCGTAGAATGCAATGTCTAAACCTTCACTCTACTTTTTCTTAAAACTTACGTATTGTGGCATAGCATGTTATTGCCCCGAGGTCTTGAATGGCACTACGTAACAAATTTGAACTCTTTTTGTCCTTGGTTTATGTTTTCCTGTTTGCCAGTCTTGAAAGTCCAGAAAATTGTCACTTTGATGTGAAACATTTGCTTTTGTGGCCAGGATATTATGTGTAATTGGCTTACTGTCGTATTACAGTTACGTGATTGATATTCATTTGCATGTTGTGCTACGTATTTCCTTTCCATATGAACATAGAATGGCGCCAAGAACATGCAAACATCTAGCAGATTTTTTTTTCTATGTCTGAGGTAAATTTCTCCAGACAAGAGCGAAAAATACATTGTACAAGCATCTGCAGGAATGTGAGCGGCCAGGCGTATTTTGGATTGCCAAGTGGATATCAAGATAAGACATGGCAGTTTCATTTCCCTTTCGATATTATCAGTGTATCACTATACACGTGATATGATTTCTTTTCGTCAAAGAACACTAAAAACTGTATATGACGTATGGGGAAGAAGTATTATCTGCTCACGTTCCTTTGAGATCCAGATTCTCAGAAAAATTCACTGAAAGGTAAAGGGATCAATACAGACAGCCCCGTTTGTATTTCCTCCTCTGTCTTTTCTTTTTGTTTTGGTGCTATTTTATATTTTTCTTGTTGGTCTTTTCTTCTTCTTCTTCTTCTTCTTCTTCTCGTTCTCCTCATCCTTCTCTTGCCCTAAAGAAAGAATTTGGATCACAATAGGGAAGGAAAGATCGCCAGTGGCCCGGTGTTAAGCTATGGCATGAGCGTCTGCGTGGAACTGTCCAAGGACCCTACAGACACGACCGATCAGTTCAGCCAACCTCTGAAATTATCTGAATCACAACAGTTATGCCTGTACGACGTGATGGACGTCGGTCGAACTGTGTAGTTAGCTGGTGTGGAAAATCCGCCACCGTGGGGACTCGAATACATGCCTCCCAATTTACAATTCTTCAGTTGCATTCTCGCAATATTGCATTTCCGGACCACTAAAATTGTACTTTCGAATTAATGAAAATTGTTCATAGAATGTGGAAGTTCGTTATTCAACATTCGTAAAATTTACTATCCGTCGACAGAAGAACAGACGTTGACAGAAATGACAGAAGCTGTGTACATTTAGCGTGTTTTTTCTAGTGCCATTGTCAACGGAAGATCGAAAATGAAAGTTTGTTTCCGAGAAACTACATAAATAATTCACGTAAAGGATGCTTCCACGCAATACAGTTGAAATAACGCAGTTCGTTTTGTATTAGTACTTTCACACTTCCTTCGACGATTATCAGCAACATTCAGGAAAAATGTTCGTCCAATGTACGCAAAGGTCAAATATGGCTGTTCCGTAACATCGCAGATAACGCTGGCTGTTGATACAATTTTCCTTGACGTTTTCGTTTCTAGTCATAACCTTGAATTCGATCGTGTGGTAATGGGACAATATATCAACGAGTGAAAGGTGATTATGGGCCGTCTCACAAGCAAATAGAAGCGGTGTTCAGAGCACATACATGCTACAATAACGCGTCTACGTATTCCTTATGATTAATATGTTTTTCTTAGTTCTCTCAAAGGTTTCGTGTGGGAAGGTCATTGATGCTATTTCTCAAGTAAATATGTGAAAGGAATGAGCAAATGAACGATAAACTACCGGATCCGCATTGAACGTTCTTTAAAACGAGAATTGAATGACATGTGATGTTCCGATAAATTGTAACTAATGTCAAAAAATATTTTTATTTGGTTTAAAATGCTAAAGCCAAATTGAACACAATTCAGTACATATATCATGTGAAATAGCTGCATGTTCCGTAACAAATGAAACATCACCCCAAGCGATAAAAGGGAGACGTGGCTCCGGGTATCAACTGATATCACTGCAGTGCATCTGATAGGGAGGTCCTGGGGTTCGAGTCCCGACGGTGGCAGGATTTTTGACACCGGCCAGATAGCTAAGACGTGTTCTGTCGCTGACTGGAGGAAAATTCTAGCAACTTACTGCTATGATTGGTAGTTTTCCATTGGTTCTCCAGTCAATACTGGATCATACCCCGGCGAATGCCGGAGCAGTACCCTAACGATAGGCGACGGACCGTACGCGATCTGTTATTCCCCTCCCTTGTCATATCCTCACCCTTTACTTACACTCTAGCATGCACTACACTATCACACATGTCGAAAGACCGGTCGGGAGCTTAGAGCGTGTCCTGCCTGGGTGGTGCCCTGCTGGTGGGAGACACCTGGTTGGTGAGACCCCCGCTAGCCGACGATAGGTTGACGCCGATCTCACCGTCCAGCTGGGGAAGATCACCTCCACCTCCTGTACGGAGAAAGAGAAGAATACTTAGAAGAGAGTGGTGGTGCTTCAGCGGACTGAGAGGTGCCTTATCTGTACCAAGAACAGCTGACGCCGCGCCGGGCTGCGAGCTGCCCGGGGGGGGGGAGAGGGATGGCGCTGGTTAAGGGAGGAAGCGGAGGTTGACGACCTGGAAAAGAGTTGTATTGTTCTTTTTATTACGACTAAATTTCTATTGTACTTAGAATGATGGAAGAAATATGATAGACACAAAAAATAACAGACCTAAATTATATAGATATGAATTACAAATGACTGTTCTGTTTACATCTTGAAGAGAGCTTATTCCCCTGACAGTTAATTGGTCGTGCGGTGTACCACTAAATGGACACACGGCATTGCCAAGTATCTGATACTTGGTGGCTGCGTGGACCTCAGGAGTGCTTCTCTCCCGGGCGAAGCAGAAATGCAGGCGTCCCACACAGCTCGCAGAATACGGGAAGCGAGGGTCGCCCCTCAGATTGCCCACGGAACTGGCCCCAAACGCTAGAGCTTGGACCCTGGCGAAAGGAGTGTGCCGATGGCACACACGTTCTCCACAGGTGTAAATAAGTCCTGCCCGTATTGCAATGCGGTTCCTGCCGACGGGAGGTTCACTAAGACTGCATACGGCGACTGCAACGGCTGCTAGTCGAAGACAAGGCAGCGCACTTAACTCCACGATCGACCTGCCGAGGGCAGCGTGCGTGTTGAAAGTCGGCGATGAGGATAGCCGGCCTCTGCAGGACAAACAACAAAATTCCAGCGAGGCTTTTCGGGAATGTACGAAACACCTCCCGAACACGCGCTCGGGATCTCTAGCAATCCATCAATCAATGAATCCGAAGCGAAAATTACTGTTCTTATGGGTAAGACAGCATTATTATGTAAGACGATCACCCAGGGAATCAAAGTAAGCCCCTTTCCTCCAAAAAAGAAATTGTTAGAGGGAAACATTCAACTTTATATTATATTTAGCATAAAATTTAAAATGGTCATGGCTTGTTCATGGAGAAAAGGATGGGGGAAATTAGAATTCCAAAAATTATTTTTACGTGTTTTGCGGTTGCTAGAAAGAAAAAGGGTGAGGTCAAAACACAATTGGTTAGAGAAAACATCAAATAAAGATTGAGAAGTATTTAACATAAGATGCGCTCGTAGAACATATTTCTTAACAGAATAATTAATATGTTTCAGTATTTTGGGAACAAAAGGTTGTTTACGAGTACACCTATAAAATAAATCAATAATATGGCAAAGACATATTAGGTTGGAGTCTTGATGATGGAAGATTAACCACGTCAGCTGAGTTGCGGGGCCGAACGACGCTGCTGGCTGAACGAGAATTCCGAATCGAACTGCTCTGTTTATGAAAAGGCTAACGACGAGTTGGAGAAGTGACCCCGCGAGGGGAAGAAACTCGCCCAACTAGTGTGGCAGAAGCACTCCAAAAAACATTAACCCTTCGACTACCGGACGACCTCAGTTACCCCAACGCACATTTTGTATCTTTTTAATATTTTGTTACTATTTGTTTCTTTTATTGGTTTACAATTTCGATATATTGTATAGTTGTTTCTTAGTACACTTCTCTAATATCTTATTTGGGATATATATGGCATATATTGGGAAAACCCGGAGAAGTCATTTTGGCCTGCAGTCTTAAAACGGGTTGCATTTATGCTTCCTTAATCATCATGGCATCCTGTTTTCGTAATCTGTTTTGAGGTCTATATTTACAGCAGGAGTTCACAAGCATGTTGTTGTGGATTCGTCTTCCAAGTTATATTATAGATGTTATAGATAGTTAACGTCACTATAGATACTTATTTTATAAATAGATATTATATATTTATTGTTAAAATCGCCAAATATGTATCAATATCTCAAATACATAGTATAATTAACCGAAACAAGATTACTGCTTATGGTAAAAGGATTAACCCTATATTGAAGTTTCTGTGTGATAATATCGTTGCCTTCCTTTCCCCCTTCCCCGCGGGCACTTGCGCCCTCCAGCACGCAACGCAGCCTCCGCGCCGCCGCCGCCGCTGCGGTCCGCTTTCCAAGTGGAGCCCCGCGCGGCGCGGCATCGAAGAAGGGACCAAGGCCGTGCGAACCGCTGCCCGTGGCGACCCTGCGCGCCGGCCACCTGAGCAGCTCGCAATTCGACACCGCCAGGACTCCGGAGGGAGCGGACTGCAAGCACGGAATGACCACGCCCGCTTAAACCACCCACCCACCCACTCGCCGACCCACCCACCCACCGACCGATCCACTCACCGATCGACCGACCCACCCACCCAGCAACCCACCCATCCACTAACCCTCCCATCCACCAACCCTCCCATCCACCCACCCATACATCCACACAGTCACCCACCTAAACCAAGCATCCACTCAGACTCACCGCTCCCACCAGAACCACCCTTCCACCCACCTGAACCAACCATCCAACCTATCCACCCATTCACCCATCTTTCCTCCTGCCCGCCGTGAACTCCGGTCCGAAAGCTGGCTGCTCATCTACTGATCGTAATCGTTCGCACTGATCATAACGATCAGTGGCATATACGAGCCTAGGCCCTCCGCGCGATAGCCCGATTCCAACAGCTCTAAGCATACAGCTCCTCGTACAGTCGTCGTACGCTACGTCAATCGCCGAACACCTATAATTAAACGAGTATTACTGTTGGTAACATTATGTTCGTTGACTTTATTGCAAGAATCCTTACCACGTTCAACTGACGCCGTGTCAGAAGAACAATTTATTTCCTACTATCAAAAATGTATGACAACTGTTCATTTTCCACAATCTATGTGATCTACTCACCGACCCAAAAGCCCATCGTTTGACCCTCCTGCTGCAACCTTCACCCGACACCCTCCCCTAGGCTAATTACTACGCGGAGGGCGCAGATCTGCGAGCGGAGAGCGCATTCGCGGATTTATGCACCCGTAATGGGCTCGCTGGCGCGGTGCAGCGTTCATTTTCCTCAGGAGGGACGCGAGTGTGCGTATCTCGCTCCGGAGTTCCGGTTCCGGCCGGCGCGGCCGCCAGGGTCGCCCTGCGCTCCTCGACCCGGACGCGGGCGCCGTCATTTGTGCCTTCGCTTCCTTATGGCCGAGGGGGACGGCGGAGAAGCCATCCCATACCGGCCGCGGCGAGCATCTCATGGGCTAGCAGCACTCAAATGGGTGTGACGGACCGCCGCCTTTCTCTACGTTCCGGAAGATTGGAGGGGGCTCTGAATAAAATTCGATGAAGATGCTGGCTCTGTGTTTCAAATCTTCTTTACCTCGTCTTCTCCTCCTTCTCACTCTCTTGGTATATTTTCATTCCCTCATCTCTTCCACCACTAATTTCTTCTGCTCTTTCTTCTTCTTCTCTATCTCCTCTCCCTCATTCTCCCCTTCCTCCTTTTTCTACTCTTTTTTCTTTCCTTTCTCCTCCTCTTCCTTCTTCTATCTCTCCTCCTCTCCCTTGTTCTCTTCCTCCTTCTCCTCCTTCTTCACTTTCTCCTCCTCTTCCTCCTCCTCACCCTCCTTGTCCTCCTCCTCTCTCTCATGATTTTTCACCTTTTTTTCCTCCTTATCCTGCTCCTCGTCATCCTGCTCCTCATCATCCTGCTCCTCATCATCCTGCTCCTCATCATCCTGCTCCTCATCATCCTGCTCCTCCTCCTCCTGCTCCTCCTCATCCTGGTCCTTCTCATCTTGCTCCTCCTCATCTTGCCCCTCCTCCTTATTCTCCTCCTCCTCCTTATTCTCCTCCTCCTCCTTATTCTCCTCCTCCTCCTCCTTGTTCTCCTCCTCCTCCGTGTTCTTCTCCTCCTCGTTCTCTTCCTCCTCCTCCTTATTCTACTCCTCCTCCTCCTTATTCTCCTCCTCCTCCTCCTTATTCTCCTCCTCCTTCTTTTCCACATCTTCTTAATATTGGCAAATTTCTAACTAGATACAACGAACTATAGTGAAGTGAACTCTCCGAGACAAATTACGAAATAATGTTTGATTATTTAAATGATTACATGAGATACATGGTAGTTTGCCTTTGCCTATGTTTATACGTGATTTAGGTAGACAATTTTGTTATTACGAAAATAAATTGTAGGCTACTATGTCTCGTCGTTAAGAAAGGTAAAGTAGCAAATCCTCATATCCACCAATATTTCAAAAACAGTTTCGCACATTGTGATTTGACTTGTCACCTTTTCTATATGTTTAATCCTGGGATTGGACACAGACATTCCAAAGAGTCAGTTTTGAACCGTCAGTGTTTTGCTTTTCTACCATTGGAATACGAACGTAACGATTGTCAGTTTGGAAATATGTGAAACGTAGGGTCTTCTACGGATACGAATATTAAGTAGTAAATATACGAAGGGAACATTAATGTTGATCAAATGGCTTCACTAGCAATTTATAAGAAGTGATAAACAATTAGATTTATCATTTCAATATTTAGTGCATACATTGGGAAGTTTACTTACTTCTATAGTTCACAATCGATTTCAATCTCATTCTATATACTAAATTCTGGAATCTTTTGGTGGCAAATATTACCGGCGAATTATTTCCCAAATAAGACGTAACTAAGTACATTTGAGACCACTACTATGGAACGGCTAAAATGTTTCGTTTTACAGTGTATTTGCGCAGTGTATTCGGGGGAAGACGTATTAACACGCAAATAAAAATGGAGCAATCGCAGAGTTACATATTACCTGACAACTGGAGCCAGTCAGGGTTGCATTTTTCATCAACGATGTTCATCTGCTCGCACTATCAGCTGCCTCTGTCACCGTTACGGCGTTGCTGCTATTTTCGTCCCTCCCGTTACTTGTGAGGCTGGAACGCGTTGTCCGGGTGGCGCCCGCGCGAGAACCACATCTGCAACTGCAGCTGCAGCCGCCTGCGGCTGGCCCCGCTCGCGGCGTCACCCCGCAGCTGCCGACCGGCGAGATGGCCTCGTGATGCTGGCGCCGGAGTAACAGCGAGCGGCCGTGCCACACTGCATGATTTGTTCAATCATAATGTCAAATCACGATTCAATGGTAACGTCAAATTACGATCCGTATCTGTTCAATCATACGTTCGATCATGCTGTATTTGTAAAATTATTTGAAAATGATTTCTTTTTGGTCGAGAATCGGCCATCTTAGGACCACGCGGAGGACCACCGAAGGTATCACCCCCGGCGATGAAACAGGCGATGTAAATTTAGCACAGAGGTTTCTTTTAGGCTTGACGATCTTTTACATGCAGCAAATCTACGAGTGATTTACATCTGGCTTCCCTTCCCTCCGAAGGATTTTTTTACCTCTTTTTCAGCTCGAACTTTGCGGAAATGTATGAGTTGGGAACCACCTATCCACCCAAAATCAACATCAATATACTCGGAACTCTTCATAATGCCGACGATCATTATTACTTCCTCTTCAACTCTTGAATGCTGGCTGGCGCGGCTATCGGATGAGAGGTTATTAAATGGCCACGGTTGCGCTACTCTGTGTATCTAGGGGACTCCGCGGCTGGCGACAGCGCAGCGACACCCGGCGGAAGGTCAGCGGGCGCGGTCCAACCGGACACGCGCGCCGCCCGCCGCCGCCCGCCGCCGCCGCCGCCGCGGGCGGGAACGGATGGGCTCCGGGCGGGAATGTGACGCGCGGCGGCCGCATTGGGACCTTCGCCGGGGCCCAACGCGTGTTTACGTAACCGCGTGTCTCTGGACAAAGCTGCTGCTGCGGCTCCCGCCAAAGTGCTGCCAATGGGAGCAGAGGATGTGTGTAGGCAGCGGGCGTCCAGGGCCGCTGATTTTTGACAGGAGGAATCACTTCGGTTAAAGAGTAGGTGAGAACCGTCCAAGGACGAGGTTATGTTGGGTAGATAGGATTTAGGTAGATCCTCTAAGTAGGTGAGGTTCTCTTGGTAGGAAAATCCTCCTTGGCAGATGTCATCGATTTGGTAGAGAGGCTCTAGGGGGGGAGTCTAGGGAGAGGACTCTAGGCAGAGGGACGTTAGGCAGAAGGGGCTCTAGGGAAGGGCGTGCAAGGCAGAGGGGTCTCTAGGCAGAGGGGCCTCTAAGCAGAGGGGCCTCTAGGCAGAGGGGCCTCTAGGCAGAGGGGCCTCTAGGCAGAGGGGCCTCTAGGCGGAGGGGCCTCTAGGCGGAGGGGCCTCTAGGCGGAGGGGCCTCTAGGCAGAGGGGCCTCTAGGCGGAGGGGCCTCTAGGCGGAGGGGCCTCTAGGCGGAGGGGCCTCTAGGCGGAGGGGCCTCTAGGCGGAGGGGCCTCTAGGCGGAGGGGCCTCTAGGCGGAGGGGCCTCTAGGCGGAGGGGCCTCTAGGCGGAGGGGCCTCTAGGCGGAGGGGCCTCTAGGCGGAGGGGCCTCTAGGCGGAGGGGCCTCTAGGCGGAGGGGCCTCTAGGCGGAGGGGCCTCTAGGCGGAGGGGCCTCTAGGCGGAGGGGCCTCTAGGCGGAGGGGCCTCTAGGCGGAGGGGCCTCTAGGCGGAGGGGCCTCTAGGCGGAGGGGCCTCTAGGCGGAGGGGCCTCTAGGCGGAGGGGCCTCTAGGCGGAGGGGCCTCTAGGCGGAGGGGCCTCTAGGCGGAGGGGCCTCTAGGCGGAGGGGCCTCTAGGCGGAGGGGCCTCTAGGCGGAGGGGCCTCTAGGCGGAGGGGCCTCTAGGCGGAGGGGCCTCTAGGCGGAGGGGCCTCTAGGCGGAGGGGCCTCTAGGCAGAGGGGCCTTAGGTATGTGGAGCTCCCTTGGTAGGCCGAATACCTTTACTAGTGAAAACGCTTCGGAGTGTTCCTTAATAAAACGGCTCTTGGTGGGTGGGTGGGTGAGTGGGTGGATTTATGATGCAAGGGGAAGGGGGGGCCCCTTGGAAGATAGGACCCCCTCTTCGGAAGATAGAGATTTCACTGGAGGTTCTTTTTACGCTGCCCCTAGTTAAAAGTAGTGTGCTAGGTCTGTGCTTTTGAAAGAAATGATTGTAAGAATTCTTTGTGTTTTTGGAAGTTTTTGGAAGGTATGCAACTGGCATATGTCACTTTGCGGAATTCAATATCAAAGCGCATGAATACATCACTTCCAAAGATAAGATTGCTATTCACTGGCGATTGCCATTTTCGTATTTCTTGTATTCGTGACCAATCTTCCCAGTATTCGTGTTTTTCTTGTTACAAAGGCCTTCAATTTGGTATCATGCACTCTCGAGCGAGGCTTCCAAGCTTGGCTCGTGTCGGTTATAAATCTGACGAGATTGCACTTTCTTACAGTAGAACAACCTGTAGGAACAATGCCGCGGCGACATATTTACAACTACCACAAGCCAGACTCTGTAGCCTCACTTGACTGTGCATAATGCTGTCAAGGGATTGGTAGAACTAGAGGACGCGGGCCCCCTAAACCTCTGACGCAGGGAATACGTGGACATATGTTACATTAGTTTAGGTTACATTAGTTTCATTTTTATTCTCTCAAAGACAGTTGTGTCATTTTAATTCTATTTTATTTTGCTCCTTCTTGTTAACATTTCTCAGTTTTCTTGCGCACCTACTTGACACATTCTCAGCTAAAGGTCCCATCAGCCTATAAAATGTCACCTATGTCTCCTCGTCACTCCAGCAACCGGCAGCCGGCGACACGTCGTGAAGTATTGTCGGAGGTGGTAACCGCTGTGTGGCCTCCGGGAAGGTTTGCTAAGAGAATTCCCAGTCACGCGCGCGTTGTTATGACATTTCCAGGCGATGTAACTGCGGTCGGTCTTTAGGCTCCTCCGGACATCCCCGTGTGCTAGCGGAGATTTACAACCGACAGCTTTAGTGGCCAGAAGACGGACGCCGCGATGGGTGCATAAGGTGTACTTCTGCACTTCAGGCAGCGTCTGAGGAAGGGTTTGCTGGCCCATGTCCCGAATGAAGGACTGGGTCTTCAATATTTTCTAGTATTGCTGATATTACTTAGTTACAATGTTAAAATAATAATAATAGTAGTGGTGGTGGTGGTGGTGGTGGTAACAGTGGTAGTGGTGGTGATGGTGGTAACGGTGGTGGTGGTGGTAACGGTGGTGGTGGTGGTAACGGTGGTGGTGGTAACGGTGGTGGTGGTAACGGTGGTGATGATAACGGTGGTGGTGGTGGTAACGGTGGTGGTGGTGGTAACGGTGGTGGTGGTGGTGGTGGTAACGGTGGTGGTGGTAACGGTGGTGATGATAACGGTGGTGGTGGTGGTAACGGTGGTGGTGGTGGTAACGGTGGTGGTGGTAACGGTGGTGGTGGTAACGGTGGTGGTGGTAACGGTGGTGGTGGTGGTAACTGTAAAAGTAAAGATATGAACCATGTGACCCGTGATTACATTCCGTGCTTTGTAAAGGATATTGGGTTGATTGCGTTTTATAAATCATTCAAAAATACACATACCCTTAGCGTATTGTGTAAAGATGTGGTCCCCATGGGTTTCCTAGCACTATAGATAGGACCCAAGTTAAGAGAAGTTGCACTCAGCCTAAGTTTATTAACGTTTTGAAACAAACTATTTCATTCTGCCGCCGGGCAACAACTGCCCAATTGTAGACAGAAGCTTATATATCTATACTGCTTACGTTGTTAGTGGATATAAATGTTTTTAAAAATCAGTATTAACTTCCAGTTGTTTTTTTGAGATAACTTTAAGTTCACTCTTTATTTTTTCGTAAATTATTAATTTTGACCACACATCTACTAACGAGAAAAAAACGTTTTCATTTCCAAGATCTTAATACAACATTCAAAAATATTACTCTTTACTAGGACAATGTAGATTAATCAAAGTCAGAAATAAGTAAATTTCTTCTTATAAAATTTATAATTCAAAATAAATTACAAGGGTATTATTTTCATTTTCTGATATATGTAGCTCTATGTACTTTCAACGCCTTTTCGTATCTTACTGTGGGTTCTTTGCAAGATTTATTGTCGTTAATTCTATTTATAAACGAAACATAATTTTTTGCCTAGGATAATTTGAAAAATAGAAGAGAAATATGGAGAGTTAGGTTAAATGTGGCGGGGCCGAGCGAGGTGTATTTTTTTAAATTATTTCTTGTTTTTTGGCGCGTTCTCTTACGTTATTGTCATTGCACACGTAAGTGTAGTCCCCTTTTTGTTATCATCCGAGGTGGTGATGTTCTTCCCTCGAATAGTGAGTTCCGGCCCCGACGGCTTGTGGAGTTTTCCTCAACCAGGTATCTCCCACCAGCGGGGCACCGCCACAGCCTGGACAAGATCTAAGCTCCCGATTGGTCTCCCGTCATGTGTGGTAGTGTAGTGCCTGGAAGTGTGTGTGTAAGGAGTAGGACAGGACAAGGAAAGAAACATCGCGCGCAGTCCGTAGCCCTTTTGTTAGGGAACCGGCATTCGCCTGCAGTTGATCGGAGAAACCACGGAAACGAACAGAGCAGCCGGCCGTTAGAATTGTCCTCCAGACGGCAGCTGAACTCGACCTGACTTTGTAGCTGCTGTCGGATGTCTTGCCACCGTCGGGACTCGAACTTTGTCGTCCGGGTCAGAGGCACTGTAGTGACATCACTTGATGTCCCGCGCCATTTCAGGGCATCAAAGGAAGCCACTAGTATCTCAGCAGGTGGGAGTGAGCGGGACGGGGCGTGACAGTGAGAGAAACAGAGGAAGAGGGCGGGGAGGAGCGGTGCGCGAGGGAGCGAGGCTAAATGGGAGAGGGCGGGGCCGGCGCGGGCGAGACGAAGTGGAGGGCCGGCACTGGTGGGAGGTCGACGATCGATGCCCGCTCTCCAGCTCCATCCCTCTGAGAACGCGACCCGCCTCAACGCCACTCACCCAGAGGCCCGCAGCCGCTGGGCGCAGGAACGTACTGCAGAACGGAACACCTGAGCCTTTGCACCACTTCGGGACGGAACGTGGCGGGACGGAACGTGGCGGGACGGAACGTGGCGGGACGGAACGTGGCGGGACGGAACGTGGCGGGACGGAACGTGGCGGGACGAAACGTGGCGGGACGGAACGTGGCGGGACGGAACGTGGCGGGACGGAACGTGGCGGGACGGAACGTGGCGGGACGGAACGTGGCGGGACGGAACGTGGCGGGACGGAACGTGGCGGGACGGAACGTGGCGGGACGGAACGTGGCGGGACGGAACGTGGCGGGACGGAACGTGGCGGGACGGAACGTGGCGGGACGGAACGTGGCGGGACGGAACGTGGCGGGACGGAACGTGGCGGGACGGAACGTGGCGGGACGGAACGTGGCGGGGCGGAACGTGGCGGATCGGAACGTGGCGGGGCGGAACAGAGCGCGATGTAACGCAAGGGTATGGTACATTATGGAACGGAAAGGAACGGAACTGACCGATTCGGAACGGAATGGAACGGAGCGATACGGAGTGGTACCGGTCGGCATGAAATGGAGCGACAGTGTATGTATTGGAAAGAGCGATGCGATGCGGAACGAATTGGAATGGTACGAAACAGAGAGTAGAAGAGTGGGTTTGATCTGCAAGAGAAGTGCGGAAGTAGCCTGGCGGTGTTGACACTGGAGAACCGAACGGGAAGCAGGGGAAACGGGGAGCAGTGGGGGAGCCTTGAGAAGTGCGTGGACGTACGCAAGGGAAAAGGATGAGAGTGCGGAGGGACGGGATTTCTGACAATCTGGGGTAAGGCAGAATGGTATTGGTGTGGTGTGTTTGGGTTGAGTCGAAACCCACTTATCTGAGGAGGATTCGGCGCATCAACGAGAGGATTTGCCCCTCTATGGCTATGATGAATGAATTGGTGACACGTCCTTGAATTTCATTCTGATTATTACCTTTCGATATTAAGTGAAAGTCTGCTTACAAACCACACCGGTTACAAGCAACACTCTACGACTCGAGACGGAGCCTTGTAGTGGGAGATGGGGTGGTCATCTACCCTGCCTACTGATCTAGGAAACCTACAAGCGTCGGAAGCGGTCATGACGGAAACGTGCTGTAGAACCAGAAAAGAATAAATGTTTAAAGGATTATGGAACTTGATAGGAAACTTTGGGACATATGTCCAAAACTTGACATGTTCCAAATACAAACTCAACGTACTCGAACATCATAAGTGTGGAACATTGAACAGACAGAAAATTATTCGTGCTTTATTTACATTGTGTTTGTTATATGCGTGCAGGACAATATTTATAGAATGATTCATTTCATGATATGGAAGTCACGTTGCGCTAACTCCATCACCAGTGCCCACGATATGGACGGATTCGCCCTGTGTCATCAGTTAACGTTTGTTTTCCGAGTTGTTTAGTCGAGGTTTTGTCCCAGAGTAATTATTGCCGTGGACGCCGCATTGAAATGTTGTATTAATTATTTTCTCCATCTGCTAATACTAGTCTATGGTTTCTACTGATAATTAAGCGTGTAATTAATTCGGCACATATTTCCAAATGGTAGTTATATGTGGAGATTTATTATATTGTCCTGTGGCCATATTGTGATCGGAAAACATGGCGTTCGGTGGTAGATGGAACGGAATTTCATACTCTGGTGATTTTCCCTAATTATAATTCACGGGTTATTTTATTGGCCGTTTACACGGTTCACATAAATCAGAGACATTGCAGATAGATGAGTGAATAAAAATATGGAGTGTTCAATGTGCCACTTCTATGAGCTTCCACTCAAAATATGTTCCGCTTCAAGTATCATGAAAATCAAAGGTAGCCCTTTCACAACAGTCTAATTTTCATTTAAACATATTCCGTAATGTTTGTGATGTATGCGAGACATAATCGTTCATGCTTTACACAATCACAAATATGACTTCACATATTGAAAACCAAGAATATTTATCATCACATTACTGGAAAAAAAATTAACTCCAGTATTGTAATCACAAAACGCAATTAGTGAATGCACTACCCGTAAATTGCATTAGTCACAATTTCCTTAAAGCCATTTCAGCATATTTCCTAACTTAGTTCTCTTTCTTTGTGTGTACGTTCAGTTGCACACTACACCTATTATAACAAATATTGCTCGCGAAGAGGCATTATAACCTTCTGGGTGAATAATCCAAAGATACGTTTATTCTTCCAAGATTTAAGTTCTGAAACTCCACAGACTCCACTAAGACAAATGTTATGTTCTGAGTCTCCACTGGTCCCTTCAATTCCTATTGATATTCTCATGGTCCTCTATTGTTTTAAAGACAAAACTATAAAACGATTCAAAACAACCGTGTTGTACTTCATCCATTATTGAAGCAATGTTCAAGTAAGTAGAAAAAATGAGTTTTCCTTAGCAAAAAATCAAAGAATTAAGAAAGTACACTGTTTATTTTGTACCATAGTGAAGCTCTTTCTCCTTTGTCCCCAGCCGGTTCAATTTCTAAGCTCCCGAAATGTGTGGTAGTGTAGGGCTTGTAAATATTTAAGTAAGGGAAGATGATAGAATAGGAAGAGGAAGGAAAGAACGCTCGCTGTCCGTGGCTCATTTTTTCAGGGTACTGCTCACAACATTCTCTTAGTGCTAATACGAGAAACCACGGAAAAATACCCTTCCAGGCAACCAGTCACTAGAATTCTCCTCCATACAGTGGCTAAATCCGACTTACAGTACCGGCAGCGTACAAACGACTCTGACATTTCAATGCTCTGTTGACACACACTACTACGCACATGGAAACCCTGCATCACAAATAAATGAAATCTCAAAAACATCAAACATCATCTTTCGCCACAGCCGAACCTTATGGCTGTAAGAAAGTAAACAAATCCTTGCAAGCCGATTGCTTCAGAGCAGGTCACGTGACGTTTCACTGCATGGAGCGAGATAGCTGTCAGAGTCGCTAATACGCTGCCGGTACTGTAGTTATCTGGCTAATCGTAGTATCGAAAATTTGCCATTTTCTAGACTCGAAGCTTAGGACATCCCGGTGGAAGCCACTTTAAAATGATACTGTGCTTAGATAATCTACCGTATTGTAAGAAACAATTTTTTTCCCAAGAAAATTGATTCTGTGCGCTTTTACCTTTCCTTACTGAATCAAGAGGGATGTAGTTGCTAGGAAAATGTTGTCTCGTGTAATTTGAGGATAAAGTAACAAATGTGTACCAACATAACGTTTTGGCCTCTCATATTTTTTAAATTTACTTTTAAAGACTTAGTGTATCAACATTTGCACAATCTTCGGTGCTGTCAGTGCTATTATGACAACCGATTCTACCGTCACAACCCCTGACCCCATAAACACCACCACTTTCACTACTATCTCCATCTCGCTGTCTCACTGTCCCCATCACCTCCATCTCCATCACTATCACCGCTTTTTTCACCTCCGCTACCGCCACTAGGATATCTCTACCTCGTCGCCGCTTTTGCCACAGCCATCGAATGCGGCCCCCGCCGCCCCCGCCGCCCCCGCCGCCCCCGCCGCCCCCGCCGCCCCCGCCGCCCCCGCCGCCCCCGCCGCCCCGCCGCCCCCGCCGCCCCCGCCCGCCCCCGCCGCCCCCGCCGCCCCATCAGTACTCCCAGCGTCGCGCCGACTCTGCCCTCGCCGCCGCCCCGGTAGCGATAACGACCTCCACTTTCACGCGCGGAGTCGCCGGTGGGCCGATACGCGCCTCTGCGCGCGCGCAAGGCTGCCAACAGCCACTCTTCACCCGGCCACTGGGCTCCCTCGTCACAGCTGCCTTTATTCACTGGTTAGCGTTAAACTGACACATTTACTATTCAGCCTTTTTCAACATTCTCAGAACCAGAAATTCAGGAGAATATTCCCGTTATTTAGTGGGGAGTGAGGAGATTTGATAAATAATAAAAAGGATAATTGTGTTGGGGAAAATTAGGTAGAATAGTGGAATGTACTTCATCGTCGGCAGTTTCCAGAAATATGTATTTATCCACAATTGTGAGATAGTATTGATTACACTCACGAAGAATTAAGGAAATAATTGTAGTCGGAATACAGACTTTCTGATGCAGCATTCACACTTGCTTGTTACTCATTCAAGACATCTCATTCTTTTCCAAAACGTCTTTTACAACAAACTTAAAAATTATTTGAACAATCACCATTATTAACCCTCAAGGATACTGCTGATACTTTTTCAAGTGAGTCAGAGGAGAAGAGGAAAAACAGATTAAGAGTTTGACTTTTTAAAATAGTAGTTTTTATCTTTACTTGTGTGCTGCACAAAAAATCAACGGAGAATACTCTTGTACACCATTATGTGGGAAATAATTTGCATCTGCCAGTTTGTTGACACCAAGACCGTGAAAACCAACCTTGCGACAGCGACCTCCGTCCTGTTGCTCGTCGTTTCACAGCAGTCACCCCGTTGAGAAGTGCGACGTCGGAAGCTCAAACATGAGCAATCATACGACGAAAGTCGCTTGCGAAGAGTTACCGCGGGAAGTTGTCCACAAATCATGTATGCAGTTGAATGACGTTACTCAATGGAGAACAATGCAGACGTATGATGTCCGTGATATCAAGTGCAGACGTATGCTGACTCTGATATCAAGTTTTAAAGAACCGATGAACAGTGGTTAACGTTGCAGGGGAATTGTGGATAAGTGATAATAATTGTATCCAAAAATCATTACAATGATCTTTGTTAGGATGGTAACATTGCAAAGAATAAATTTATATGATTGTTTAAACACACGCCCACAGAAAATCCGAATGTTCTTTGAGCTAGAGTGTTAAACGAAATGATTCCCGGTTCACAGCTTCACTTCAAATGGAATAGTAAAACAATGCAGCATACCTTCCGAGAATAACGGATTAAATGAAGTACATCCTGTTACCTACAGCAGCAAAAATGCTGATGAACAAAATCACAGAATATAATTTTCAAGAAACTAGAACTGCTCAATAACAAATAAAATTCTCTCTGGACCAACTCTACACTAACGCTGTTGGATTCCGAGAACGCAGTGTGTCTAAACTACTAAAAACAGAGGAACTAAATTGGATTCTTCCATGGCACGTGGCAACGTTTGTCAACAATCGCTAGTAGCCTAGAACTTCACCTGGTGACCCCTTTACTATCTCCCTAAAATCACCTCGTGGTCCTGTAGAGGAACACGAACCCCAGTTTTGAAAACGTATTACAGACAATACGAAAATTCGGAAAATAGAAGAATTTCAATTTATTATTAAAGATATTAAATTGTGTTTATTCGTTCTAAACAATAATAAATATGAAAGTAAGTTTGATTTCAATATTTCTGACGGGTTACCTCAAGTCATTTAATGAAATATGACAAAACTAAAACAGAAAAGTCATTAATGCATATTCTTGCCACTTGGAAAAAATGTTTGTACACAAGACAATGTAAAATGGAAATAAACATGAAATAAAGTTATAAGTAGTATATCATGTATGAGTTCGAGTTATGATTATATATATATATATATATATATATATATATATATAATATATAATATATATTAACATAATTCAAACTTCGGTTGTTTGATATGAGCATGTGGGAAACATGATTTCAAATTAAACAACCATTCTACGAGACATACGTACAGGTTTTGCGCTTACCGTCCGCGCTAGGATGGTCTTCGCCAGAGGTGTCAAGGTCTTCTACTGGTGGCTGTGGCATGCGTCGTAGCACCATAGCATGCCACGAGCTTCTTTGCGCAACTAGCATCGGGAAAGGAAACTATTTGAAACCCCGCCGTTTTACAATAAGGAAGGCGTTGTCTCTGGTGACGGGTCTGATGAACTGCGAGGAGGGGCGATTTCGTCGTGGCACTCGTGCCACGGACTCCCTCTCGTGGCATCGACCTTGACAATACTGATCTACGCGTGTACGCCCTTTTCTGGATGGGGAAGGGAAATGAGAGCGGGTTTAGGGGAAGTTGACGATGCCCGCTACAGCAAGCGTCTGGCTTCCCCGGCGGGCGTGTAGCTCGTGCAGGCATATTATGACATGTGATTTAAATGTACAAACTTCTACAAATTGTCTTGGTAATGCATCGTCATTCTTGTTCTGTACTCTCCAGTGACTTTTTGTATGGTTGTAAAATATTTCTGAGATTGTTGTACGTGATTTGTTTACAAACAATATCTTTATTGCACACAAAGACGTGAAAGTTATCATAATTATGGCGTAACAACGAAACCAAATCATTCTTAATTATATTTTGAACTCACTTTGTGCTTATTTTTCTCGCTGCAGTCCGCTCGTATGCACCCCTTTCTGGATTTGGAGGGGAAATCAGTGAGAGCGAAATCCGGGGAAGTGTCCTGTGCCCACAGGAAGGCCGCCCGGCGGGCAAGTAGCAATTGTGTATACGCATGCCTTATCTAAAAACGCAAAAGCATTCGCACGGGGTAGATTCGAGGACATGAATGCGTAGTAAATATTATCACTTGTTCCTTGAATTCAAGACCTTGGGCCAATAACATGCTATGCCACATTTCTGATGAAATTGAGACATTAGTGTATTTCGACGTCCCATAGATATATCTACATGTTGGATTTTTATTTTAAAGATTCGCCACAAGATGGCAGAGTGATTCATAAATTAATGTCCTTTATCCCAATATATAGAATGCAAAGTCTAAACCTTTTCTTGCCTTTTTCTCTAAACTTACCTATAGTGGCATAGCATGTTATTGCACCGAGCTCTTCAATTTTATTCCGCTTCCAATTTCTTTTATGATAGCCCTGGTAAAAGCAAGTGAAAGAGAAAACTAAGACTTGTTTGGAACCGACAATATGCCAATAATTTCAAAATATGAAATAGGCGCGTTCTACATAAATCATTTAAAGTGAAAATTTGAAATGTATTATTTTTAGAACTTTTTCTCAATTTTCGAAATAATATTTCGTCTACCGCACTCGGATCCTTATACATTTGTAAAGAATTTAGAATTTGGGAGGCTATTTTACATGTGAAAAAGAATCCGAATTCCTTTCCATCATGTACTAGTATGAAAAATGAAACTTTCAAAATACATCATACTAACATTCAATAAAAAGGAAGATTTTCACCTCCATTCTTTAAAGTGATAATTAATTGTTTTATCAAACGTAAATACATTTTGGCATTCGCTCTAATTCAATGCTTTTAGTATTCGTACCCGTTCGCTGAGACCTAATAACACTGCGCATCTGTTTCTATCCTGCTCGCGTACAGCTGCGGCCAACAGTCGATCCTGCGACGGGTCCGGTACGTGGCGCCTCTAGCGGTCACCCGCGGACTACCCCGTAGCGCGCGCATTTCGAATCCTTAGCGCCACCAACGCCTGTGGCTGTGAAATCACTGATCATATGATCCGATTCATCAAAATTCCTGATTAAAATTTCCTTGGCATCCGTTTGTAATTTATATTTGATTAATAAATCAGAGTTTTCAATCAAAGTCTGTAACTGTTACGCTGTATTTTTTTAATAGAAGCAGAATTCGGAAGATTATTGAATTTATGCCTACACGTTTCAAAGTCAAATAATATTTCACATTTCCCTAATTTTGTCAACAGTTACATTGTTTTCTAATGAATCTTAGACTTTTCCTGTCCATAAAATACACCGTTCTTAGAATGCATTATTTCTTCATTCATTTTATGCATTACTTCTTAACGTAATAATCATAGTAATAATATTATTAACTATAATAATGTAATACTAATAATTATATTTCATAATAATAATAATAATAATAATCATCATCATCATCATCATCTTCACCTTCTGCAAAATTTTCCGCTATTAGCCCTCCGTTTTTAAATTATCTTGCAGTACGTCCCGCACACTTATTATGAGATTCTGTCCGATTCAACTAGTATATTGGCTTGTTCATCATTACCACTAATAGCGAGTGGCATGAAAGAGCCCTGAGGGCTAGTCGTCCGCCTGTCATGCAATGCATGCTAATTCTACTATTGGGCGCATCGCCGGTTCGACGTAACGGCAACGAATGCCGCGACTAGCGTGCTGATTATCTGCCCACGTCGAAATTCGCGCATGTGATCGTAATGGGTGGACGAGAGATGTTAAGCAGGGGAATCTCCACTTCGTCTCTGCCCGAATATGCGTCGCTATCGTTCCTGTCGTCCCTGTCCCTCCCCATCCATTGCCTCCACCACAATCCCTGCGCCAGTACCTGCCACTGACAGCCTCCGACACTCTCCTGACCCCGCCCTGTCTTCGCCCTGTCCCGGTCCTCGACCCGACCCGGTCTCCGACCCGGCCCGACCCGGTCCCTGACCGGACCCGGTCCCCGACCCGACTCGGTCCTTCACCCGACCCGGTCCCCGACCCGATCCTGTTCCCGACCCGATCCGGTCCCCGACCCGACCCTGACCCAACCCGACCCGCTCCCCGACCCCCACTTTCATCCTCGCCCCCGCCCCTTTCTCCCATCGTCGCGTCTCGTCGCCAGCACCCGTGAGCCCGTCGGCGCGTCAGCGGAAGGAGCGCTAATCGCTCGATCGTGTTACCGCAGATGAGGCGCCCGCGGCGCAGATCATTGACGAGATACGCGCCCAACTCGCGGGCGTGATCGCGAACGCTGGCGCGAAAGCGAAGGCGAGGGCGGAGGCGAAGGCGAGGGCGAAGGCGAGGGCGAAGGCGAGGGCGAGGGCGAAGGCGAGGGCGAAGGCGAGGGCGAAGGCGAGGGGCGAAGGCGAGGGCGAAGGCGAGGGCGAAGGCGAGGGCGAAGGCGAGGGCGAAGGCGAGGGCGAAGGCGAGGGCGAAGGCGAGGGCGAAGGCGAGGGCGAAGGCGAGGGCGAAGGCGAGGGCGAAGGCGAGGGCGAAGGCGAGGGCGAAGGCGAGGGCGAAGGCGAGGGCGAGGGCGAGGGCGAAGGCGAGGGCGAGGGCGAGGGCGAGGGGCGAGGGCGAGGGCGAAGGCGAGGGCGAAGGCGAGGGCGAAGGCGAGGGCGAAGGCGAGGGCGAAGGCGAGGGCGAAGGCGAGGGCGAAGGCGAGGGCGAAGGCGAGGGCGAAGGCGAGGGCGAAGGCGAGGGCGAAGGCGAGGGCGAAGGCGAGGGCGAAGGCGAGGGCGAAGGCGAGGGCGAAGGCGAGGGCGAAGGCGAGGGCGAAGGCGAGGGCGAAGGCGAGGGCGAAGGCGAGGGCGAAGGCGAGGGCGAAGGCGAGGGCGAAGGCGAGGGCGAAGGCGAGGGCGAAGGCGAGGGCGAAGGCGAGGGCGCGAAGGCGAGGGCGAAGGCGAGGGCGAAGGCGAGGGCGAAGGCGAGGGCGAAGGCGAGGGCGAAGGCGAGGGGCGAAGGCGAGGGCGAAGGCGAGGGCGAAGGCGAGGGCGAAGGCGAGGGCGAA
>JAHLJT010009436.1:210422881-210728497 GCA_031308135.1 Acheta domesticus | reverse complement strand
CCTTAGGGCCATCTGGGCTGGAACATTCCAAAACGTCCCGGAAAGCCCGTAGGTACGCCATCGCGGCTGCAGTCCGTACGCCTACAGCAGAACTCATACGATCTGTCTTTACATTACAGAGCAAGGCCAAGACATAAGGGCACGATTATAGTTTGAGGGGAATACATGGGGACTAGGAATCCTCCCATGTCACCATCCCCCACCCATAATCATAGAAAATACCCAAGCCTTACATGCCGCTCAAATTTACCTAATTCTTATTATCTTGAATAGTGTAATGGGGTACAGAAATATTTTATATTTATTAAAAAATTTTCATACAAAAACGATTATCTCTTTACGAGTGTGTTTTGATATTAATAATATATAACTAACTTAGCGTTAGCCTTAATAAGAGCGAGGCCAGGAGCCTCCCCCTGGAGTCCTTAATTTCAGTTTACGTGTTATGTGGTTGTTGTGATTTGGAAGAATGGTAGCGAGTTAGGAATTAATATTATTAGGTTCGACGAAGAAATGGGTTATTAAGATGGTCTGAGTTAATGCTTGGGGAATCTTATTTGTATTCTCTTTAGGTGTAGCATTTTCCAAGTCGGAAATTTCTTGCGGCTGGAGAAGACAGTAAGCTTTGGAAAAATGTGTCGGAAAGTTTGGAAGAGAATTGGCATGTTGCATTGATCAAATTCTCCAACCAGTTGACTATTAAAACATTTACTTCAAACGATTGTAATATTTTAATAAATTCAGTTAAATCCGTTCATTAAAACTCAGAGACTTTATTATAACTGATTTCTAGTTCTGATAACGAAACTCGAGACTGTTCACCGAACTAGCAGAACTTATTGGCAGGGACACTCAATGGCCTCCACCTGAACTCAACGCAGCTCAAAATGGAACAAATGCTGTTTGAAGGTATTTCCGTATCGACATTTTGAAAGGTACTTCAGTATTCTCTTTCACGAAGAAATTGCTTCCCACAAATTGAACTTCGAAGCAAAACATGAGCGGCATTCGTGAACGTGGTTCATCACAGAAGAGTACACAGATGTATTGTACTCCGATATATAGAGTTGGAAAACAAAAGGATCGATAACTCTACTAAAATCATCGGCTTGTTCGGTCTAAAGAAGCTTTGAAAGCATTTCCTTGTGGTATGTTTGCTGTCGATTTGTTGAAATACGATTGCATGTGGAGCTTTATTGAAAGTACTCTAATTTAATTTCTCTGTCGCTTTGTCGTCATTAGGAAAGTGATCTTGGGTGCTCTTAAAGCTAGACTGTACTTTCAGTGTTGAAGTCATTCCGGGATTACGGAATACAATTTATTTAATAAAAAAATAATTTACGCTGTAATCAAATATAAAAATGTAATTAAATATTTGGTTGTGACTAAGACTAAAGTGAAAACATTGATTTTTTCATTGTGAAGCAAATTGTGTAAACTTACACTGTCTTACGCAAATTCTGTTCACTAAATTGTGCAAATTCCTTCGAATCTTTCAATAATAAAGTTTTCCATTTGACATGTTTTATACAATATTTATACAATATTTTAAGAGAGTGTACTTTTTAAAAGAATTGTAATAATATTTAATTTTTATTTGATTGATGTGTTCATTTATTTCAACATTTGATTTATAATAGCATTGTTATGAGTGTAACAGGTGCCACAATTTTATTATTATTTCTTAATTCAATCGTTTCCGTAATTTTTCAGATTGATTGGAGTTGAACAATTGCTGCCTCAAACAAACGTCACGAGAAAAATATTCGAATGAAGCAGCCTTTCCTGCACAGCACAACAAACGTGAGTCTGCGAAACCAAATCCTGCGTTACGGACTAGCACATTTTCTCAATTAGCAGCTAAGCGTTTTGCACGATTGCAATGCTCTTCATTCCCATACAATTCATCGGAAGTCACGGCAGCACTTTCGTAAACACCGCTGTCGGAACGTTTGTATATTTTTGCGCAGCAGGGGATACATAACTCAAAGTGACCTTTCGAGTAATGCCTGTTGCCTTGGCGTTTTCACGATATCGCAATTATAGATTTCTCCCTAAAAGAAAAGTCGTGCGAGTGTTACGTAAGGGAAGTGTGCGCCGCTGATAGGCACAGAGCCGCCACCGCTGGGAACAATCGCCTACCGCCGGCCGCAGGCGTTATGCTGGATTTCAGCCTCTTATTATCTTTCGCAGTAGTTAAAAACCTCTGAGCCAGTGGTTTCAAAAGGGGAGTGATTGATACAGTTCAGAAAGCCTTCGATACATTTCTGTTGCATCTTTCTCCTTTGAAGCATTTTATCATCATCATCATCATCATTATCATCGTTATCTTTATTTCCTTCATATCCGTCGTCGTCGCCGTCGTAGTTCTCATCTACATCTTCTTCGCCGTCATTATTATTTTTTTCATCTGTTTTGTCTGTTTAGTGTTAGTCATTGTCATTAGCAGTGTAGACGTCATTGTCGTTGTTCATATCTTTGTTTTCATAATCGTCATCAGGGCTTGATTTATGAAATGTTAGGTCCCGGAAAGCGTCCCAAGTAAATTATTAGTTTATTATAAATAATTACATATTTATAATAAAATTTAATAATTATTCTCAGAGATATCAAAACGTCGTTCCGTCGCGTTCTGTCGCCATGATTGCTCTTCTCGCCTTAGTCTTTTTCGATGTAGATGACACGTTCATCTTTTTGTTTTCTGTCTACATGCCTCCGCTCAATCTCGTGGTCTCCGTCATCCCTCAGCGAAGCAGAAGGTAGCGACATAGTGCAGACACGCCGACTCTAGCCCCTAATTAGAAATAGCGAGGAAAAGTATTGTGGAGGTGTACAGGGAGGTGAAAGATAAGAATCGCCTTAACATTACGGTCTCAAATTTACGGTCGTAAAATCAATGTTTAACCAACATTCTCAACGGTCCCAAAAACCAACGTTCTTTTGATATCTAGCTGTATGCACACGTTCAGATTACTGCCCATTGGTGCTGTTCGAAAGATGGTGGCAGTTTGGTCCAGAGGGAGAGGAGATTTGTTCCCGAAAATCGATATGTATGTCCGAATGAATGAATGAATGAATGAATGTGTCATGTGTTAATCTGTGAGATTATAATTTTTTTAGCTTGAACTTGGAAAATACGGCAGGATATAGATATAGTTGAGCATTTCGGGAGATCATGAAGATAATTTAATTTTGGGGCGTGCTTTACATGAAGCCTCTGTAGCATTTTCAAAATTTTCTCGGAAAATGACTGCATTTTTGTTCTTGAAATTTTCTGAAAGTAGAAATTGGATTTATAAGCGTGATATAGTTTGGTTTTTCATTGAAATATTTGACAATTAGAAAATTAGCTACTCAATAAAATTCCCTGATTCTTGCTTGAAAAGAAAGAGAGTGGCCCCATGTCTTATCGCTTGCTACTTAACCGGTTTTGTAGCGTAAAAACTAAATTTTAATGAAATCATCAAATTAATAGAATGAACGCTCATCTACCAGCTTCAAAGTGTCGTTTGGTAGTGCCAAGAATTTCAGTAATGCCGCGAGGCGGAGGAGTTTAGAGTTAGTGAATCGAAGAAGTTTAAGTTTGAAGATTCAGTGTTTTCAAATGTAATATTAGTGATGTCCCAACGCAATAACTATCTATAATATGTCGCAACGCATATTCAACAAAGAAAACGACCGCGAAAGCGTAATATGTATCTGTAAGAGAAAGAAACGCTTTCACCAGTCTCTCTAGGCGTGAGGTCTCAGGGTGTGGTTCTTGAGGGTAAACAACGGTTCATCAATTCTTATTTTATACCTGTGCTAGAAGAGCATCAACTGTCTCCCATATCATACGCGTCTACCATACGAGTAGTCACGTTAAACGAGTGGAAAGTTGCCTGGTGGGCGGCAGCCGATATCAACAAAGCATTATCAGCATATTAGTGCATGCACAGTGTTATTTTTTCTTCTAAGGAGTTGAGCTACCATGTCCTGTATTTTGTGTCCACTGTCACGAAATGACCTCTCCAGTTGCTGGAGTTCTTAAAAATATAACAAGGATTATGTAATAGAGTCCTTCAATAAGTCGTGTATAAATACCCAGAAAAAAAATACTGAAATTTCTGAACAAGGCTGAGATTTTGAAGTTTTAACAATTGTTCTATTCTTTATGTAATGATTGTCTTATTCACATTGCAATCAGTTTAGTTTTAATGTGGTCCTCTACATATTTATAAGGAGTCAAATTGGGTATATGATTGAATAAAAATATTGCTAAATGTACTACTAATGTACTTTTACTAATATTATTGCTACTACCGCTGGTAGGCCTCGACCCAATCAGGAATTATTGTGCCAGTTCAGACAAACAATTACTACTAGTATTCTTCAACAAAGTGCACTTGAATGTACGCAGTTTTTTCATTGTGTATTTTCTCGCATCGTTTTTGTGGATTGGAAATTGGAATGTTCCTCTCTTCATACAAAAGTTGTTACATATTGCATCTACGACACGTGCATGTGGGCAGAGGGGCTGCCACCGCCAGGCCGAAGAGAACAATCGCCGGCTGTCGGGCGCTGCCCGGGCGCCTCGCGGCGCGGCGCCGGATTGCGTCATCATGGCGACAGCGTCGCGACGCTGCGGCTCAACGAGATATTCTCTTCGTGCAGCCGCCAGCACACTGTGCAGTTGGGATAGGGGGAATCGAAATTAACCTCGTTGAACTGATATATTTATTTAATTACCAACAAGGCAAAGCCCCAATTTCAGTGGGTGTTAAAAGAAAAAAAGAAAATCAACAATTGCAAATGAAATCACAAAAGTATATCACATAATAATGTTTAAGCCCGTTTCTAGTTTCAATCGATTGAATTGACGGTCTCCTCTACAAAATATTTCTTCTATATTGATCTAACATGATCCTTGAGGCACCTAAAATACGGTATTTAACAGCTGCATTGATGCTCTACAAATTATATTTTATATGCTTAATGTAGGCTCAATTTTTATTGTTTTTAGGATGTAATACAATGTTTCAGGTGCCAAAATTCTAGCTTTAAATGTAATATATATTTAGGTTTTATAATTTCAAAAACTGCAAATGCCATCCAACGAGTAATATGGAAATGTATTCATTGAAATTAATTTACTCATTGATGTTTTAATGACACTTTACCTTTTCTGCATTATATGCAGTGTAGTATGTAGTACCACAAGAAAGCGTTTTCTCTTAATACCTTCTCTTTGCAAACTGCGTGAATGCAGCGCTCCAGGCACACCATCACAAACGTGCTGTTGAAAGGTGAATTCCAGAAGAGTAAGGCATTAATATTTTGACACCAGAAATGAGGAATGGGGATGTAGTTGCTTAACAAGCACCATGCGACTTCTTAGGAGTTAATAATACTATCAGACGTTTGAATAAAATACAAAATATCGAAAACAAAATGTAAATATAGATATTTTGGAAAAATGAAATTAGGGGAAAATAGAGTTAATTAAACAAAAATTGGCCTAAATAAATAAAAATAGGCAATATCACCAAAATAGGCATTTTTAGACGTAATAAAATCCATTTAAATATTACTACGCAATAAAAATGAAAAAGCTTTCACATGTATATGATAAAGATTAAAATATGAATTTGCTTAAAATCCACCATCGTCTGATAATACAGCAGTAAAATGGAATATACTGTAGTGCAACACGTGCTCGTAACTACTACTTCTAAATAAATATATTCAGTTAAAAATTCCAGTGTATCAGAAGGATAAGTTGCACTCAACTGAAAAACGTTTTTCACTTCATTCCCCTTTGTTAATACAAAAACGTGTCCTTGCCATGGGTGATAGTATGTCGGTTGAAAAATGAAGATTAACAGAGAAGTGGCGTGCTTAAGTCCCACCTCACATGTACACTGTAGATACTTACGGCTGCCCTCTGACAATTATTAAATTTTCTTTCGCCACTTCAGAAATTCCCTTCATTATTGTAGGGTTTCTAGAGGATGAGGACGAAGTGACGGTTATGTCGACTTTGCTTCCGTCCCTTTGCGATGCCTTTTCCATCCCTTGATTACATTGACATTGGGAGTTAAAGCTCAGAGAAGTATTTCCCACACGCGCATACAATTACAATTTCAATTCATTACAATTCCAGGTTCGAAATACTTTTGAAAGTTTAAACAATTCTTGATTTGTACAACTTAATGAAAAAGGGATAATTGAACAAAATCTCTTCAAATTTTCTTCTCTTATGGTGTGCATAATTTTGGTGTACGTATCGACATACATGTCATGATTAACATGCGGATTTTTGCCTATTTGCACATTTTTATTCTTCAATTAAAAATGCAGTATTTTAGTTTACTTATTCATTTTGAAGCATTAGTAGTATCTTAGTAGTATTAGTAGTATATTAGTCCACCAAATGCATCAAAATGATGAAGTAAGTAACTTAAACTACTGCGTTTTTAATTGAAGGCTAAAACTAGGCAAATAGGCAAAACTCCGCAGCTTAGTCACGATATCTACAGATTTTGAGAATTATAAATGTAACTTGAAAAAAAACTATTAATAACTCTTTTAACATTAAATAAAATGAAAATACATTTATTTGACTCACTTTATATGGTCAATATCTCTGTATTCATACGTTCCCTTCCCTTGAAATTGTTAATTGTTATAGCATTACGCGTCCTTTCTTTATTCCAAAATTTTGTTATTATCACGTAAATGACGTTTATGCCATCTAATACTGTATATCTTTTGACAATACGAGTGCGAGAAATAAATTATTATTTCCGACAGAAAATCTCCCCTAAATCTGAGGGTGGTTTTATGTACTGTTCATCGGCCATACAATTACACTGCTATAATCTGTTCTTTTGGAGGGCGTGAAGCCGATTGCATTGAAACGTTCTCATCAAAGCAGCTATTTGGTGATAAATATCTCCGTTCGATTGCTTTCAATAGATCCGCGATGAAAACATGAAATATTGTGGTTTTCAATTCGCCGATATCGAGTGGACGGGTCTTTTGGTTCCATGTTCCCGTGATCTTGTATGTTCCGAAATTTGAGATTAGCGTAAAGTCATAAAACCCTTTAAACACTTTGACTCTTTAAAAACGAATGGACAAAAATATGGAAAATCACATTCGCTGATAACCTGAATATAATGGAGTACCAGTTGCGTATAATGTTGCTAATGTTTTTTCATTGAAATTGTGTGATGAATGTGTTACTGATGAAACACATGTATTTCAATTATTTACAAGATACCGTTTTCTGTCAAAGAACAATCTCTTCAATTGCAACGTTCGTAGAATTATCAATGCCGTAGGCAGATTAATGTATTCAGTTGTATTAATTTTTTCTTCACATCCGATGCATAGAAGCAACATTTTACAGAAAGTTTTTTTCCGTAGAGGAACAAAAAAATGTATTCCGTTAAAATCTCGAAATGGATTTTCCTCAGCACAACTTTCTCTTCTCCGCGTATATTATTCCTTATACGAGAAAGTAATAGTGGTTCCGCAAAAGAACATACTTTCTCGTATTATTTCTAAAGTCTGCAATTTAAAATAATTCAAAGACCTCACAGCAAATTATATCTACCGGCGCCATTCTTTTAATCACCCTTCGAGAAAAAAAAATATAAAGACAAATTTTGATTTCATAAATTCTATTTATTTTGAGAATAAATTACGCAAAAACTACTCGTTTTAAAAAATGTACATAATTTTTGAAATATCTGATTTTTCTAGAACAGATTTGGTTCAGATTTCATCTTCAAATTTGGAGTTTGGCAATGATAACTTTTCGAATTTTCAAAAATACAGAGAGTTAGCCGGAAGTGAGACCAGAACCACTTACGTACCGACTTTTAATACATACGAGAAGAAAAAAAATAAAGAGAAACTTTGGAGCCGTTTTTGAGGAAGTAATACACATTTTAAAAGTTGCCTGTATTTCATGCTAAATTCCACGAAAACTAATCACATTTTCAAAAAGTAGCATATGATCTTATTTCAAGATCTCTCTTTGAAGAACAGATTTGACTTAATAAAAGGTCTCTACCTTCAATATTGTGGTTGCAGGGATGAACCGAAAACAACGCCCCGCGTCTTCCAAGTCCACCATCCGGTTCAGGCGAGTCGTTCCCGCCCACCGCTACCTGCCTCGCCCACGCGCCGCCTCGCGTGCAACCCCCGCCCGCCACTCACGCCTTCCAGCACCAGCGCGCTGTTTTCCCGCGCCGCCCCCGCATCCTGACATTCGCGCGGAGGTCGTGGGCACAAGTGAAGCGAACGCGAGGGCGGTGCACGGGAGCTGTTGTTGAAAGACGTGCGGGGGGAGAGATGCTCGGGGGGCAGAGCGCGGGAGCGGCCCACAAATCTGCACCCCGTCGCGTCCCCGACCCCCTCGCCTTCAGCCACGGCCGCGCCCGCGCTCCGCTCCTATCCCTAATAGAGTCCTAGATGCAGAGAGTAGCGCAACCGCCGCCATTTAATATTCACTCATTCCGACAACCCCGTTAGGCACCAATAAGGAACTGAAGGGAAATTATTACAATTGGTGACGTTATGGAGATGTTTAAGATTATTAATGTTGATTTGGAATAGATTCACGGTTCTCAACACACAGAATATCTCACAGTTGTAATTCTCCTGGCCACTGGATATAAAATGGCGGGATCGGTGGAACAATGGAATGCGGTACTCTCTGTATCTAGAGACTAATCCCCCACTTTCCGGGCCTCGTGGACCCTCGCACGCTGTCCCCCGCCGCCTTCTACGCTCACGCCCCCGCGCGCCGCCTTTCGGCGTCCCCCGCGTTCTACCCCTCACCTGCCGTTCCGCGCTCCCGCCTCCGCGTTCATACCGTTCCACGTTCCGCTCCCGCACGCCGTCCCATCAAACCGCCCCTGCCCCTCCCCGTGCAGCCCCGGCGAGCGGGCACCGCAGCGCTGATCCGCAAACAGCGCGCGTAATAACCACAATATTGGCGAAGGGCTCTGGCTCCCGCGACCGCACGCGCACCTGAGGCCCATCGTAGTCGCCCGCGCCCTCGCCCTCCCGCGCCCTGCGCCGTTGCGTCCTCAGCGCAATCGTCCTCCCGCGGTGACGCAGCTCTCTGGCGCGGCTGCAAGCTGGGGCCATCCACGGTGTGGCGGTGAGGTCGCTCTCCTTCTACCGCCGGAACCGGGTGCGAACTTCACTCCAATCTTGAAGGATTGGTGATGGTCAAAACGGGTCGCGGTAGTTTTCACATTTTCCCCACCTCTCATTCCACTTTGCTTCATCATTCGTATCTTGAAAATCAATATCATTCAGCCATTCCAGGTGTGGCTATTTATTATTTAATACATTTTGTTAGTGGTATGAAGAGTACACAGTTCAGTAACAGCTACTTTTTCGCATGCGTTTTGAATCACTTATAATTTACCTTAATTACCTAAAACAATATAATTTAAGTACTTCATTGGTGTAGGAGGCTTAGGAACTGGCATCTTAATAAAGAATGGTGCTCTACTCTTAATATCTACAAGCTCTACTCTTAATATCGCCATGCGATTGTTACTTTAGGTGTTTCTATTTTCTCTCGCTCCCTTATCACGTAGCCGCCTCCTTGCTCCCCTTTACTGACACCGGTTTCTATCGGTCTTAGAAGTGGAACAATTATCATCAAGGTGACTCGCTCAAGGTGTGGCGTCATGCACAGCGCACTACGTTTCGCCTTGGGTACTAGTGTTCAAATCTCGGTCAGCCAACTCATATTTATGGTGGAAAAATCGGATTTGATTTTTTTGGGAGGGGGCATTATCTCGTTAGCTCTTTTACTCTTACCCCCAGTACTCCATGATTCACAAAATAGCATCACCGTTATCCCCTAAGCAATGAATATTATTCGTTCTGTATTAGGTCACTCAAGCACCAATATAGAAATAATTAATAAAGAACAGTTATCATCGCACTACATTCGTCACCTTTGCAATCTCTTTTTCCCCTTTCATCAATGAGTATCGCAGTATCTATCTCTTCTACACCGCTCTCCTTAAAGCTTGTCGCACATCCGAACTCTCGCCAACACTCAGGCCACTGATTCTTTTTCGTGGCTTCCAATGGCAACGACACCCATATAATCACTATCAATCGTGTCGGATTGTTTATTTCAGCCCCTACCACCCCTTCCCATATTGCTCCCAGAGTCTTAGTCCTGTAATTTGTTCATCCCCGCTCCATTACTTCTCTCTTCATATTCACACTACCACTGTACTACCCGCCCTCAAGTCCATTTCACTTCTGTAATGCAGGGCGTTCTCGAAACTTAAGAAAATATTTGACTAGTAATGGTGCCGAAAGGGACATCTCGGAATCAAGCAATGACTTCTCACATTGTGTTCAAACTTAAAGCTCTTATTCTGCCACTGCATTGCCTCTGCCATCTGCCTCTGCCACTGCATTCGAGATTGTTTCCTCCCCGAATTAAACCACTTTAAGAATTTTAATTATAAGCAAAACCACCCCGAACTGGGGCAATACAAAAAATGTGATAGTTTGTCTGGATAAAACGTTTCTTTCAGTAGATGAAAGCTAAATACAGTGTCGCCTCATTTTCGAAATTGCTTTGAGATCGATAAACCTTTAACAGTCCCATGAATGTCGAAGAAGCTGTCAAGTGCTTCTTACTACATAATACATCGAAGAAATTCTGCCGTTTTTTTCAGCCATCTCCGAGAACCATCAAAATGATTTTGCCTTGAATACTGCATGTTGGCTTTTAACTATCCAGATTCCAAACAAAAGTCGTGTCAAATGAAACAGAGTAGTGGAAAGTAAGTGCATGCAATAGCACATGTATTCAAGCCACAATGCAAAAAGGGCACTTTTTTGCTGTCTGACCAGCTGGCCGTAATTTCAGGAGAATCGTTCTCGCCACTCGTTCTCTGTGACCCACTGTGGTCCGGGTTGAGGAAATAAACGGGAAAAAATTACTTCAAAACAATATTCGTATCAGTGAGCTCCGTAACGTAAAAGGTTTAAGTTCGAGTCCGGACTGTAGAAGATGTTCTGTGGCAGATTCTGCTCGCCGGCTTTCATTTCTCATTCTGTTAATCTGGAACTTTAAATTAGTCATTAATTTGAAAATGTATTTTAGGTAGAATTTGGAAATGAGCTATTTACTAACATTATTTGGAATATTCATGGACACTTAACGATTGACACGGGTTCATTTTGATAAGGCAAGAAATGTTAGTGTAATGTTGTTTCTAGGAGGCTTCTGTAAAATACTTGTAAGATATATACATGTAATAATTAATTATCTTTTTGGAAAAAATATAGCAAGACCGCAAATAAAGATGAAAGTAGGAGGAAATTTAATTTTATATAATAACTAATAATTTTATAGAAATCTAAAAGACAGTCTAGATTCTTCAAATTTCGCCAATTTTTCGGGCGTAGAACGCAATAATGAAGCAAAAATACTGAGCTGAACGTGAACAACCAGGCATTTTTATTCCTATGTGAGTTTGAATCGTGCAAATTGAACAGTTAAAAAAACAAAACAATTTCTCTCGCTTCTTTCGCCTTTGCACCCACCGTGCAGCGTTGTCCGCGTGGGTGGTCCCATTGCGGCGGCTGAGGCGACCCGGATGGGCCCCGACGCGCGACTGACAGCGCGCCCTGACGGGCACGCGGATGCAGGCGAGACGATGGACGAGCGGGCGCGAAAACCATTTGGGCGCGCACGCTCGCTCCCACCGCCCTGTCCAGGATATGCAGATGGGCGCGATCCGGGAGAGTTCGTTTCTTTCCCTTAGGAGCTTGTACAGCGTGCAAGCGAGCAATCACGTTGGAGTGAATCCTGGGTGTCTTTTGGAATGTTTTCGGTTGTAGTTATTGTTGGGGTATTTTTAGTACAATAATTATGAATCGTCTTTGAACCGCGTTCAGGATATATAGATATGCGTGATCCGGGAGGTCTTTTTGTTTTTGCCTTAGGAGCTTGTGCAACGTGTATGCGAGCAACCACGTCGGAACGAATCTTCGGTGTCGTAGGGTGTGTTTCATTTTCATAGGGTGTGTTTCATTCAACAATTTATGCGGTATTGTTTATTTTTAGTTCAATAATGAATAATTTTTGAACCACCATCACATTGATAATAATTTCATTTCAATGATTATTCCTTCCATCCCGATCCACCCACCATCATACGTGCAGTGAAAACGATGCTTTGTAAATGAGTTGGGCAGTCAATACCATCATGAACTCTGATATCTAGTTGGTAATATCAGACCAAGCGTACAGATTATGTCAAATTAACCAAACGGTTGATTTTCAAACTAAAGAAATTATTATATTCGATTTTGCTCCACTTCTTAGATGCTCTAATATCTGCGATTTCTTGAGAGGTAATTTGATGCGGTAAATTTAACTTATCCATATTTGAAGATCGTATGACCTTCCAACTACCAAATACGTTGCAAAGGTCTGAATTTCTCTAATGGTGATGCATTCAGTTTATTAAGCAGTGGTATGTGAACAAGACATACTTAATGTGATAAATACTTGTTCTATTTATCCTTTAGATGATAGTGAACTACTAGAAATAATACGGTTCAAGTGTAATAATCGTTTTTTCTGCCGAAAATTTGCAATTCTTTTTTTTTCGCGCAGCATTGCATAACTTTCTCTCAACTCCGTAGCAAGAAAGTAAAATACAATTTGAGAACGATTCCAAGCGACTGCGACGAAAGTCTTATGCTTTCTCTCTGCCACCAATTTAGAAGGAAAGTTAACCGACCGAAAGGCAAAGAGCCAAGGGCCTCTGAAGGGCGCAGTCTATTCGTAGGACCTCATCGCTCACCCCGCGCCTTCACCTCCGCACCGGCGCCCATCCGAGCGAATACTTCCCAACTGGAGCGATTTCGGGGCGGGCGGCGGCGAGGACGGAGGCGGGAGCGCCGCGGCCGGTCCCGGAGGGAGGGCCGCCGCCGCCTCCGACTCTGCAATCAACATTCCGCCTGCACTTGCCCAGAAAATTACATTCCGCCTTTTATTAGATTTTGCACCGTTCGCGATTCTCCCGTCCGCCCGCCCTCCTATACATCAAACACGTCCAAGGGCGGTAGGTATTCTCGCAGCCCGATGTGTTCGTGACTGGAGCGAGGTGGGGAGCGGAGGCCGATTGGTTGCCGGTGGTGAGGTTAGGCTTGTACGTAGATCTGTGGGTGAGTACTTTGCTCTGAAATAAAACATCTTAATGGGATTGCTCTTATCAATATGGGCTTCTTTGAGTCATAGTCTTCTAATATTACGATCAAATTCTTGCTTAATGAGGTTAAGGGTCGACAGGACCAAAAATCGAGGACATTCGTCAGCCCAAACAATCACTTTTGCCTTTCAGGTCATAAAATTCCTAGCTCTCACCATCTTGAGGCATTTCAGCCGTGAGGAACATCATGAAGGAATGATTGAAACGTTGACCAACCTTCCTATGACGCGACATCTCTCACTCAGCCAAGTGGAATTCCACGACATGGGACGCATCTTCAGCAGGGGCTATCACATCAGCAGTGTTGGTTGTTCGGTGTGCTATCGCTCGAGTGAAAGTATCTAAGCTACCGCAGACACACATGAACATGTTGATACACTACTTATAGTGAGTCTATTTGTGGAAAGAACATTTGTTTTTTTCTTTATTTCAACATTTATTAAGGTAATAGAAATTAGGAAATGAATCTAGAGAAATGTGTATCGTTTTCCACAAGAACCACAAAAATTAATGAAATTTGTGTTTTGTGTCCACTCACGACCAAATAAAATTGTCTCAAAGATTCATTTCTTTTACGATTCAAGGAGTTTACACTAACGTAGTGAGTTTACACTAACTCTCCCTCCCCCCTCCTCCCGAAAAAATATCTTTGAACAGGACATAGTATTCCTGTAACAAATCGACTTTTGAAAGTAAATTTCCAGCAAGTTCTTGTACATTTGTTTACAAAGACTTCGTTCACCAATACGTTTTCATCGAAATAGTAGATTTCCCTCGGAGTTTATGTTCAATACCTTCGTAAATTAGACGCTGACCTCTCACATGCGTCATGAAGTATTTGACCTAGTACTTGAAAAAGACAAAAAAAACACATTGTCGAAACGTTGTACAATACAGGGCCTAACTGTTGTCTGTGATAATGAATGATTAAATGTTTAAATGTTTACTTTATCAAAATAACTGTATTTAATTTCATGGCATCCATGTGGCCTTTGATTCCGGACGTCGCGAAGGACGCACGTGTGCGCACGCACGTGTGCGCCGTACGTGGCGGCGGGGGTGGACTGGATCCATTAGTCCACGAGGCGGAGGCGGTTGATGGATGCGCAATCCGCTTCCACGATGCGTCTCCCGCCGCCGCCGCCGCGACTCGCGAACGCGCGGACACAATCGCCGCCTGTCACGTGACGCGTCGTCCGCGGAGACACGTGTCTCCGAGGCCGCGGCGGGCGGCTCCTCCCCCTCCTCCTCCTCACGTGAGTGGGTCCGCGTGCGTCATTTGTTCGCTGACCGCGCGGCTGCGCGCGATTCTCTCAGGGATTGCTTTCTCTGGAAGCGCAGACGAGGGCGTTCCGTTGATGATGCGCGCTGTTGGCTGGGGGGAGTTGGGCTGGAGGCAGTTTATTCCCATTCGGAGCAAGTGCGGTTGTTATTGAATAAGAAATGAACTGGAATAGGAATGATTAGTCACTAAAAGTCCTTTATTTTTTCAACAAACACCTGATTTCTAATTATCAGTCTACATAATATCCACTGAGAATTGTAAATACATTTAAGGTATTTTTAAAATGAAATAAATTCTAAGATTTAATTTGCAAATGCATTTCTAAAACTATATTGTGCCAGTGCAAACATTGTTTCAAGAGCAACGATGTGGAAATGAATGAACCGAAGTTCATTAAGTTTATTGGTTCAATTATCCTTAGAAGGTACAGCAAGTGCTGAACAGTTGCCTCCGACAGTGAGAGTTAATTTTTCCACAAATTCACAATTTACCGTGTTTATTTTCATAAAAATGTTCTATTGATACAATAAAAATAGAAGTCACAATCGTTATTATTTTGAATTAATTGATTTCCTTCAAGGGATCCTCAATTTTATATCAAGGCTTTTATTTTATTATTAAATTTACTGTTCTTTAATATAAATAATTCGGTTCTGAGAGTAATTTGGCCGGTTATGTGTAATCATTTTTGTTAATTTATGTTTAGCGTTCTCTAAAGAGAACACCTTGATTACTAAATTGACTTATTGCTTCTGATTCAAGTGATTAAACTGTGTAACTTACGGTTGTCCTGTAAATGTAATCCTGAAATTATACTGGCCACGCCACGTCAGAACCGGAAGGAATCTTTAATCGGAAAATTGCTACAACCCCGGAAAGGTTATCACGTAATGACATTAAACACGCTTACATTTTTTGACAACTTCCAAAACATCAATTCTTTTCAGTGTATGCTATCAAAATGTATGCGATCTTATTCATCTCCACCTCGCAAATGTATCTGAGGCTAATTGAAAGAGAATTTACATTTACGTCGTATGATTTATATTCACGATTGAATGATATCTGTGTATGTCGTCTAATCATTTGCTTACGGTATCGGACAAAAACGTTACTCATAAGTCTAACTTCATTTGTGATTTTTTGCATAAAATGTACACTAATAACCAACCAATAATACGTAAATATAATACAATTTAGTAATGTGCAGGGAAAAAGCTTAGACTTTAAATATTGGTAAGGGGATTGTACCCCAATTGCAGGATTATGGAATGTGATGCTAGAGTAAAGAATGCTTTCCTTCCGTTACCACAGTACCTGAAACACAGGGCACAAATCGTTAGTTTCCGCCGTCATAGAGTTAAAACGTATGAAGGAGTGTGCAATACTCGGAAGATGCAAAACCCTAGTACGTAATAGTGCTCGAGCTGAAGTGCTCCGGTATTGGAACAATGAACAATGCGACCAAACAACGGGACCATACTAATTTGAAACAACCATACCAATTTGAAGTAATATTGAAATTTTCAGTCGAATGTAAAGGTTTAGTTCTCCTCTGTCGAGTCTCAGAGTATGTTCCATCAGAAAGTGGTTAGGTAATGTGAGACATTCGCATTAATTGAGCGTCCCATTTTTGTCTCTATTGGAACAACGTGACACGTGCCGACAAAAGCCAATTAATTTTGATTTGGTTACGTACGTTGTCTTACATCCTTCACGTATGATTCTGATAAAACGTAAGATACCTTATTGAAATTGTCCCGTCGTTAGGCCGCAAGTATCAATTTGAAATGTTAACTATAACAACCAGCTCAATCAATTTGCAGCAGTTTTAAGAGTGAAAAATCTTTATGCGGCCATTTGCCGTTTGATACGGACGGATATGTTTTCGTGATATTTTAGAGCGAAATCAACTAGTCATTTTTCATGAGGTTATAAAGAACCCTCTACACTTCGTAAGAATGCAACTGAATTTTGGTGGCTAACGGAAGGAGCTGGTTTCGGTAGTAAAGGTCTTGTTCATGATGCAATGACATGGGTGCGCTACTCCCGGGGCATCGATTTTTGCTCGTTCTGCGAAGCACAGTCACGAGACATGAGTCCACAACATGGGCACTTCGTTTGAAAAGCCAGACCAGCACTGGCCGGGTCATGATACATGGCAAGCAAAAAGTCTTGCGAAATATTTTGAAAGTGGCATAAAGTGACAATTATCTAGGGTGACAAACCCAGAATAAGACGATGAAAGTGTAGTTGAAATAAAAGAAGCAATATTTTTAAAAAAATGCTTCATAATACCTTCAATGACTTGAAACGAATTGATACTTGTTTTGGTGTCTGGATGCATTTAAAATTCCCGTTAATATTGTGACGTAAACCGGTGCAAGAAGCTCATTGGCTGAAGACAGATAAACTGCGCAGTGGCTCACCCATGTCATGATCTGTGCTGTGCGGGGACGCCGCGTCGAAGGCTAAGGTGCCGACGAATCGACCAACATATCTTGGTATTCTTCAGGGCTGTAGAACGCCGGGATGAAGTGCAGTGCGTCCTCAAGAAGATGCTGGTTAAAGCGTCGGCACCTCAGCCTTCGACGCGGCGTCACCCAGGCTGGCCAAATCATGACTCTGTCCGCGAAAGCCTACGACATCATCTCACCCATGTCATTGCAGCATGGTCTCATTTAAGGACCGTTCACAAATTACATAACGCAAATTTGGAGTATTTTAATACCCCTTCTCCCCCCGAAACGCATCCGTAACGCGCGAGTAAACCCCCTAAGTAATTACATATCGCTTGCGACACCCCCCCCTTTGGTTAAATGCAAGAAGTGCAAATAAATTATAGCTCAGTAAACAAATGTATTTATTTTATTTGTCTTGTGTATTAAAATTTGTGAAATTAAAGTTGGAATTAGTTGTCAATGATGACTGCACCTAACAATAAGATTGAGGGCAAATTTTGAATGAAGGATGGTCGCACAGGTGAGAAAACTTCTGATCACAAGCCGTACACACGCCGCGGTTGTGGATGACCCATGGGCGAGAGTGTACTGCGCCGATTTAATTGTATTCTACAGAATACTACCTATCAGTTCTGAATATTTTGTTCGTAATCTTACAGATTCAATATAAAATTGATGAAAATATATGTATCTATTTATTGCAACAACTTCTAACAACTTTAAAATATTTGTTTGAAAACATTTATTAGATACTATTTTAATATTTTAGTATCAGACTCAAAAAAAGAAGTATTTCAACAAATGTTAAAAAATGTAAAAGAAATAAAAATTAATGTAACACAAATCGAATAGCCTCCTGCCCCTATGCAATGCAACGTAACGCTGCCTCCCCCCTCTTTAGCGTTACGTAATTTATGGACGACCCCTACTGCGATTTACGTTTTCACGATGGAATATATCACGGCATTTCACGTCTTTCTCGGTCGTGCCGCGAGATGCCGCATGATCAAGCAGTGCTTGATAAGGTCTTTCTCGGTCGTGTCGCTAGATGTCGCATGATCGCGACCGCATCCAGCACTGCTTGATAATGCGACATCTAGCGGTACGGCCGAGAAAGACGCGAAGTGCCGTGGCATATTCCATCGTGAAGACGGGCCTTGAGAGGCAGCCATGGAAATATTGCGTAGTACCCTAGCCCTCGTAGTAGGGTGTGGTGGCGCGCTCGGGTGGCTCGTCGGCGCGCTGGCCGTTCTGCGCGAACTGCACGACGACGACGACGTAGCCCAGCACGGTGCCCGCCAGCCCCATGAAGAAGCGCAGGTCCACGGGGAAGAGGCCGCCCGCGCGGTAGGCCACCCGGCGCGCGCGCAGCTGCCACAGCAGCAGCTTGGCCTGGCGCTGCGCTCGCGGCCGGCCGCGCGCAGCCACCAACAGCGCGGACGCCGCCCGCGCCGCCGCCCCGCCGCCCGCGCCCGCCGCGCCGCCCGCCGCCTGCGCAGCAAGCACAGTCCAGTCTTTTTGGTTTCCCTATTTTTATTTTTTTGTTTAATTTTTGTTGTTTTGTGTTTTTTCTTGTGTTTTTCTTTTTTTGTTTTTAGTTTTTGGGTTTTTTCTTTTTTGTTTTGGGTTTTTTTCTTTTCTTGTTTTCGTTGATTTTAGGGGGAAGGGGGGTCCGTGCCTTATTACGCTAGAATCTGTTGCATTGATTATGTCCTTCCGGGCGCGTCAACTGCTATGGTCAGTAGTTCCGGTAGTGTGTTGTATCCCGGGAGGTGGCGATGTTCCTCTCCCTCCGGGACGTGAAATCCGGCGCCGACCGACACGACGGCTTACAGATATCACCGCCAGCCAGACATCGCCCCAGTTGGAGAAGCAGTAAGCTCCGGGTTGGTCTTCCGACATGTGTGGTTGTGTAGTGCATGTAAATATGTGTGTGTGTGTGTGAGGGTGGAGAGAGACAAAACTTAGGAAAGAAAGATCGCATGCTATCTGTGACTCTTTTAATAAGAGCTTCCCCGACATTCGTCTGGTACTGATCCAAGTAACCACGGAAAACTACCTACGAGAGAAGTAAGCCGCTCAAATTCTCCTCCAGACAGTGACTGAATTCGTTGCAAGTATTCTCCGATTTAATTATAGTGACTTCTGACGTTTGATTGCTGAGACGAAATTACCCAGTCGCGAGCTTCAATTCAAAAAATTCAGTCGTAATGAGTCTCCCGATTGGAAAGCTTCGCCTAGTTGATCAAACGTCAGAATGTTACTATAATTAAATCGGAGTACATGTAGCTATATTGTCGAAAATGTTCCACCTGTCGGAATTCGAATTCTATGATTATCAGGTCGGAATCGCTGTAGCGATATCACGCAGAAAGCAACCGCCGTTAGGCCAACGTAGCTCACGGCGGCGGTCCACGCCCCCAGCGCTACGTTGACGGCGGCGTTGAGCACGAGGTAGGCCGTGTTCAGCGTGGAGAGGCGGCCGCCGGCGCCCAGGGCGATGAAGTACAGGCTGCACACCAGCTCCACCAGCACGTACGCGTACAGCAGCAGCAGCGCGGGCCCCAAGACGGCGTCCACTGCCCCGCACGCCTCCTGCGGCACGCGCAGTTGTTCGCTGCAAGCTAGAAACTCCTTGGTCTAAGAAGGGACCAGTTTAACAAGTTGGGAGACAAATGAGCGTCATGCCGGGCGATGACATTGCAAGAGATAGTGATGAAGCCATTTACAGATGAACTAACTGTACGAACGCATTGACAAAATGAGTGCATTCTTATACTACAATAATATCTCTATACCTAGAAGTTAGAACCTCCTTGGTGGAGATTCTTGCTTCTAGGAGAGACGTTGTAAGAAGGGACAAGTTCGACAGTATGGAAACAAATGGAAAACACGTCGGACTTGGTATTACAAAAGGAAGTCAAAGCCATTTATAAATGAGGCAATTACAAATGAACACATTGACGAATTAAGCACATGGTCTTAGCGTGGTGTTACGTTGTCAGCCCACGCTATTAAAGGGGCCCTCCTTAATATAATTTATCTATATCCAGGGCGATTTGGACACTTCTTACTTATAAATTAGTTTTTCTAGTTTGAATTTTCAGTACTTGTACTCATATGTAATCTGCAATAGTTAACAGTTGTGAAAAGGAATTAATTAAATGCCGTTGTCTGTGTTCGTTACTCTACATCAGCCCGACCGTCCCAAACTCAGCCTTTTGGTTACGGCCTTGTTGGTATGGCTCCATTACTCGAAGAGTTGCGGTCCAGTATTATTGCCGAAATTTCTTTACATTAATATGAAGTCGATGTCTCAACTCTATTGTCTCAACAACTATAACCGCGGTTATAGTTTGTGAACTTATAGTGAACTTCAACCCGAAGGATCACCTCGTCGTTCCTCAAGTGTAATTGTTGAGCGTCCTGAAAACTTGGAACTTCTGACAAGTGTGACCGTCAAATCCATCAGCAAACATGATTCCAGACTCGATGTAGAGTAAAGACTTTCTCAATATTTAGCAAAATAATTTAAGGAGATATTTTATCCTCATTAAAATGGGAAGTTTAATTATTTAAATTTTGTTTGTCCCATTGTCATTTAGAACTATTCTCCAAAAGTGACAAAACGTTATCAGTTATTGTCACTTTCAGGAGAATAATTTCAGAAAAACTAAGAAGACGAAACAGGAAGATCCTCACTTACCTGTACAAGAAAGTGAGCTCGTCGCTAGATCAGAGATGGTGTTCTCAATCACCGAAGATTCTACTTCCTTCCACTTCTGCGCCTCCTTCGCAAACACGTAAATAAACGCCATTTGCATCTGCGGGTCGTCTTGGAGTCGCAGATCCTTGTACGAACCATCAGCTTGAGTGTACATTTGCTTCACCAGCGACCACATCTTCTCATTGATGATCTCAAAGTAATTCTTCGTGACGGCCGCGAACGCGCAGAACACCTGACTCAAGAGGCTGACGGCGGCCAGCGACGTGATCGCGTACGTCGTGCACGCGCCCGACGAGCCCCACAGGTAAACGGAGATCATGAGCTCCGCGACGACGACGGCGACGAGCGTGGACAAGACGGCGACCACGACGGGCGCGCGCGCGGGCAAGGCCACGCGCACGCCCAGGGCGTCCTCGACGGCGTGCACGCTGCGCAGCACGGCGTCGCAGCGGCGCACGCTGGCGTTGCTGGCGGTGGAGGCGATGGCCAGCAGCGGGAGCGCCACGCCCACCGCCAGGTTGGTCAGCCCCATGAGGAACTCCATGTGCTGGTTGGCCACCTCGCGGCCCGTCGCCGTCGCCTCGGCTAGAGGCCGCGACACGGCCAGCGCCACCTGCGCGTAGATGCAAAATGTTTGTAAAACATCACTACCTCTATAGGTCACCAAAAGGTTTCCAATGTCGATGAAAACATCGACCAAAACATCGATATTTTGAATATTGATGTTTTCAATATGATGAAACATTTCGAAGTAAAATGTCCTAGTTCTAATGTGATCCATGTATATATGTATGTATTGTGGTGTTACCGAATCCGATAGGATTAATTAATACTAAATTCCGTATTTCTTTCGAAATAATTTGCTACCAAACCGCCTCCCGCAGGACCCCCGGCGCCGAAGATCTTCAGTGGCGTCCGGGAAGTCCCCTTTCCGTTTCGTTCCGCGCAGCTGCGTCCCTCAGCCCAGACGGGGTTGACCACCGAACCAGCCGCAGTGTGTGTGTACGTTGGCGCAATAGCCCTGGCCCTACCAGCGGCGTCCCAACCTTGCGGCAATGGTTTAAGGGGTACGTGTAGTTAGCACTTAAGCATCCATACGCCCTATTCTGGCTCTCTCAACTTGAGAAGTGTTTTCCCATTGTCACTCAGCAACATATGCTGGGACACTGTAAGGAAACCGCACACTATAGTCTTGCCCGACGGAGAATCGAACCCGGGGTCGCGTCATGGGAGGCGAGCACGCTGACCAATGAGCTATACGCGAGGGCTAATATAATACATAACAAGTCAATATCGGTTTAAAGTATATTATACCTTAAATTTGACTGTAATTTTAATTTTCTAATCAATGTTTTATGTAGTCAAGGTTCAAAATGCAGTTTAACAGTATTACCACGTAACAAATAATCAAGAAAGATTGAAACACTAGAGAAATGTTGCATTTAGCAAACGGTTTCGTGCCGCCTGGAGATTGACAACAGTGGCAGTAGAGAATGATTGTCAATTTTGAGCCATCCACAAAGAAATATTAGGTACTGGAAATTTTATTTACATCATGAGAAATTTTCTAGAAAAGTGTATTTTGAGATGTTTCTGGACAAAGAGATCGATCTGAAGAAAACATCGAAAGCAAAACATCGATGTTGTAGGATCCATGTTTGTGTTAAAAAGATATATATATATATATATATATATATATATATATATATATATATATATGTGAGTGTGTGTGTATTTGTGGCGATGCTCAGGCCATTTAGCCTGCTCTTCCGCCTAGCCACTTTCAAAATTTTATTGCATTGGTGAATAATAGCAGGAGGTCATTCAATGAGAAATACGTACGAAATTTGAAGATTGTTGTTTGAAGGTGAAGTTTCTCACGTAAAACACAGGGATTAAAGCGAGGGAGGAAGGAGTTGATAGAGGAGGAATGCTGTCACAGTATTTGTAGGTGTAAATTTATCAACTTCAAGTTAGGGATGTAATTAAAAATTAACCCCATGTATATCAAGTTAAACACTACGAGATTTTACTCAAAATTTAGAGAAATAATCTTTCTGTGACTAGACAAGTTACGTATTGAAGAGGATTTGAAAGAAATTGTATAAATCGGTGAAGTATTTATATGTACTTCTAATTATTTCAAAGAGGTTTTGAAGAAGGTACGATTGCGCATACTGAAATACCTCTACATAAAAACATGAAAATGAATATATACGTACCTGCGCGCCCACGGTGGCCGCCGACATGGTCATGCCCACCCAGCAGCGCGCCACGCGCCGGTGCGCGAACACCCCGTACGGCACCAGCCCCAGCAGCTTGCCCGCCAGCAGCAGCGGCGTCAGTCCGCGCAGGCACGACGGCAGGTGCGCCAAGAATCCCATGGCCGACTGGCTGCTTTGTGGCACCACACCACGGCGTAAGATATATAGGTGTGTCAACTAGCCGCCTTTGGGGCAAATTGTCTGGAGCCAGTTTGAGGCTAGTTCCTCGCTTGTCCGTAAGATGCGCACGATCGGTTTGGGTCACGGTGTAAGATATACATCTTAAGATGACATCTTAGACTGTGGCTATTATACAGTTTTACAAAATATTTCCTACACATTTTGTTAACTGTTTGCTCTAGACTTCACCAATTCCACCGCGAAACGACAAATCACTGACTTGACATTAGAAATCAGCTGGCCACAGAGCTGTCGAATGGATCACGACTAATCACGACCTTGCCCAAATGAGACCCAAAGATCGCAGCGCTTATATGCGAGAACTCTGAGAACTAGCCTCACATAAGTTTCTGTTTTAGACTGGGAGTAAACACATCTATATATCTTACACCGTGCATCACAATGAGTACATTGGCGGTTTTTGAGAAAAGAGACACATCTCAAAAACTCCTCATCACACACCATTCTCAAAACACGCCGTTGTCTCCCACAAAGTAAATAAGACCTTCTATGAGCCGGTAATTTACAGAGGAAGTGGAAAACAAATGCCGAAAGGCTGTAGAGAAAGCAATCCTAACTTCCTGAAACCATAAGCAGGTGGTTCCAGTAGTACATTCTACAAGAAGTATTTAAAAGAGTTTAGAAAATACAACAAAATTTATAGTAGTAAACATTGTAGAGCAATAAAATTCACAACGCAGCCGGTACATAGAGATTTTTGACACTTTGATTTTAGACACTTTCATTAAAAGCATTCCATTACAAAGTAACTTTTTTTGCATCGTGACACTTTCCTTGCGCACCGAAAGAATACATAGCAATACTCCACACTAAAAAAGTGCAATGAACTTTTTATGTCTGGTCTCGTGCGTATTGTCTTTAGATTAATTCTATCAGCACTAAGAATAATTATATTTTTTATTCCATGATCATGTCATACTAATTATGTATAGAAATAATAAAACTCTAGCTTAATCCCAATTGGTCCTATCTCTGTAGTTACGGTTTCCCAGAAATTAAGACATTAAGTGGTATGTTTATGATAAATTGCTTCTGGCCATGCACCTATGACTTCTATGACCCTGCACACACTAATCTAAATTGATACATTTGAAATTTCTCAAGATCCATTTAATCAAAATACATGCAGCATTTGAGCGCTGCAGCTATAACGTGTCCTAAGACATCCTAATCTACTGTCTTTTCGAGAAATCTATCCGAAGTACCACAATTCGCGATGAACTCTTCTCTTAAAACAGCACCTGTTGTTTATATTAAAAATTCGCACCAATACACCTAAAATTCTCAGAGCCTAATATCTGAATTAAAGATAGCATGCTATTTAAGGATTTAGTTAGTAGATACATCTATTCCACGCGTATGTATCAAGAACATCCATAAACAGAGGAAAAATCGATAGTTCATATGTTTTTTGAGATAATCGAATTTTAAACAACCTGCATTTATAAGTATCATAATGATATAAATACGATTTTCTTTTTTATATAACGTCTAAAAACAGTATGTAAACAACAACAAAGTTCTTGAAATATGCGCAACGGATTGCTAACGAAATGAGAATGCTGCAATGGAATAAAATACCTTTAAAATTGCTTGTTCTCAGCACAAATGGTCAAATGATGAGCTCGCCATGAAGTGACCTACTGACCGGATGTGAAATGTTCTCACTTTCCATCGAACGCTAAGAAGCATCACAATGTTTGCACTTTGTGTGTTCATCATCTTAATCGCTTCTACATGTCCGTTTGTTTTGTCTAAGAGCCGATGCGTTGTATCTTGTCATCACATAAATACTAGAACGAAGGACACAATTGTCAAGGGACGCGAACTGGCCGAAGTTGGCGTTGTGAAAGATATGTAGCGACCTTTGGCATTATCACACCAAGATGACTATTGGTAACCATAGAGGACTATTACATGTTCTCCACAGACCTTTTAGACATTCCGAATGTCGATGAAACATGTGCTAAGTGGATGTTTATCTTTGGAAAACGTTCACGAATTCGCTTCCACAATTCAATTATCAGCACAAGTCGCCCATCTGTGAAAATGAACATTTTTGTTGTTCTTTTTGAGTTTTTTGTTAAATTTTTGATAAATTTTATTGTGTATTTTGGGAGACGAATAAAGCCATTACGTCCAAAAACGTTAAAAATTAGGCAATAAATTGTAATGTATTATTTACAATCTTACCCATTTTTGTATACATGCAAGGGACATTGAGAAATTATTTTATAGGAAAGCGTAATTTACATACATATAATAAAATAAAATTACTTAGCAATTATTGATGTAATTAGTTTGCAACTATACATCAACAAGCTAGGTAAAGAAATTCAACATTTAATTGAATAGAAATACATGACAGAATAGTATATCCATTAAATAACCGTTTAGTTAACCGTACACGAAAGAAAAAATTAACAAGGTACTTGAACGAACTCCAGTGAAAGAAATACAATGAACTGATCATTCCATTAAATGATTTGTTTTAACGGCGATATTTTTTGCTTCTACAGCCCAATGTTTGCACTACCTATCCAAAGGACAGTTTCAATCTTGAAGCCAGCGCCGTTAGCCGAATCGTTTAACTACGCTCCGTAAAGTCACGGAAGTTAAGCAGCTCGTGACACCACGGATTCCTGGATGGGTGACCGCCTGAGAACCCCGGTTACTAATGGCGCGGAGACCCTGGCCAAAAGGATGAAAGGTAGTGCGAAGTGAATTGAATTCATGCGTTATTTTTACGTGGCGAGACTCAGGCCATGAAACCTTATTTTTTGTCTGACCACGCACATTTCGCTAGCTCCTTTCACCAAGTAACGGAGAAAGAAGGCATATCTTGGGCGACAAAACCGGCAATTTGAATTTAGCTCAGAAGCTTCATTTAGGCTTGAAGATTTTGTACATGCAGTAAATCTACAAACATGGGACAGCCGGCTTTACTTCCCCTTCAAAGGAAGGCGTACGCAGGACTTTTTTCGCCCTTATAAATCCACGACTTCGATCGGATTTGAACCCGCGAATTTGGGTATAACAGTCCGATACTTTAACCGTTACACCACCGATGCCGCAAACCGACAAACGCGAAGTGAAGAGACAAGACAATAACGTCAAGGATTACTCCAGATCCGCTTAATGCCCAAGAAGGGCTAGGACACGTGTTGAGGAGGCACAACAAATGAAGAAAAAACAAGTTAGACATAGAGTAAACTGGAGAGAAATCACTGTGCAAACTGAACGGCGACGACCCCGTATCCCATCACGGCGCCCACGAGCGCCACGAAGAGCCCGGGGTCCAGCGGGAACAGCCCTCCGGCCGTGAAGAGGTTCCCGCAGGACCGCTGCTGCCACACCAGCAGCGCCGCTTCCCGCTGCACGGCGCGCTTGCCCCGGCCGCGCGCCGCCGCCAGCAGCGCCGCCGCGGCGCCGCCGCCGCCCGCGGCGCCCGCCGCCGCCGCCGCCGCCGCCCCCGCCGCCGCCGCCACCCACGCGCCCAGCGCCGACGTGGCCGCCACCACCGACAGGAGGTAGGCCGCCTGCGCGGCGCTCATCCCGGAGGAGGGGCCCTCGGCCAGGAAGTAGGCGCACGGCACCAGCATGACAAGCAGCAGGCCGTAGTGCACGAGGATCGCCCAGCGGAAGAGCTGGTCCACGCAGGCGCACGCCTCCTGAAACACAGCCGCAGCCACTGGGCGCTCGGGCGGGGTGTTCGGGTTGTAACGTAGGCTTAGGTGGCTCAAGGCGTCAATTCTTTGGTCACGGGGTAAAAGTTCTTCAGTTAATTTTTGGCTAAATTGGGTTAAGTACTGAAACCACAAGTATCTGTATTTTATTTTAGTAAAGCGACCTAATTCAAATGTTCCCTCCTTAACGAGAAATAAAGCATTTGGAAAGGGCGTTGAGCATAAGAAAAGCTCAATAATCCAACCTTTATTTTCTTCAAACTAAGATTTTTGCCTTAGGAACTTCTACTCCGTGACCACAGAATTGCTCACTGTAGTGTCTCTGAATGGGAGGTGCTAGTGATTGAGTACATAGAGTGACAGGATTGTTTAAACTAGCTAGATAGAGTAGGTCAAATTCAGCCGCTTACGTGCTTTCTTCGATTCACATCAGGTTATTGTCGGAGCAGTACCCTAACAAACGGCCATGGACCTTGCGCAATCTTTCTTTCCTCTTCCTCGAACTATCTCCCATTACTTACATGAATTCACTTACATGCACTACACTACCACACATGCCAGGATACCAGTTGGGAGGTTAGTCTGGAGCAGTGCTCCGCTGGTGTGAGATACCTGGTTGGGAAAATTCCCTAAGCCGACGGTAGGTCAGCGTCATCTCACCATCCACCGGGGGAAGATCACCGTGATCTCCCGCGATAAAGCGTGCATTGAACGTGCACGAAAGTAATGACCTTAGCAGTTTACTTGTCCAGAAACACTAATCATACAGTCGGAGTAAAAAGTGCTGTCTAAAATTTTGGTCGAAATTCACATCATTAGCTTTTATTTCGGAAAGGGATGAACTCTCCCAAAATTCTAAATTATTTCCAGAGCAGACGACAAACGATTATACGTAATTCACTTGTAACTTATGCCAGGGGCACCTAGTTTCCTGAAAACAATAGTATGAAATTGGACATTCGTACTATATATTCCAAGTCAAATACCAACTTTTATATCAGAAATTTTATTATTGGCTAAAGAAGAAGAATGAATTGTATTCTATCAATTTTTTTCTCTCCCAAAGCTCATAGCTATGTCAGAGATGGCCACTGTAATAATGAGTAAATTTTCACAACTTACTAATGCACTTTTTATGATAAATAATTGATGATCCCAACAAGACGCTAATACAATTACATATAAAACGCGAGACTCTAAAGACCCAGGTTGTCAGTATATTAAATATTAATAGACTTCCACTTATCAAAGTTAAACAGGAGGTAATAAGTTGAACTTCCAATTTAACTCACTTTATCTCTCCTAACGGTTACTTCATTTTACCTGTAGATCATTCCCATTGTGTATGTATGAAGCCAAAATACATCCCCCAATCATTACGCTTATATTAATACGCTTCTTACCTGAACGAGGAAGTAAATATCTCGCAGCGAGGCAATGTAACTGTCGACACTCGAAAACTTCATCAATTTTTCCAAGTAATCGACTTGAGAGACATCAACAAAAGCCGACTTTTTCAGATGAAACAAAGATTGTCTGAGCTCCGCAAGATGCAGTTCCTCCTTTCCTTCGTCCATGCTTGCGGCTAATGCGCGTATTTTCCAGTTGATGTCCTCGAAGTAGCTCTTCAGCAAACGAACCAACGCTGCGAAGATATGTAGATACACCCAAATTATAACATCAGGCCAAAGAGTGTAGAATGAAGTATACAAGCTGACACGGTAGGAATAATGGGCGAGAGCTCGTGCGCCCGCTGTGAAGATGAGAATGGCGATCAAGGACACATAAACCCACTCGCGTGGAATTTTCGGTGAAGGCATGTTCGCATCGCAAACAGAGATCTGACTTTTGGAATCATTATTCCCGTAAGCCACCTCTTCTCTTTCTAAGGAACTATATTCTCCCTCCCGGCTTGCATCTGAGTTTCCTGCGATGCCATCTCGTCCACCCAAATTTCCTCCTACCTCTCTGTTCAGTTGATTCCTCCAAACATAACCCAATCCACCATTCTTAGTTCCGCTCTTCCCTCCACCATTCTCACTTGCCTTTACGTGTTCATTATACCAACCATCCCCTCTTTGCTCCGTGTCTCCGTCGACTCTTAGATCTACAACAGCCACTCGTCCTCTAAACCTTGTGAACAGTTCTTTCAAACGCCGTCCATTGTTCCCATCCATTCCCCGCACCCATCCACCTCGCGCAGATGCACCAGGCTGCACGTCCCTCCCATCCCCGACGCGCCGCTGGATCTTCGTCAAGAAATGCACCAACCGGTCGCAGCGCGTCGCGAAGGTTGTGGTGACGGTGGGCAGCACCAGTATCACGGGCACCAACGCCGTCACCAGCGCGCACACGGTGATCATGGCGTCTTCCAGGGCGGGGTGACCGGCGCTCCCGCTGAAGAAGTAGTTCGGCCGGAGGAAGAACGGGAGCGCCAGCAGCGCGTACGCGCCGACCGCCAGCGCGCGCAGCGCCCTCGCGCAGCGGCAACGCGCAGGCGCCAGCCCTGCGCACGCCGACACGCGCAGAAGAGGCGCCAGATTGCGCAGGCTATCTGGTAGGTGCGACCCGAACATTGTTGTCTGTTGATAGTGAATCGACTTGTCACCAGTGAAAAATATTTTAGGGATTTTTCTAGAGGTTCGAAATTGATTACCAAGTCTTAGTTTGAAATTCGGTGGAACAAAACTGATGTAATGCTTGTTGGCGCACTGTCGTTTTCTTCTACAATGTTCCTCCGTGCGTTATTACGACGTTTGCGTTTTCAATTATTAGGGCCCTTCTCAATTTCAGATGAACATTAACCACACCAACAGATTTATTTCCCCGGTGGTGTAAACAGAAATGTTAATGTTTAATTCAATTAATGATGTTAGGTCCTGGTTGCTTCTGATCTTATACTTCATTCTTCCCATTATTTTATTCCAAACTTTCCGATATGCGTCAACATCCAGGAATGTTTTTTGATCGATTGAGATGAAATGCTGTCGTGAAAAACATATATTTCAATGAATAATCTAATTTCTTTAAATCTTCAATAATACAATTAAGAGATTCAAAATTCTTTCCTTCCGTTACTTGAGCCAAACGTTCAGTAGTAAATACTGCAGTTCTTTATCAAGAGGTTATTGGAAATGTTCCGGTCGCCTCTCTCTACCAAGCTGGAAGTCACATAGAAAAACAATCACTTCGTCATTCATTGCCGTGGACCTTCACGGAGGCAAAAATAAATTAAATTGAATATGTGTGCATGATTTCCCCTGCCGGGAGATGTATCTGCCTTCTGATCATTGAAGGGGTACTGTAATTTTTCTTACAATTTTTAGTTTGTTACTCTTTTGACTTTGTCAAAGGATTACAGCTTTTAACGCGAAAGATGCAGTCGATTCATCTACATCTCTATATAGGGACTGTTTAGCGAGTTAGCGCTCTCCAGAAATGTAAACCCTCTGGAGGGAGACAATCGATGGAACTACGCAATTCACTTTAATGTGTTTTGTCATGTACGTCTCGTTAAACATCCCATATGTCAGTATTACAAGGTAAATGGATATATTTTTAGAATGAGAGTATTATGTTACGATGTGTTTTGATAGTTCAGGGAGCATGATTATTTTTTTCATTTAATAAATGTAAGATACTTGAAAAACGTTAGATTTGAGAACTACTAAAATTCCAAACACAGTGATGTTACACTTATTCGAAAATATTGCGATTATTAAACTTTTCATATATGCTTTTTGGAGTATATTTAAGTTGTATTCTTACGTATTCTTTTAACAAATTTGATATAGAATTTATTGCAATTTCCTCAAAACCAATTTGGAATTTTATGAAAGAAATGTACTTTTGTTTTCAATTGAAAATATGTATGTGAGCCTGGATGAAAACAAGTAATTTTCAATTTTGCGAAATACGAATATGTATGTGGTTTCTCAATTCAATCAAAACCTGAATTCACCATTTGTATCATTAATCGTCTCCTGTATTATTTCAGTAGTATACCTTTGGGTTCCGGCTCTCACACGCAACCAATCTTTATAAATGAGGGCTCCAAAGAAAGAGAATTTCACGGAGACTTGACGAATTCCATTTTGACTTTAAAAATATGGATGATTTCTTTAAAAAAACGCATCGAAATATTCATGTAAAATGCAACCCGCATCACATGTCAACCTATATCGGCAAATAACTCATAAACAAAGCGTTTTAGAGCCTTAAAAAGTAAAATTTTGTGGCCAAAGGCTCAAAGAAACGTTTCTCACACCATAATCTACAAGATGAGATATTCTCCGATCCATTCAGTTAACTTTTCGGTTTCACGCTTTAATACTATCAAGGCACTTCAATATTTCTGCCCTTCCTGCTGGTAGCAATTTTTGTGGCGACACGCTTAGAAGGCTTAGATTCGACAATCTTTATTTACGCTTTCTGTTAACACCGTAGTTGTGCAGGTCTGACGAGGTTTATTTGCATAATCATTAATTCAAGATTTTTTTTCTCCAGCAACAACTAGAAGTACTATTATAGTAGCTTGATACCTATACCTATGAAGATTGTTTCTTATGCGTGTAGTGAAACTATTTAATTAACGTTTTTTCATGGTCTATAAGTGCTGTGTACTTAATTGTGGAAGGATGTGGGTGTTCAGTGAAGAGTGAATACTGTTTGTGTTTTACCCGTGCCAATATTTTCGTTATCATTCGATGAAATTTTCAAGTCAACGGGTTCAGACACGTAGCTTTCTCAAAAGTAAAAAGCTAATATTTTTGTAACTATCACGAAAAACTAAAACCTAATTGACAAAGAATATTGAATAATTACTTCAAATGTGTTTAAGTAAGTGTTGGGAATTGTTCCAAGCAAATTCTCCATGATATTGAATAAATATTTATTGAAAATTTATTTTGCACATTAATTGCATTGTTTTTATTTGTAATTATGTTAGTACATTGCAATTTACCTTTATAGATACAAATAAAAGTATAGTAGTATAGATAGTAGTAAGTAGTATAGATACAAATAAACACGTTTCGTTAACTACTTTCCCTCTTAGAATGAAAATAGAAGGATAGGGATGAGTGTGGGGTCTAACATGCGAGAGTTCTCGCACGGGTATATTATACGCAGAGGTAGTGGGGGAAAACTTGTGCTATGGCACAACACAAAGAACAAACTTTTTAAAGAAGCTAAAGTAAAATAGATTGAAATAAATGAAAAACAAAAATCAAAATGCGCTAGCCTACAATACTACGTCAATCAATTAAAAAACAACTACATTTAAAATTACAGAAAGAATACTGCAAGTCACCCGACAACTGCCAACGATCGCAGTCCAAACGCATGATTTCAATGTTGGCGATATCTGGAAGTATGTACACTAACTGCAAACTCATATTGTAAATAAAACACCGTTTGATATTAAACTCAAGGTGTCGGTTCGTTAAGATATTAAAAATGCAAACATCGTTTGAGCAACATTCCCATGTACCGAAGTGGGCTTACTAATGCCTACTAAATTGTTTCTAAGGCTAACAAAAGCTATTTAGTACTCAAAGGTGAAAACTTTAGTTTGATTATTTTTTGGCTAGGAACTGTTTTTCTTGAGGTACGTAAGGACGCAGAAAATAATTCAATACTTTTTAGTAAACAAATAATTTTCAATTTTCTCACCCCAGCAAGATGGCACCCTGACTCTCCAAAACCCACTCTGTTCTTCATAACAAATCAAGGAAAGTTAAATAATATTGCAATGAGTAGGTCTGTTCTTGCCCGATCCGGTATTTTTGCACTACTTTACTTGGCTTTCTCAAGAGTAAAAACCTTTTCTATTATTTGACTATCAAGGAAAGCGAAAAGCTAACTCTCAAGGAAGATTGAAAATTTTCTTCAAATATTGTTTTTAAAGAAGAATGAATTGTTCCAAGAACATCTCTCTATAATGTGGAATAAACTTTAATTGAAAATTTGTTTCAAACATCAATTGCATTGTTATTTTGTTTGATATTCTGTAAGTATATTAGTAGTTCCTCTCCTTTATGGAACGGATAGACAAATGGATAGGGAAAGGGTGGGATTTAACATGTGAGAGTTCTCGCACGGGTACGATAGTTTTCTTTATTTGAGTCCTATAAAGTAAGGCAGGATTTTAATTGTGAACAATGTATTGATAGGAGGAATGTCCATTGCATGTATTGCATAAAATTATTTCAGAAAAGCTGACGCAAGAACTGAATAAACTAAATTGATTTCATTGACTGTGTAACAACTCTTCAATCATTCATATTTTTGTGAGCGGGCAAACGTAATGTGTTAGAAGAAGTATTTTTTGTTCGAGAACAATATTCACATTGACCAGCAATATTGTCGATAGCATCAAGATATCAAATTTTGGTAAGGTTGGGGAACAGCAAGTTGTCCTTATTTTTAGTAACTGTGTTACAACTGACTGACAACTTGACTGTGTTACAACTCTTCAATTATTCATATTTTTGTGAGCGGGCAAACGTAATATGTTAGAAGAAGTATTTTTTGTTCGAGAACAATATTCACATTGACCAGCAATATTGTCGATAGCATCAAGATATCAAATTTTGGTGAGGTTGGGGGACAGCAAGTTGTCCTTATTTTTAGTAACTTGGGATGATTTTATTTCGATTTTTGTATTGATTGATGTTTCCGAGCACGTCAGTTGCTATGGTCATTAGTCTCGTTAGTGTTGAGTATTTTTTTACGAGGGAGGTAGTGATGTTCCTCCCCCGCACTATAGTGAGATCCGGCATCGCCCTATTCGTCAACTTGCGGTTGTTCCTCTCCAAGTTTTTCCTCCAGCGAAGCACCGCCGCAGCTGGGACAAACTCCCGACTAGTCAGCCGACATGTGTGCTAGGGATGCGACATCGATGTCGACGTTTTCGAATCATCCATGTTTCTATAAAATTGTCTATGTATTTAACATCGATTTTGGGAAACCTGTGTTTGTTAGCATCATATTTTGTGTTCAATATTTTTAAGTGGTCAATATTTTTAAAATGAAAAATTCCATCATAAAAAAATCTGTAATATTTTTCAGATATCTATAATTGAATATTGTTCTGACCAAAGTGACCAAGGTTGAAAAATAAATAAAATCGAGTTTTCCCCAATAAAGAATCGTCTATAATTTTTTAATTATCGAATCAGATAATTCAAATTTTGCTAAATGCCCTGATGATTTTTTGACTTTGTTTTGTCAGGTAAATCTCAATTAAAAATTAATAAACGAAACCACTTTAAAATTCAATCCCACTCCCCCGCCGTGAATGAAGTTCAATGATTAATAATTCAGTGTTTACAACACCGATGTTTAATAACATCGTTGGTTTTTGGTAGACGTTTTATTAACATCAATGTTTTAATTTTGAGCATCCATATTTAGAAACATCGATTTTTTTGACGATGTCACATCTCCGATGTGTGCTACTATTGTGTGAGTATAAAGGGAAAGGAAGGAAGAGAAAGTTCGCGCGCTGATCGTGGTCCATTTATTAGGATATTGCTCCGGCATTCGCCTGTTATTGATCGGAACAACCACAGGAAACTCCCCTGCATGACAGCGAGCCTCTTCTACGCCCCTCCTATCCTCTAGGCGCGGACTGAAATCACCCTAGCTATAAAGCTAATATCAAAAACCCTGCTTCACGGTAACTCGCAACGACGAATCGTTGCACAGACAGTGGCAGTGCTGACTCAGAAACAAACTGAGCCAGTCTCTTATTCTGAGAATTTTTTTTTAGCCTATTGCCTGTACTGAATTTAATCTTAATAAAGAACATCATAAACCACAACACTAGCGTCGTAACAAGAATCGTTTAATCTTTTGTATTCAGAATATGAAAACGTATTCCACGAAAAGTAACTCACTAACTTATCTTGTGACAGCCATTAACCATTAACCATTCAACAACTTTTTTGAGGCCGAGTTAGTGTGCATTAGGAGTGTTAATAAGTTTACATATCATCATCATATATATTATTTCTGTAAAGAGGCCAATTTTGATGTCCCTTCTATTCGTCTCCCAGTGAACGGTTTTAAACAAATGAGGAACTAAGAAAAAGAGAAAAAATAGGAGTGGAGGAAATTATATACTGAACAGATCGCAGCTTTCCTTTATTAATAAAAAAGCTACTGAATTTGCGTTGTTTGAAATCCCCGGCTACAATGGAAACTGGAAGATGGCGTCTTGCGCATCTTTGCCAATTGGCGGGAAATGGAAGAGTAACATGGCAGAACGAATGGAGCTCAGAGAATGTGTTGCGTTGTGAAAAGGATTGTAATTGTTACTACCGACGAAATTACGATTATTACCAATTGTATTTAATGAACTTTTTTATTAACAAGCTGAACCCTGTGATTACATCGCACAGAAGAGCTGTAGAAAATTTTTAAAAAATATTCCTTTTCCATTTGGTAAATACATACTATTATCTACAGAAAGTTATGTAGTAGATCCATGTACCTCGCTCTGTAATTATCAGACGCTGTGCATTTCCATGTGCACATAAAATAATTATGTAAAATATTCACAGGAAGCGAGTTGTTCAAATTGCTGTTATACATTCATCACTTATGCGGTATCTGTGACTGAGTATATTTGTTTAGTATAAGTTACATTCCATTGGCAGGTACGATTTATTGCTGGACATGTTGGCTAAGTTACTGAAATGCTAAGTACTATTATCTAAAGAATTTTTTGTAATAAATCGATGTATTTTGCTATGTAATTATTAATACACACAGTGCATTTCGACGTATAATCTAAATAATTATTTAGGACCGAATTCGTAGTCGAACCTTAAGGAATAAGTAAATGCGTAAGCAATTAGGAGTTCTTAAAAATGAGAGGTCACTGAAGGAGGCTTGTATTTCATAAACGTCTCTTATGGGAGCAGAAATGAGTGTTCCTTAAGGTATAGGAAATGTTGTACTGTTGCATTTCCATCAGCTGACCCTGTATTTAACAGTGGTTTCGTTGGTCCTTGGCTGTAACCGCGTGTATGCGTTGTGACTTTATGTTTGTTGTCGAATTTATATTATACGCAATTTTACGAAGCTTATGTAGGTGAGCATTTTGGCTTTTTATCAGTCCAAAATGTGAAATCTCTCCGTCTGTAAGAAACTACAAAATTCTTGATGTTACGTACCAATGTTTCCGAAACTACAGAAATTATTCGGCACACTGCAGCTTGGCTACCTTTATAGAAATCTGCGCAGACAATCTAAAAGATGTAATTTTATTCATAGGCACTAGTTCATATTAATATGTGCCAAAAATAAGAATTCGAGCATTCCAGGAGATTCAATATTTTTCATCAGTGTTGGATGTGTTCATCATTTACGTTTACGCCGCCGTGTACCGTGGCTATCATTTTTAACAAAACTGGGTTTTCAGTAAGTACATTTAAAATATTTATTAAACAGAACCTACAAACATTTTATACTATTAACGTATTCTAGTGTAAGCCACGCAATGCTTTCCTTAGAAAATATTAATCGGCTGTTTAAGTTTACGCCGAGAAACGAGGAAATGCTCCGCGCAGAAGGAAACGCCGCCGTCGTGTCGTAGCGGCCGGTTTGAATTTCACAGCCCGGAAGTGATTTTTAAACTCAATTTTCTCAAAGACAAATTTTTTTCGGAAAAACTGGACCTGACATTTTTTATGACGTGCAACACAGAATTTGGGGTATTTTTTTTGTAACTGGAGCTTCTGGACACCCTGTATATTATTTTACTTTGATATTTAGTGGATGTAATTTCTATTACATCCACCATATATCCAATGCCGAGAGGACAATGCGATTGGATCCCTGACGCAGCAAGCATCCAGAATCATACACGCTGATGATATAAGACGTGTATATTCATGGAAATGCAGTCTTTTTTGTGATACCTTTTCTACAGCTCTCCTTCTGTGTGACGTAATCGCAGCTAGTTCAGCTAGCGAGTTCAGCTAGTTTATTATATTATTATTACGAATATGAGCGTAATATAACTGATTCAAACGTTCCAGAAATCTATATTGAAATGAAAAATTATCAAAGGTTTTTAGGGCAAGACACCTGAGCAAAGAAAGTACAGAATACCTTTAAAAGGTGGACGTACAAAATTAAAACCATTACGATAAAACGAACCAGTTAATTTATAAGGGGATTTCAAAGGTCTGGGATTTAATGTAACATTACCCACTTTAAATACAAGTTAAGGCACACCGGAATTTCCAGAGCAAAATTTACAAGCAAGACCTGAAGGGCGAAAAGAAACCAAAAACAAAACAACAGTATTGAGGAAATATTAACTGCCAAGGAAGAGGTAGTTAAAATGACGTCTGCAACTAGCCGTCACGCCCGGGAAAGAAGTAAATTTATTCCACATTACCAATGTCAAAGATATGATTTTTTAAAATTGTTCTATTGGAAACTACAATAGCAGTTATTAGACCTACTTGTGCATTGACTCTTTAAAACCAGTTCTCGGAATCGCTCACAACTGCGAACGAAAGCGAAATCGGTGTAGAGTGAAACTGCAGGGTTGTGCTGCAATTTTTAAATCAAACATTGTAGTACTGCCTTTATGGTCGTTCCCCGGGTGCGCTTCTGTAACCTACGAGTAAATGTGCATACATTGGAAGTATAATTGTTAATTAGGGTAGGCGCAGATACAGTGGGTATTAATGTTAATTATATCATGAAATTCAGCAGCACACTTTGAACGCATCCTGCTCCCATAATTATCCGCTTGATTGGCCGCTTCGCTTGTCGTGACCAATGCGATAGCGCACCGCGCGCTGCGTTAGCCTGCGGGGGGCGGGGCGCCGCCAGCCGCTGCGGATGTAATCACAGTGGTGATGTCAGTGCTGATAGGCATGGCGTGCTGCTAACGTAAATGGTTGAGATGTCGATGATGGAGCAGCAACACTGAGACTTCAGAACCTTAAAAAGAAAACGATTCAAGGCTGAGATGTTAACCGGAAAAATCTAGGGAATGTTTTTTTATTAAATAACTGGGAATACTCATTTGAATTAATTAAAATACATAATTCCACCATTCTGTCAAAATGTTTATTTTATAAAATGCTCTACAATTCTGAATTGTTTTGTTATTCATTATAAGATCTCCATCACGTCCCGTCTTCTGGAGTGCCGCAGGGATAATCGTCCTGAAAGAATGTCGGCCTTTAAATTTGGATTTGCAATGCTTCATACCTGTGACTCGTCATCTTTTATGAACTGTCAGCCGTAACCGGTTTTCAAAATTGTAATAATTGTTTGATTGCGGTGACAGAGATATCAAATCAAGATGTTTTGTTACTTTCTGAGATTAATTCTAAATTATATACTAGATCCTAATTTTTGCGTTGGAATTTTTTTCATCTTCAAAATATACTACCTTTTGGAGCGCCAAATGATTTACATCATCATACTAAATCCTTTTGAAAGTCATGAAAAATGGGCACATGGAAAATAGGTATGTTATTGTTCTTGGCGAGTAAAGCGTAATATGAAGAAAATTATTGGTTAGTTATTCTTATTCTATCTCAAGTAAGATTAAAAATAAATTTATTTGGTAGCAGATGAAGTCAATAATTTGATATTTTGTAATATAGTATTATAACTAGATTTAGGAATTCAGGCACAATAAATCTCTAAAGTAGGTAGACCAAAAAGCACTTAAAACTTTTGAAATGGTCACCCTAGTGGTGCTACATCACACACTTTCTCGTATTATTTCTAAATTTGTAATTTTCGAAAATTTAGTGAGTTCAACGAAAATGAGACATGCGGCTTTCTTTTAATCGTCCCTTCTATCCGTGTTGACATCCCTGATTTTTCTAAAAGATCTACATTTTTGGGGGGGCGTCTTCCTACAGCTGTACGTAGATAGAGATTTTTGATATTATTGAAGACAGAGATTTCCTGAATAAAATTTGTTACTTAAAGATAGATCTTGAAATAAGGTCGTTTACAATATTTTCAAAATTTGAGTAGTTTTCGGGTAATTTTGAACGAAATACAGAAAATTAAAAATTCTTTTAAACATCTTTTTTCTCTAAAACGGCGCCAATTTTTTTCTAAAAATTGTCTCTTTAAATGTATGAAGTACGATAAAATATATGGTGTTGGTCCTATTTTTAGCGAACTCTCCGTATTTTCGAAAAATGCAAGAAAGTTAACATTTGAAATCTACAAAATTTAAGATAAAGATGTTTGTCTTAGACAAAGTTTTTCCGAATACTCATCTCTTTAAAAAGGTCAGGTACAGTTTTTTTGAAAAAACGAGTAATTTTCGCGTATTTTGTGCTTGAAATCAATGCAATTGAAGAAACATTTTCTCAAAAACCGCTCCAATTTTTTAAAATTTTTCCTTCCACGGACAGAAGAAAGGACGTTTAAAAGATGGCCACGGATATCACTGTCATTGAACACTAAGAATTTTGGAAAATTAAAAATTTAGAAATAAAACCAGAAAGCATGTGCTGTTGTAGCACCACTAATTATATTACCAATAATCCTTTTCCTTTTACCATTTCTGTTGCTGATGTTCAGCATCATCCACAAATTTCAATTATTTCACAGCGACTGACTCTTTTCGCTTAAGATTGAAACGTGTCGCAATACAAAATTAGATATTTTTTTTATTTCTAAAGAATCATGAAGTTTCTTTGCTAATACAATTGATCTTACTTTATCCTCCAGCGTGTTGATCACATACAAAATGGGTGAGTTTCTTATCCCTGCATCGTAACAACGAGATAACATTTGCATTAAGATGGTTCACTTGGCATAGATCTTTTGGAGTATTTTTGCAAAATATATTTTAACGTTGGATTTTCTAACTTCTGTCCTCCCTGCCGTTGGTTTTGAAAAAATTGCGGAGAGTGAAAATCGTTTGTATTTTGACAGCGCGCAGAAAAGTAAAATATTAATTGACCAACATAGTTTGTAAAAACACATTTTTTTAGACAACCCTAGTAAAAGCGGTTACTTTAGGGCATGCAAACCTGCTAAGTTCAATTTTTAGCACAAGCGCTAAAAGTGAGACGATGCTAAAATGTTCAGATAAGACTGTGACGACAGGAAAGAAAACAAAACAATTCGTCTGGTTAAATCAGCTACTACTGACCTTAACATAACTAATGCACAATTTGATTTGATGTGATGATTTGTAATCTGTAATTAAAGTAAAATGAAAGCCTGTAAGGCTGTCAAAAAAATAGTGTATGACACGCGTGGTCAATGCGATTTTATTTTGCTTGTAAGATTGCGCCACTAGGCCTACATGCCTCATGTCGCAACCTTTCCCATTCGCTAAATAAAAGGTCACTTTTACCACTCGTATCGTAAATAACTATTTTTACTTCATTTCCATTGACGCCAGTGAGAAGTTGCGTGCTTAACAGGAAGAAAATCTGTTCTTTTTTACTTGAAGTGTGCGAAAATATTGCACTCTATGCCGTTTATGAGACCATTCACTTCTAAAATATACTAATAAAATGTCAAAAACCTCCAAGGAATGGAAGACACGAATTTACGCACAAGTACCAGTTTATTTTTTAAAATAGGCATTTATCACAAGATCGATAAGGAGAGACAGAATAGAAAATTGCTATTGGAATCATAAAGATGTGATGTGTTGAGATTCGTTTTGAGAAATATTAATAACTTTTACTATTGATTTACTTTTGAAAAATGGGTCATTGCATTTTGAAAGTTTCGGTCTCATAACAGTGACAAATATGAATGAAATCACAAAAGTGTAATCAATCGTCTTGTAAACAATGCATGTAATTACATTCAAGTGTCCCAATCCATTCTATTACATTAACTACTACATACTACTACATTAAGTGTCCCAATCCATTCTAATTTAATTTTCTAAGTGTTTCTTTTATTTTATCTTCTCTTTTCATTATTTCTAATCATTTAATATTTTTCTTTTACTCCGTAGAAACATTATAAAGATTTGTAAGTTATTTTTATAGATCTCCTGCAGTTCGTGTCTGCAGTATTCAAGTCTCCAGGCGAAGTATTCGTTGCATCACCATCGAAGAAGTAAATGCTATTTACCGTACTATGAATTGTTTTCCTTTCTTTTACATTTTAATATTAATTTAGTATACCGCTAATTACGTATATAAATGAATTACTTCATACAATCTGGCTACAATACATTCTATTTATTGTGTATGGTATCTTCATGTCATCAAAACGGCAGATACAGCACCTTTCCATACGGCTAACGGGAGAAAAATTGAAAGGAAAAGAGCTGCCTTCAAAAGACGAATAAACACTAATCTACTGAACTCTTTTCCAACTAAATAAAACCATACGCGTAATTCATGTGTTTTCTTTTTCGAAACTCGGCATCTGCAGCACCTGAAACGAAACGGCGCGGCGCCGAAATAAATCGTATCTTACGATTTAACCAAAGTATTCTGAGTTACTAGGTCATTGATTGATTGGTGTTTCTAGGCATGTCAACTGGTAAGGTCATTAGTCCCGTAAGCGTAATTCATGTCTTTATTGCGGAATGTGGCGGTGATCTTCCACTGATGGATGGCGAATTTCACCGCTGACCTACCTGTCGTCTTGCGGTGTTTTCCTCAACCAGGTATCTCCCACGAGCAGCGGGGCATTGCCCAGCCGAAAAAAACTCTAAACACTCGACTGGTCACCCGAAATGTGTGGTAGTGAAGTGCATGCAAGTGGCAAGGATAGGCAAGGAAGAGGAAGGAATGATGACGCGCAGTCCGTGGGCCGTTTGTTAGGGTATTGTTCCGGCTTCTGTCTAGTGCTGATAAGAAAAACCGTGGATAACTATCGATCAGAGCAGTCTCCTCCACTGAATAAGTAAAGATAGGATCTTAGTTTTACTCGACATTTTATCGCAGTGTTGTCAAGGTCGATGCCACGAGCGGGAGTCCGTGGCACGAGTGCCACGACGAAATCGCTCCTCCACGCAATTAATCACCCCGTCACCCGAGACAACGTCATTCCTATTGTAAACGGCGGGGTTACTAATAGTTTCCTTTCCCGACGCTAGTTGCGCAGAGAAGCTCGTGGCATGCTACGGTGCGTGCCACTGCCACGATTAGAAGACCTTGACTCTATTGGTTTATCGGTTCGTCCCTCCCTAGTACTTTAAACGCGCCACCGCCTAAAGAAAATGCGAGTGCCCTCCCGGCTTCGTCCCCGAGGGCGTAACGAATGCCGCGCCCATCACGCGTCGAGACCCCGCTCGGCGTTGATCTCGCTCATCAGCGCGGCTCCGCGGATGTCATCGGCGTCATTGTCATCGCGGCCGCGTTGTTTATCGCCGTCATCGATCATAATCATCGGCGGCCGCCTCCCAGCGTCAGTTGATTTATGGAACTTCCGTACGCAAGCCGTCGCGGACCGGCCGCCGGGAATCGAACCCCGACCGCTGGCGCGTTCCCTGCCCCCAGGTCTTGTTTTCGCAAAGCACGTTTTCATGCTCTGGCCGCGATGGCGTGTTGTTGCGAGACCGCGACTGTGTCTTTTGTAGGCAGGCACGCAGATTCGGTTGTTTGTTGGTAATGCGCGGACAGTGGAAGATTGATCTATTGATTTACACCTCGATATGAGTTGAAATTGCTGAGAATTTTGTAATTGACACCATACGTATATCTTTCCAGCAATGCTAACAAATTTACAAGGAGGGAGCGCCACAATTATAATCTCAGTAATATTATTTGACGCGTTCCCGACTAAGAAAATTGGCATCACATTAGAAACGGATTTGTTGAAAACTTCAATGTTCGAAGGCATTTAGCTAGGGTTCTTTTACATGGTGTAAGTATCATACTGAGAATGTAAGTATATGAACGTTTTGCCCTTCGAAAATCTACGCAAATCCACCGAGATGGCGCTGTGGTGTTGAGAGGCCATTACGTTAATCACTCGCCCATCGAGATGCATGTGGACGCGAAAAAGCACTCTTTGTCTTCATTTGGAACCTGTAGACATGTTTGTCCCATAAATGACTGACGCATAATTACCAACGCACTTTCATGCCAAAAATTGCATTGAAACGTCCATGCGATCGGCAGTCGAACACAAAAGTATGAAGAATTTATGCTGGCACCCAGCACTTTGCAACTACTTAACTCCATGAAATCTACCCCGAGGCGATACTAATTCTACTGTTCATACGTTCGAGGCGTCACCACAGATTTTTGGGGACGGTTCAGTTATTAGCCCCATTTTTTCAGTTCCGATGGTAAAGGAACTGAAAGTAAGACTGAAGACTTACTTCATGATATGAATCACATCACATCGAAAATTGTCGCTCGGTAAATGCAATTTAGCCAAAGAAATCGTCAGTTTTTTTAAAAAATTCTTGATTGCTATTTTATAAGGCACATCCACATTGTTATTGCATAAAATGACATATTAATTCTAATTGGTATATCTTTTTGAAGGGTAAGATTTGAGTTTTGTCGCAAACTTGGCACTTAGCACTGCAGTCACCAGGGTCAGGGGCGATGCTATTCGGTGCGGGTTTGGGGGGTTGGGTGGGGCACCGGATGGCGTGAATTCAAAGTGCTGTCAACAGACAGCACTTGAATACACAAAAGCTACTACGTGTCTTTGAAAGTTTGTCACCTTCGTATGATTAACATTTTGGCTCAGTTCTCAGAAATCATTTAAAGCGTATAACGATGCAATGTTACTTCCTGTTTATACATTGTTCATACAGTATATACTTTGTAAACCTGATGTGAATGTCAAAATGATACGAATATGAAGAGTATATTCAAGGAGGAGTATATAATCTTTGTGTAGTAGGCCCTATTACCTAACTTATTGTTTTCACTAAACGATATTTATTGAAAGAATTGTTTTTATGAACATATCTGAACCTCGCCTAAACAGTTCAGTAACACACGTACAATATGAGTAGAACATTTATCTGCAGATCTTTTCCTTTTGTTCCGATTTCAGAGCATTTATTTCTACAGTAGGCGATTGAATTTTCATCAGTACAAGAGGAAGAGCAATGTGCTAGTTCTAGGTATCAAAGTGTGTAGTTCAAACTGGTTATTTATTATTTGAGTTAATAACTATTAAACCACTTCATTAAAATTTGATTCTTGTGACTGTGGGTTCAACAGTTAATGATGGAGGTTAACAGTGATTAGGAGACTGTGCGACATGACTTATGTCAAAATATTTCATCATATTCCGTAAACGTCTAGTTCTGACGGCAAAGAGGCCAAACAGACATAAAAGGATATCAACAAATTCCTTCTAAATCACTACCTAATTTTGAATGTCTATTTTGACGGGAGAAAATATTTTATTTGAGTGTCTATATTTCGCTCTTATTTATAGAGACCAAATGCTATTTTGAATTGCAATCTAAGAAATAAACAATTCGATTATGGCATTTCATCAATCATAGTTTTAGAAGCCTGCTCAGGATAATATGCAACTTTTCAATTTCAGTAGACTCGAGACGCGTTACAAACTGCTCGAGCCAGAAAATCGTAACCTCAATTCAGAAACTTCGCGCGGAAAATACTCTAGTACGCAGTTTAGAAAAATAATTCACAATTTTCTTTCTGCTAGGCCACTTATGTTTTTGCAACACTTTATTTCGAGACCTCTTGTAAGAAGACGTCGTGAATCTGAATGTTATCAGAGAACATGAACGAGAAGAGGAGAGGGCCAGCGCGGTGCGGGCAGTAGACAGGAAGGGACAGCGATAGGAATGGGGGATGGGTGATGCCGAGAAGGGGGAAGGAGGGGCGACAGGAAACCGCGTGGTCAGTGAGCGTTTCCGGTTACCAGACGCCTCCCCATGCCATCAACCCCACCGCTAGCACCAGTACTTCCACTTCCATCTTTTCCTCCTCCGCCTCGCTTGCCACTGCCTCTGCCACCAGTCACCGCTACCACCAGCACCTCCCCAGCACCTCTATTACCATATCATCCGCCACCTCCTCTTCCACCGCCACCGCCACCACCACGTCCCCCATCGTCGCCACCGCCACCGCCACCACCGCCGCCACCGCCACCGCCACTGCCATCGCTACCGTCACCGCCACCGCCACTGCCACGTCCTCCATCGTCGCCACCGACACCGCCACGTTCCCCATCGTCGCCACCGCCACCGCCACCCCCACCGCCACCGCCACTGCCACCCCCACCGCCACTGCCACCGCCACCGCCACCGCCACCGCCACTGCTACCGCCACCGCCACCGCCACTGCCACCCCCACCGCCACTGCCACCGCCACCGCCACCGCCACTGCCACCCCCACCGCCACTGCCACCGCCACCGCCACCGCCACCGCCACCGCCACGTCTCCCATCATCGCCACCGCCACCGCCACTTTCCCCATCATCTCCACCAACACCACCATCTCTACCTCCACCTCCACCTCCATCTCCAACTCCACCCGCCACGCGTCACCGCCATGGAACTCGCCGGCCCCCACCCCGCTGTCTGCACCGGCCACCATACAGGGCGGCGACGCAACACCTGGCCGGGGCGAGGGGCAGAAGGGACCGATGACGCTACGGCGCCCATTCACGTGCGACGACCCACGCGCGCTGCCGCCTGCCGCTGGCCGCCGCGTGCTTCACGAGCGACGCCGCGCGGTGTACGTTAGGTGTGCTCTCTCCTTTGTACCTGTCCCAACAAATCATATGTGGAGCAGATATTTAGAAAACAGCGAAACGGTTCGAATGTTGTAGGTGATAATAGTGTTTCTGATGTTTCGTCGAGAACAATCACTGCCTTGATTAATAATTTATTTAGGGAGAGGTATTTAAATAATAATAATAATAATAATAATAATAATAATAATTGGAGTATATCTTATATCTGCAATTGGTAGTTTGGCGGTGCCTGTAATCGAGTACAGTTCCGGACTAGTGGACTGGACTGAGCAAGAAATTCGAATCATGCATCGATAAACCAGAAAACTGCTAACAATGCATCATGTTGCCCACCTTCGAGCTGATGCACATAGACTTAAAATATTTACATAGACGTAAGGAAGAAGAGGTCTGAGACAAATTGAAGCCTTCTGGCGCAATGCAATAGTTGGAATTTCAATCTCCAGGTATCTCCCCCAGCGGGACAGTCACAAAGGGGACAAGTTCTAAATTCCCGACTGGAGTCCCAACACGAGTATAATTGATGTGTGTGTGTGTGTGTGTGTACATTTCGTTTCCCAGATTAAAGACTCTCTCCCTGCTTTTCATTCTGAAACACAGTCACTGCTGCCACTTATCGGCCGTTCAAGTCACCAGAGGGAGAGGGAGGTGGCATTGGTAGAGCTTGGTGTATCAAGTTGCTTGTTGGTGTATCAAGTTGTTGAGAAATAAGTAGCTTGTTCAGGTTCATTGCTCTATGCAAAGCCCCCTTTATAACCATCGTAGGGTCTATTTTTACTTTCTCGCACTTACTCTCTAAGAAGAGAAAGTAAGTACGAGAATCATGCGCCAAAAAACGGCAAATTTTGGACAGAAAAACTCTTATTGCCCGACCTTGGTGAAAATATGGATAAATCACGTTCCTTTATATAGTTAATCACTTCCTCTAACATGTTATGCTATCAGAATACTTATTTTGTGGGTTCTTGATTCCAAAAAGTCGACTGTCGGCAAAACATCTATCTGTGGTCAATGCTAGCGCCTAAACCGTTCAGCCGATTTTCTCCAAAATTGATATTCCCCGATCGATTTAAATGAATTCAAGGCTCTCTGAGTTTGAACCAGATATTTTGGCGGTAATTTGTATGAGTAGTGATGTAGCTTTGCATTTTTTTATTTTGTAAAACATTGCTCCAATTTTTTTGATTAAACTTTGTTGTGCGATTTTCCAAACTCTTCTTTGTCTTAACTTCACGCCTTACATTCATATGCACTACAGTACCGTACATGTCGGGAACTTAGATCATGCCTCGGTCGGGGCTGTGTCCCGCTGATGGGAGATACCATGTTGTGGAAAAACCGCAAGCCGACGGGTAGGTCCGCCCCGGATCTTGCCATTCAGCGGGGGAAGATAACTGCCAATTCCTGCGATAAAACATGTACTACACTTACGCGAATGTTCCGTTCGCCATACCGGGAGGGGTGCCTCAAGGCACTCAAGAGAGAGGGCCAGGGGTGCCCCAGGGCAAGGGGTGCCTCAGGGCAGATCAATTGATGTCACAGCAGTGTCTCTGATCGGGAGGTCCTAAGTTCGAGTCCCAACGGTGGCAGGATTTTCGACAAAAGCTTGTCAGCTAGGATTCATTCGCTGTCTGACGGAGAATTCTAGCTTCCGGCTGCTCTGATCGGTAGTTTCCCGTGGTTTCTCCGATCAACACCAGGCGAATGCCGGAACAGTACCCTAACAAACGGGCCACAGACCGGCCGCGATCTTTCCTTCCTCTTCCCTGTCCTGTCCTCACTCCTTACATATACAGTTACACTATCATGCACACATTTCGGGAGACCGGTGGGGAGCTTAGAGCTTGTCTCAGCTGGGACGGTGCCCTGCTGGTGGGAGGTGCCAACTGGAAAAAAAAACGCAAGACGACGCGGCGCCGAATATCACCATCCAGCGGGGGAAGTTACCGCACCGCCGAAGGGAAAACCACGCACTACACTTACGGGATTCATGACCTTCGCTGTTCACGCGCCCCCTATCGCTAATCAATGAATCAATCAATCCATCCTGGCGGTGGAGCGCGTGTTCCCTTCTTGAGCAACGCCGTCGGCGCGACGCACGCGCCTGCACGCGGCGAGGCCTCGTGGCTTCTTACGTCGATTCCAGCGGAGGTCGAACGGGAAATCGCTCGTTGACGTCGCGCACGTGTGAATACGAGGGGAAATGTTGGGGAGCATTTTTCCACCATTTATAACGACGTTGCATACCTCCTTGAGACGGTGAAGGAATGAGGGCTAAAAACACGGCGAGCAGCGATAGGTGCAACTAGATGCATTCCGCCGTTCCTAGTTGACAGTCGTTTAGGAGTCGTAAGTGATTTCTTCGTTTTCTGTTCAACAGCGATACTGTTGCTTCAGTTAGGTGTTGACACTAGTCAAATACATCCTCGTTAATATTGTTTAGGATGTAAATGACTAGTTTTCTGTCTACGGCTATTGCGTTTTGATAATTCTCCTTGACTTTAGTATTCTCTTTTTAATTATTCATTTTGTTTTTCCCTTTCATTAATTATTTTTAAACGGTTATCTCTTGTCCCCTCTTTGATGATGTAACATACCTAACATAGTTTAAAAAACTTTATACAAATTCACAATGTCTTTGAGCCTTAAATGATTTTTTTTCATCCCTGTAAATTTCTCTCTGTAAATTTATTCTTAGCTTCTATCACAAACAGTAGAAAGAAGAAAATTACCCATTTAATTGTCTGCTACTACGAATATTTTTAGACGTCATTTCACTCGTCTTACTTCCACCCAACCCAACGAATGAATCATTCGATAAGCATGAAGTTTCGAATGCTCGTCCTCTTCAGCTATTTTGACCCTGGAATTATAAGTGAAGCCACTATAATGTTTATCTAGAAAGTTTGTAATAAAACTTCCAATTTATAATTAAATATTACGTGAAATTTATACACAATGCAATGGGTCCAAAACATTTAGACATACTAAAAGATATGTTCAAAAGTTAGTTAATACTAGGAACTACGAAGATTTATTGTGATTGCGATGTATTTAAGTATTTAATATCTTACAGAGAAGGTAATGAAATTAAAATAATTGTTTCCCTACGCAATAGTTGTTAATGATTTGAATGCTAAATGTAGAATTTTATTTTGCGAATAGGAAATGTTGCGACTCGAGGCTGATAAGCTAAGAAGCTTCATCCTACGAGCAAAATAAAATCATGATATGTGTCATACACTATTTTTAGAAAGACTTATTAGCATTCAGTTCATTTTTATTGAAGTTTACAACTCTGTATGTTCAATTAAGGTCAGTTGCAGATGATGCGATCAGACGATTTTCCCCATTTGTTGTATTTTGCTTTATGAAGACCCTTTTGAGCATTGGTTCACATTTAACACTAGTGCTAAAAATTGCACTTTTAGCTTTGCATACCCTAAAAATCTCCGCTTTATTAGGGGCTGTCTAAAAATCAGTATTGACGAGTCTGTTTCGCACCCTTAGTAATTCTTCAAATTACACATTAAAAAATGAAATTGTCTGTCACTATTCATTCATATCAAAAGATAGTTGGTCAGAGTTTTTTTACATGAGTCGTTTCACGTATTTATAAATAAAAGTACAAAATCACATAATCATAAACTTTAAAGTTTTGATTTACTTAATAAGAACTTTAAAATTTATGATTTGGGTATCAAAGGAGGATCTGTGGGGGGAAGGAGATCTACCCCTTGAAAGATTTTTTTGTTAAAAATATTTTGTCTCTTCTTTGTATTTTGGTTATTTAAATAAACATGATGTTCAATGAAAACAGTTTGTTATAATTATACCAATAGTACGTTTCATTATATTATTTATTATTTTTGTTTTGTACTATCTAAAAAAGTATTCGCCCGCCTCCTGAAAAACATTTTTAGATTCGTCCTTGATGGGTATTACTTATAATTGAAGAGAAAAACTATCTTCTGCAATTTCTTCAAATACACCGTCAGCCGCCCCCAACGCAAAGTTCGTTCGTTCCATTCGCAGCAATTCTGACTCTCATCGAAGAAGCGTTTCCCTGCTGAGCATTTGCTCCACGGTGGAAAACACGTCCTGGTCAACGCAGATTCTGCTGCGCAGGCGCGTGGTGGCGATGCGTCGGCTGCTGAGCAGATGGCTCAACAAATCCTTCACCTGTTTGGCGCATGCGCGCGCGCGCGCTCGCGTAAAGAACTGCTGCCTCTGATGGACGACGCCTCGCGAGAATCCACCGGCGGGGTCGGCTGTAAAACGTTCATCTCGGCTGACAGATTCATTTCCATACAATGCGTTTTCTTGTGAAGGGATCATCGTGGGGGATATTTGTGGACTCCCTCTAAAGTGTGTGTTATGTACTTGATACTCGACTGGAATGTGAAGTATTGTGCGAGAGCGTTGAAGTGAAATTATGTTTTTTTGAAAATTATAAATGAAGGGAGTGACAAAAGGAAAGAAAATTGAGTTAGTGTAATTTACCGTAAATTTTCGTGATGCTAAATGGGCAACAAAGAGTGTTTTATCTGCCTTTATCATGTTAATCTTTTCGAGGTGTATCAATTTCTTTTGTAAATGATGGTACACTCAACCAATTCTTTTCCCATCAGACATTCAGAGGCTTAGGTATTCCAGGGCATCGAAATGCCACTACAAGTGCTTCTGACCGGGAGGTCCTATGGCTTGAGTTCCAACTGTGGTGGAAGGATTTTCAACACCAATTAGATAGCTAGGTCGAATTTAGCCGCTGTCTGGAGAAGAAGTATAGCGGCTGGCTGTTCTGTTCGGTAGTTTTCCATGGTTTCTCCGATCAACACCAGGCGAACGCCAAAACAGTATCTCAACACACGGGCCTCGAACCATTTCCTTGTTCTATTCTCTCCCCTTTCTTTACATGCACTTCACTACCACACATGTCGAGCGACGAGTCGGGAGCTTAGAGCTTGTCTCGGTTGGGGCGGGGTCCCGCTGGTGGGATACACTTCGTTGGGGAAAACCCCGGAAGCCGACGTTTAGCTCAGATCCGGATCTCGACATTCAGTGAGGGAAGATACTTTCCACTTCCCATAACAAAAACAAGCACTGCACGTACGAGAATACCATACCATTTGACGCCCCCAGAAATACTAAAAAATCAAACAACCCATCATACATTCACTAAGCCAAATAAGAGAACACATAGGACCCTTACTGTCTTGAAATTGTGGCACAGATATAATTTGTCACCAACCCTTAAAGCGTTCATAATAATTATATCTAACGTAAGTGAACGTATAATTGTAAGAATTCACTGTTACGCATGAATCCGATAACTCGTATCGTGGGTGGCATTCCGTCGGAAGTGCCCGTCAGTTCTCCGCTTCCTGTAAATACATTATGTTGCTATGTGGATTACTCTGACACCGGAAATACAAAAACCGATTTTCATTCGTTTCACAATGTCGGGGTCAGGCATTATTATGAAACTCGCGTTTCAACAATCTCTGAGTTATGAAAAACAAGTTTGTTGAAATAAGTGGTGAGATGTATTTCGAACGCAATTTTGAATTAATTGAAGTTATCTAGTATACTAATTCTTTGACCAAACACGTATTCCTTTCACAAAGTGTAACATTCTAAACAACACCCAATATCCTTTTCTAAAATTGAACTTCTTGGCTGCATATTTGTGTCAACCACGACAAGATTTCAAATTCAGTGGAACTTCACTATCTTTCATCTGAGAAAAAATAATTCGATTTATCAAATTCTTCGTTAGAGTAACATTACCGACGATTGGGTATAACCCTCTAAGGTAAAAGATATAATTTAAGATATCATGCGCTTTGATTTTTTAAGTTTCCGAAGATCATTTATCAAAAGTTCATTTTTTTTCTTTTCCTCCTTAGAATACTATTAGAGAGGAAATGTTTTGGAATCACATCAAAAATACGGTCGTTTTACTTCTGTTGTTGCTTGTCCATTAGCTTCAACAGTGCTGTGCGTTCATTACAATGGTGAATGATGAGTTCAATATTCAATTTTTGAGCGAAGGCAATAGGGGGGCCTAACGCCTTTGTCCCTCCTTTCTTGGGAGGTGGTCTCAGATGTGTCTGTGTGTGTGTGTTTTCATTTCAAGGATGGTAATGAGATCTTGGAAGTGAATGATAATGATTCATCAATGATTATGGATCGGGTTATAATCAAATGGAGCGCTTGACTAAACGAGAAAGCAAACTACGGCACAAAACCATGAGTAAAAACCTATACCTTACAGGTAATCCATCCCACAGCCTTCTATTTGCGTACTTGAATGATACCCCGAAAATGATGCCCTTTGCTATTGTGGATGATTCAGCGCAAAACTGTTTATGGGAAAATGGTAATCAATCCTAGTCAGTGTATATAAGATGAGCCATTTTACATTAAGGTAATATCATTAAACGTGTCTGATGATGCTTCTGGTTTGCAGTCCTGAAATGGATAACTGTTGACTGCAAAAGTTTTAGTTGGAACTTTGGAAACAGAATTATCGGAAGGTTTACCACATTCCTGGTAAAAGTGGTTGTTTGAGATGACACGAAGAGCGTAGGCATCGATCGTAACAATTTGTTTTCAATAACGTTTTGGAAACTATAGTAAACGGAAAGAAACTGTGTTTGCGGCCACCTTTCCTCAGCCATCCTACCGCAGCGCCGCGCGGGTCACAGCTTGAACGTTATGTCGCAAATCGCGTCCGAATGCATTCCGTGTGTCCTGAGTGACGCGTGAAGCCATTTGCCAGAGTGGCTCGGACGAGATGGGTGGGCCTGAGTGATTCTCTGGCGAGCGGGGTGACAGCACTCACCTTTTACGCTTCCCCCCACCCCCACCCTGCACAGTCCCCTGGCGCGCGGTCCCTTGATGCTGGAGCTGCCAAAACAGCGGTGGACACGCTGGAGAGGGTTCGTGCCTTGTGGACGAGAGGCAAATTGAATTAACTTAAAAGCTGCGTTTCAAGACACGAACTAAAACCAGTAAATTAAAATAAACTTCTCGAGTCTTTTCAGGTTATTGTAACTGAGAAGGACGTAAATAATTAATAAAATCAGTTCTTTTGTACGCAGACTTAAGAGATTTTAGAATGTAGTATTTCGAATTTGATCTCATGTTCTATTAGTGTGTCGTGCATTTGGAAATGTAAAATACTGTAAAAAACGGGCTAAACCGTTCAGCCAATTTTCTCCAAAATTGAGATTCCCCAATTGATCTAGCTGATGTCGCGGCCTCTTGAATTTGAAAGCGATATTTTAATTTCGGGGGGATACTTTACATGAAGCCTCTGGGACATTTTCAAAATTTTCAAAAAAATGGCTCCATCGTTTTTTATTAAATTTTTTTGTTGGATAGTGTGAAGGATTAAGAGATGAGTACGGGTCTGATATTCGTTCACAACTCTGATTTTGTTTTAATTGCATAATTTCCTGGTCTTCCTACTTCTAAAATATTAAAGATATAGATTTTTTTCCTACATGAAATCTGTTCGTTAAAGGTAGATATTGAAATAAGGTCATGTACAATTTTCGAGAATTTGAGTACTTTTACGTAATTTTGCGTGAAAATAGCGGCAAGAATGTACCTGCTATTTCAGCACCACCACCCCTCACACAATGATGTTTCAATCAGCCTTCGTTGGCCCTACACGAAACACTGTGCAGGTCTTTCTCATTGATTTTTGCTTTCTTCTTACGGAATAGAGAGAAAGTTGTGTAACACTGCGCGAAAAAACCGGCGAATTTTCGGCACAAAATTTCAGCTTTGTAGTTACATCCCATGACACTTTCCACGTCAACTATATCAACTTTGACCCACTGCGGAACGCCCCGCCGATTTTCCCGCTTCTTCTCTCTTCGCAGCGGCCATTCACGCCTCCTCAGGAGCAATATCACCGCCCTGACGCAAACGCGTCGAGTGGCGACGGTGGCCGCAGGGGCCTGGCGCCGTGAGTTGACGAACTCGGCCGGCGGCTGCGTCGCCGCTGCCGCGGGAGCGAAATTTGTCGTGGGCGTCGTCGCTGGAAAGGCGACGCGGCTTGTCGCAGCATCCGTAATAAATGTAACCTCCGCTTCTGCCTCATGTAGGTCGTCAACGGTTCCTAATGCGGTTCCAGCTTAGGTGGCTCAGGGCATCAACTCATGTCGCTGCAGTGCCTATGAAGGAAGTTCCTAGGATTCGAGTGAACGGCCGAATTTTGGCAGGATTTTCGACCCTAGCTAGATAGCTAGGTCAAATTCAGCTGCTGTCTTGAGGAGAATTCTAGCTGTAGACTGCTCTGATCGGTTGTTTTCCGTGGTTTCTCCGATCAATACCAGGTGAATGCTGAAACGGTACCCTAACAAACGAGCCATAAACCGCTCGCGATCTTTCTTTCCTTTGCTTTCCTTGCCCTATCCTCACATCATTCTCGCATACACTTTCATGCACTACACTGCTACACATGTCGGAAGAGCTGTTGGGAGCTTAGCGCTTGTCCCGGCTGGAGCGATGCAACGCTGGTGGGAGATACTTGGTTAGGAAAAAAACCCTACCTGACGTGTAAGTCGGCGCCGAACCTGAGGATCTAGCGGGGGAAAATCACTGCCACATCATGAGAAAAACATATGCACTTACGGGACAAATGATCTTAGCAGTTGAATCGTCTGGAATCATCAATCAATCAATCAATCCATCAATCCATCCTCATAGAGACTCTGACCGGCAGGTCCCAGAGTTCCAGTTCCGTCGGTAGCTGTTTTTTTAGATACTATCTCAATAACTGGGTGGATTCATCCGGTGTCTTGAAGAGAATTGTATTGGCCGGCTGCGCTAATCGGTAGTTTTCTGTGCTTTTTCCCATCAATGCCAAGCGCATGCCCAATCAGTACTCGAACAAACAAGCCCTAAACCACTCACGAACTTTCTTACCTCATCCCTGATCCCACTTTATCTTTTGCACACCTACATTTACACTTAAGAGGGTAAGTCAGGAAGTATCTGGACATTCGTTTCAATCGAATGTAGGTTGATTGTACAGCATTATATACTCACCAGCCTGAAGGTGGAATCGTTCTCTTTGCTTATGGTAAGTTTCAGCGTTATCACATAATATTGGTTTAGTGGTGAAATGTCGTTGGCATTTAAAGTTAAATGATCACAGGTGTTGTCATTGCCAACAATGTTATTTATTGCAACAAGAGCAGCTTTCGATGGCTTAGCCATCATCATCAGTTTTCTGCTGTCTGGAAGCCACGAAACGACGAGCCGTTTGTTGGCAATGACGAACGAGTTGGCAATGACAACACCTGTGATCATTTAGTTATCACATAATATTCGCTTGAGTTATTGTTACATAAAACATAGAAACCACTCTCACTTTGCCCAAAAAGAGAATAGGATTTCGGTTTTTGTGATCTGAATACGAGCCAAAAACTGAAATCTTTAGAAGATGTTCAGCACAACATGGGTGTAATGTTTTTCATTGGTAAAGACTTTACCAGGAGAATGGACCATTCAAAAAAAGTCAAACAAGCATGCAGTATGAGAAAAGAGTAAGATGTCTGGCCTCATCCGCTACTGATCCCAATATGGACTACGTCCATGCCCTGATTGTGAGTAAACGATGTGTGATTATTGATGTTGTGGCAAACCATACGCACGTTAGGCTCTGCTTATGAGAGCGCCAAAACAAAGCAAATTTTGACACAGTTCCAAGTCTGGCACGTCTAATTAACATATGTGTACTTAAAGATGCTTTAAGAAGCGTAATATTTGCCTTCGGTGCTTCCCTTTAGGTGCAGAACCAAGACATAAATGTCTTGCTGTTCAAACGAAAATCCTTTTTATGAGGTGAGAATATCAGAAAGATGGTGCTATGATGATCGAAGAACACTCAAAAGCATAATGCGTGTTTTGAAAAATAGTTTTACTGTAAATTTTGTACTGTTTCAATCAGTTATAAACACTGATTGTACATACTTATTGATTTACACGTTCGTACCTGAAGTACACCACCATACCTGTCGAAAGGCCTCTCCTAACTGGGGGCGGAGAAACTACGGCTCGGAGAAACCACAGTGCGCCTCGGATGAGTGCAGCCGGCCGCTAGAATTGTCCTCCAGACGCAATTGAATTCGACCACGCTACGTAGCTATGAGGAAAATCTGCTACTGTCGTGACTCGCATCCCAGGACCCTCAGTGAGAGAGGCTGCAGAAGAAACGGTAATGCTGCCACTGAACTCTCGGAAAAGGTTGGACGCCGCTGCTCTAGGTCAGTGTTGTCAAGATCGTTGCCACGAGCGGGAGTCCGTGGCACGAGTGCCACGACGAAATCGCCCCTCCACGCAGTTCATTACCCCGCCACCCAGACACAACACCATCCCTACTGTAAAACGGTGGGGTTACTACTAATTTCCTTTCCCGACGCTAGTTGTGCAGAGAAGGTCGTGGCGTGCTACGGTGCCACGAAGCGTGCCACAGCCACCAGTAGAAGACCTTGTCACCACTTCTCTAGGTGCTCGTCGCTGAAGTGGTCGATACCTGCAGCGCCGCGGAGCTCGCCGCGAGTGGCGCGGGGCGAGAGGGGGAAGAGTGGGAGTGGGAGTGGGTCGGGTTCGTTACAAAAATGAAGAGGCGTCGCGTCGCGTCGCGTTCGAGGAGCGACGAAAGTCGGGCGCGTGAGTGACGCGCGGATTTCATGGGCCGTCGCCGCGGGGCGTCCCCGAGATTAATGGCCTGGCGCACAGGCGCTGTCTGCTAGGCGGCGCCTCGCCTCTCCCCGAACAGCCCCACCCCCATCCGCTTCATCCCACCACGACCCACCCTGCTCCTCGCTGCCCCGCTCCGCCATGCCTCTCTCCACCACTCTCCTCCCTCCCCCCTCCCCCGCCGCCCTGCCCCTCCTGTGCCTGCTCTCTCCGTCTCTCCCCGCCATCCCAGGCCCTCCCAGGCCATCGCCGCCCCTCCTCGCTCTTCCCCCGTCCCCCCCCCATCCTCACCCTCCCCTCCCCGTTCCTCCCGCTCCGCCCTCCCCTCCCCGCTTCTCCCTGCGCCACCCGCTTCTTCCTGCGTCTCCCAGACTCATCCTTCCCTCCTCGCCCGTCCCCCCCTTTCCGCGCCTCCTCGTGTCCCCTCCCCCACCCGAGCTGCTCGTCTAAATATTATCACTTTGACGCAGCGGCGGGGACGGGAGCAATGGATAAGAAGGAAGAAGGGCTGGCGGATATGACGAACCCGGGAGTATTGGAACAGGAGGAGCAGGCGACGTTAGTGGCAGAGGAAGGAAGGGAGATGCACTGAATGATGAGGAGGATTCGGCGCCAGGTGAGACACAGAGAGGAGTTACCAAATGAGGAAGTGGCGGGTAGATTAGATAGAATACCAATGTCAGTAGCCAATGTCTGGAGGAAAATTCTAGCGGCGGGGGGCCCTGATTTGTAAGTTTTTGCGTATTCTCCAATGAGTATCATACGAATGCTGGAGCAGGATTTCCAGTAATGGTCCGTGGTCCTTACAGCAATACTTCTTCCTCATTATTCTCCCCTCCTCTCTCCTTACACACACATACACGTAGACTTACATGCACTACACGACCACACATGTCGGAAACGTAAATCTTGTTTTGATAGGGATGCTGCAGCTCTGGCGGAAATACCTGATGAGGGGTCTGGGTATCCTTTGCAATTGATAAGATTTTTCATCTGGATTTCATCAGTCATTCGCCGGTGTATCCTTGACTCTAGGCCCCCAATCGATTCCTTGATGATCGTCGCCCCCTTTAAAATAACATCGACAGCGTTGGGATTCTCTGTTCTAACACGCATATAGATTCACTTTCTCCCAAAAGAAAAAAAAAACTATAAATTTCGTTGTTGATATCGTTTTTTTGTTGACCTTGTTTTTTGGCATGTCTCCACACGTCTCACTCGCTCTCAGACTCATCAGTTATATTTGGCAATACATTTTATAACTGAAATTTGAAATTCTTATTAATACTCAACAGAATTATATTAGTTTGAAAGACATAATTTTAGAGAAATGAAAATAATATGATTCATTACTTGTAAAAGAGTAGTTCGCAGGTATATTCAAAAGAGCATGAGGTACGGTCTGACTAAAGTAACAATATACCAGAATAAATTAAGATGGTGACTTAAGTGGTCCCTATAAGTAACGTTACATATTCAGATAATTCAGTAAAATATTTGCGTAAAATGAAAGTAAGCTAATGAAATCCTACAGTGAGTCTCAGAATAAATGATACAAAGTTATATACTAGGCAGGGAGGTAGGAATGATCACATGTTGCCAATGGACATTGCTGGGAAATTCCAAAGAATGGAGAGTGTCACATTTCAAATTGCAATCAGAAAATTCATTTCACAAGGCAATTGATAAGAACTGTTAGGTCTTCTCGCTACACTAGTCTCTGACAAAGTTCAATTATAAAATAACTGTCAAAAGTAAATTCCAATATTTTTCACAATAATTGTTTTCGTATAACAAATTTAAAGCACGTAACTTTTATTTATATATTTTTGTTCTTGTCTTCCATTTTTTCAGTTTTCGAAATGAACAATAACTTCAATAATAATGAAATTAATTCAATATATGACTTGCATGCGTTATAAATGATTTTAAATTGATGGAAAAATAATTTAATTTCAAAGCAAACATTTTTTTAGAAAGTGACTGAACATTACATCTACCTACAGTCCCATCTCCCAAATTAAAGTCCTGGTTGAGTCCCTTAGGATAACTGAATTTTGTGTGGCACAGAAATTTTCATAGTAAGACTCCATTAATTGTACCTGTAGAGCATTCTTTGTTTCATTTTTTTTAAACAGTGACAAAATCTCTCAAGCTTTGTGAAAAAAATTATAATGTCATATTCCAAGCACTTTTGAAAAAGCAATGTTATCAGTAATCGCTGTACTTTGTTGCTACTGCAACATATGAAAAAAGTGGTTTCCTAAAACGACTGAAGCACTGTTAAGGCTCTACATTTTCTTGCGTATTCTCAGAGGTATTGCATGCCATTTCTTTATAAATTATACCTCCCCTGTAATTTATAGTTTGCTTTCGACAGCAATGGTCTTTTTGTCTCGCAAGAAAAACTCTTCCACGGAAAATTAGGAACATTGTCAGGCTTTAAATCTCAGCCATAAAGAAAACTTCGCCTTCTGAAAACGGGATAGTTCTAAATGTGTTTGAGTTGTTAGACGAAACATTAGCATTTCAAATGGCCCATGCTCTTGAATAATTTACTATTACACGAAGATTTCATCGGAACGGGAGGAAATTCATATTCTCTAACAGTACGAACATTTACTCTAAGTCGGTGTGTGAATGTTCGTTCCACATGGTCTAACCTTTAAACGGAGTTGGTTGCGATCCGTGGTAAATATTATAAAGGGTTACGGTTCGTTGATACGTAATGGTACCTATTTGTAAGCGTCAGCAGTTTACAATTATATTAGTCTGGAACTATACATCTGCACCGCCGCCGAAAGATTGATGAGCGGCAAGCAATCGGAAAGGTTGGGATTTAAACGTCTCGCGAGCGGACGGAGAAGCAAAAAGGCGAAGGAGTGACCTTTATCAATCAATCGGAGACGCTGAATATCAAAGGTTAACCGCTGGGTTTCCTTGCAAAGCGGCGAGCGCCGATCACGAGCCCAACTCCGGAATCGGAGCAGACGTCGGCACTGGGGCTAGGTCGCCCCGCCCCCGCTGTTCCGAGCGTCAGAGGCCTGCCTCATCCACCGTTTCTACACTCGACTCCGAATTACCTTTCGTTCCTGCCCTGTACGAGCACCAATCATTCTCTCCCCGTCACTTTCTCTGCAGTTCTCACCCTATCCCTCTCTTTCCCGCCCCTGCCGCCCAGCTCATCTCCAATCTCTTCCGATCCCCGTCATTCCGTCCCACGGACTCCCGTCCCCTCCGGCCCCGTCCCCACCGTCTTCGCCCCGGTCCCAGTCTCCTCGGCCCCAGTCCCCCGCGTCCCAGACCCCCGCGTCCCAGTCCCATCCGTCCCAGCCCCCTCCGTCCCAGTCCACTCCGTCGCAGTCCCCTCCGTCCCAGTTCCCTCCGTCCCAGTCCCCTCCGTCCCAGTCCCTTCCGTCCCAGTCCCTTCCGTCCCAGTCCCCTTCGTCCCAGTCCCCTCCGTCCCAGTCCCCTCCGTCCCAGCCCCCTCCGTCCCAGTCCACTCCGTCGCAATCCCCTCCGTCCCAGTCTCCTCCGTCCCAGTCCCCTCCGTCCCAGTCCCCTCCGTCCCAGTCTCCTCCGTCCCAGTCTCCTCCGACCCAGTCCCCTCCGTCCCAGTCCCCTCCGTCCCAGTCCCCTCCGTCCCAGTCCCCTCCGTCCCAGTCCCCTCCGTCCCAGTCCCTTCCGTCCCAGTCCCCTCCGTCGCAGTCCCCTCCGTCCCAGCCCCCTCCGTCCCAGTCCACTCCGTCGCAATCCCCTCCGTCCCAGTCTCCTCCGTCCCAGTCCCCTCCGTCCCAGTCCCCTCCGTCCCAGTCTCCTCCGTCCCAGTCTCCTCCGACCCAGTCCCCTCCGTCCCAGTCCCCTCCGTCCCAGTCCCCTCCGTCCCAGTCCCATCCGTCCCAGTCCCCTCCGTCCCAGTCCCCTCCGTCCCAGTCCCTCCGTCCCAGTCCCCTCCGTCCCAGTCCCCTCCGTCCCAGTCCCCTCCGTCCCAGTCCCCTCCGTCCCAGTCCCCTCCGTCCCAGTCCCCTCCGTCCCAGTCCCCTCCGTCCCAGTCCCCTCCGTCCCAGTCCCCTCGGTCCCAGTCCCATCCGTCCCAGTCCCTTCCGTCCCATACCCCTCTGCCCCAGTCCCCTCAGTCCCTACCGTCCCCATCTCTTATGACCACGACGCTACAGCCCCCTTCCCTAAGACAACGTCGCTTCCGTATCTCTTCCCCATATCTCTTATCCCTCTCCAACCCTCTCCTTCGTCCCTCGACCTCTCCGTTCCGCCATGTCCCGATCCCCGTCCCCTCCACCCTCTCCTTCCTTCTCCTCTCCTCCGTTCTCTCCGTTCTCTCCGTCTCGGGTTCTCCTTCTGTAGTTCTCGCATCTCTTTCCATCCTCCATCCCACACATTCGACATCTCACCACAACTATTACCGTCGCAGCCACCATTGCCGAAGAGGAACCTGTTCTTGGACAGGGTATATATCGCCTCAGAAGAGAGAGAAAATACGCTGAATATCCCATCTATAAATCATGGTATCGAACCGATTGGTGCCTGCCGGACGCTTTGGCTTTTCTTTTCTTCCACTTCCCTGGAGAACTGCAGTAATTACAGATTGGAACTAGTGGTGCTACCACAGCGCGTACTACATTCTTGCTTCAGTAACGGTTACGTAAAATTATAATTCCGCAATTTCTGTCCATCTTAACACATCACACTCATCACTTGTAAAACTCATTACCAATCGCAGAGCATTTGGATCGAAAATTTGATTTATTTAAACAAAACAATACATCAACACAAATTCGTCTACCAAAACTCAATTCAATACACACAGAAACACCACCCAACATTAATTAATTCTGAGAATTTCAAACGGTTTCCATTGATGTACTGAAACGTGATAACTCATGAAAGTTTCTTGCATGAGAGGTGCTGGGAATTCAAATTTAAAAACTGGAAAATTTGCAACATTACGCTAAACTGCTGATATTTAAAAGAAAATGTTTGGGAGTTTGTAAACAACAGGGATTCGACGAAATCAGGCCCCTTCAATTTCCTTTATTTGAAGCCACATGGACCTATTTTAAAAGACTCCAAATGTTTGTATTGTATTAATTTTTTGTCGAATAAAGTATACTTATAAAAATGGTTCATCTCCAAATTTCGTTGAATATTCTGAATTTTCGTAAGTTGAGAAAGTTAAATTTTTATTCGGCAACTTTCTACAATATTGAAGGTAGATATTCTTTTAATGAAATCTGTTCTTCAAAGTTAGATTTTTAAATGATGGCTTGTACCATTTTTTCAATATATGACAAGTTTTCGTAATTTTGCCTGAAATAATGGCAATTTTAAAAACAAGTCTCTTAAGAACGGCTCCAAATGTTTTTTATCGGATACTGTGAAGTACGTTCATAAAAATAGCGCAAATTTGATTTGTATTTAGCTTTCTGATTTTTTTAATATTGCAAAAGTTACAAATAATGAGATAAAGTATGGGATGTTGTAGCACAACTATTTAAGTGTGTGTGTAAGGGGTGCGGATAGTACAAAGTGTGTGAATTAATTTTGAGGGGGTTTTCTGTAAATTTAAGGCTTTATTATGAACACCTGAATACAGCATTATGTTTCAAAGTATTGTCCATTGCTAGCCACTACTTTCTTCCATCTTTCTGGTAGCATACGGATTCCGCGTCGAAAGAACAACTCATCTTTTGATGCATTCCATGAATCAATCCAATCTTCGTACTTTCGTAAGATTGGAAGCGCTGCGTAGCCAGGCTGTGTTCCATGGATCTGAACAGGTAGTAATCAGATGGAGCAATATCTGGTGAATATGGCGGGTGGGGTAAAACATCCCATTTCAACGTTTCCAGATATTTTTTCACTCCACAAGCAACATGTGGTCGAGCGTTGTCATGTTGAAGAATCACTTTATCATGTCTTTGCTCGAATTGCGGTCGTTTTTCTTTAATGCACGACTCAAACGCATCATTTGTGTTCGGTAGCGTTCACCAGTGATTGTTTCATTCGGTTGAAGAATTCGTAATACACAACACCGAGCTGGTCCCACCAAATACAGAGCATGAGTTTTGCACCATGAATATTCGGTTTTGCGGTCGATGACGATGCATGACCAGGCAAACCTCATGATTTTCTCCGCTTAGGATTATCGTACCGAATCTATTTCTCATCGCCAGTGACGATCCGATGCAAAAATCCCTTCCTGGTTTGGCGTTGAAGCAATTGTTCACAGGTGAATAATCGGCGTTCAATGTCTCTCGGCTTCAGTTCGTATAGCACCCAATTTCCTTGCTTTTGAATCATACCGAGAGCCTTTAAACGTTTAGAAACGGTTGTGCGATCAACATTCAACGATTCAGCAAGTTCATCTTGCGTTTGACATGAATCTTGGTCGAGTAATTCTTCCAATTCCGCATCTTCGAACTTTTTCGGTTGCCCTGAGCGTTCTCTGTCAACTGTATCGAAAACACCACTTTTAAAACGTCAAAACCAATACTCACACGTTTTTATCGACGGAGAATGTTCGCCATAAGTTTCCAATAGCATTCGATGACTTTCAGAAGCACTTTTCTTCGAATTAAACAGAAAAAGTAACACTTCCCGCAAATGGTGTTTTGTTGGCTCGTACTTCGACATGTTCGACTTGCAAACAAGTGTGTTGTTTACACATCAGCCCAAAGTCACATACTAAACAGTAAAGCCTATTCATAGAGCTTACACGAGAATATAGTTAGAGAAGAGTCTGATGCGATATAGCACAAGTTACGCCATCTATTGTAAATCCCTCAAAACTAATTCACACACCTTGTACAAGGAAAGCGAAGGAAATATCGCGCGCGGTCCGTGACCAGTTTGTTAGGGTACTGCTCGGCATTCGCCTGGTATTTATTACATAAACCACGGACAACTACCGATCCGAGCAGCCGGGCGCTAGAATTTTCCTCTCGACAGCGACAGGACTCGACCTAGCTATCTGGTTACTGTCGAAATTCCTGCCACCTGTGGTAAGGGTTGTTAGGATTCAGGATGATCAGCCTTAGAGTTATCTAGTTCTTTCTGTCGTCAGATTCATAGATATTTTAATTTTAGAAATGAGGCTTTGTTTTCTTGCAATATTAATTCCTGTAAACGAAAGAATTTCTAAAAAGGCATAAGCGACGCGACGAAAACAAACACTGGGAAAACAAAAATATGTAAATAAAATGATCGAAAGCAAGATAGAAACTCGTCTAGAGCTTGGCATATGTTGAGAAATGGCTTATCCTACGCAGTGCCCGTTCCTCGTGCCGGGCGGCTGGCCACCAGAGCTCACAGTGGGAGGGGCCGAGCGGTGATTGAAAGCTCGCGAGCTCGCGCACCTGTGTACTTCGCCCGCCGGCGCGGCACTCGGGAAGTGTCCTTGATATTTGGAGCAGCTTTCGGAGAACTGAGGTCGCGCTGTCCACTCTGCCTGTTTCTACGCCGAGGTAAGCGCTTTTCGGAAACAAAAATAAGCAGATAACAGAAGTATTGGCTTCGAAAGAAGTCTTCTTTGTCGTTTTATTTTCTTTCCTTTCTTTTTCTTTTACAGCTCCTTCTCTTCCTTCTTCTTACTATAATTTTTTGTTATTAACGTTATAAATATTATAACATTAGTTATAATTCCGTCTTTATTACAATTATAATTATAATAATAGGAACAATAATAATTGTTATTAATATTGCTATAATTATAAAATTCAAGCAGTGAAAACTGGAGGAGGATGAAGTTACATTTACTGTACAGAGACAAACCAAGCAGCTGTCTCGGCTTTCGCACAATCTATCAAGTTAAACTCGACAAAAATGCTGATGGAGATGATGGTAAAATACCTAGAGGAACAAAAATTAAGGCTTATTCAGTCTGTGAGATACCCCCAAAATATAGCCGAACTGTTAAACTTAAGAAAGGCAAAGAAATTCAATACAGATCGAGGAGATATTGTGCAATTCAAACATAGAAAAATATCTATTATTTATAAAATATGATGCAAGTAATTTTGTAGAGTTCAAAAGTGATTGTATTACGGAGCGTGTTTCATTTTGACTATATATTTCTCGAGCACTAAGAGGGGGAAATTCATTTAATTAAATATGTACTTCATTTTTACATTTTTCTAACTACACTATGGGTCATTCCATGCAAAAAAGTAGGAAATCTGACACTACATCTCAGAATTTAAAAATATTTTGCCACCTTACTTATTATCATACCTGCATGAACCAGGTACAATATTTTTGTCTCATCATCCATTGTTTAGCAACAATGGGCACTTGAAGTATTAGGTTAGCAGTCTGTAGACATTCCGTTATGATTTTTTTCCGATGATATGCAAACAAGCAAAAAATATGAAAGTGACACCATTTGTAGAAGTAATGTAAAGGATAATTTTACGCTAAAGATATCTTTTTTACCGTGAGTGTTTAACAATTAGGAAGTAAACAAATTCTAAAAAATGTAATAAATGGAAATGTAATATTTTTAAATTCTTGAATTGTGGAAGAAAACTTGCTGAAACTACTTTCAAGCTACTCTGTAAATTTCATCATGGAATCTTGAATGGTTTTAAAGTTATGAATAAAAGTATCTTACTGGCGCTCCATTAACGAACTCGTCTCAGCTGCTAGAGCCGCCGCGCCACAGCGCTCCTCGTCAGCGCTCGGCGTTAGTTTTCCTCCGCCGCGCGATGGTGGATTTCGCAAAACTACTTCTCTAGGTATTAATTTTGCCGTAGGAGCTACATGAAGAGATACGCCAAATTCGACCATTATTTTTTGTTCACTCCAACGTTTTGGTAAACACGTTAAAATCATGTATTTCTCATTAGCTGTTTTCACGTTTGAAAATTTTTCTTTGAATTGTGTCAACATTTCTTCTCCATCATTGCTTTCTGTACTCACATGAAATAATTCAGAAACTGCTTTATTTCCGGCACTCACCTTTCTCCTTGCGTACGATATCTCTCGGGTTTGTTTTCGCAATGACAATGGTGATTGACCCAGAGGATACAAAATGTTTACATTACTGATAGTGGCTTCCTCTGCAACTCCTGGGGCTACGTACTCCTCTTCACTTGACGTTTTCACTTCACTGTTTCAGTTGAGTCACTAAGATCTGCATTGGGCATTTTGGATATTTTGTGACGACACATCGAATATTGTTTCACCTACCACTAAATTCGATATTTTCTTCCGCATCGCCTCTGTAATCTGTCTCTTACCCACCCGACTTTTGTGCTTCTCGAGTCCGAATGGATTGCAGCACCAAAGCCTGTTAAACGTATTCACAATCTTTGGCATTTTCTATCACGATGTATCACTGAACAGTAACACGCGGAAACTAAGCCTGTAAACTGGTGTCAGGATCCCTTCGAAGGCTTCGATGGATATCCCTAGGGAATGAACTTGGCGGTGCCTGCCTACGACCTTGCGTCACCCCTCGCTGGGCAAGGGCACGCGACTTTCAACCTTAAGAGCAAAATTCGCGTATACTTTTTATTTAATAACTTACGCATTTTTTAAGATTCCATCGCGACAGTTTTGCAGAATGGTTATTTATTGGTTCTTCCTGCAGTGTGTAAAATATGAAAGAAAAGAAAATATTATTTTTGAAGAAAAATGTATTTGTTTAATTTATTAGCATTTTTTATTATAAACAAATGTCTCAATCCTTAATATATTATCAACTGCTTAAAATATGATCATTTATCTTCAAAATAGTGTGCCCGTTTTTAAAGTTTTATTCATTTTATGAACGTCATAATTACGAATATTATCATTATTGAGTACATTGTTTCATCGTCCATATTTAACCCGTAATTGTTGCGAAACTGCTGAAGATATTAATTCCATAAATTGTCTTTTAACTGTTCATCATTAGTAGATTAATGTAATAAAATATGAAAAAAATCTGAGACTCACTGTCAGAAAACCTGAAATTTTGCATGGAATGACCCCTATTCCATTCAAATATAAATTATGATTATATTATTGTGTTAAAACATGATTCATTTAGGTTTGTTTATATTTGCTTCACATTCAGTATGTTTCTATAAAATAATACACACCACTATCAGTAAGTTAAAAGTATTACTTTGCTAAATACAATCAGAACTACTTTGCCGATAGTGCTAAATAAACGATTTGAATCATGTTGCAAGCTCGTGGCATGTTGAGAATACTTCAATTTCATTTATGTTTTTAAAGCTTCTTACAAAATTAAATTAAATTTGTCAACACTCCTTATAGGCCTTAACAATTGCCTGCAGAATATTGAAGTAACGGAAAACCAAGCAAGGACCTGAATTAGCATTGAAAGTACTCCATATTTTGTTCACTTCTCAATGTCAGTCAGTGTCTGTAATCTCTTATGCTAGAATGTTTTCGTGATATGCTTCCATGGTAAGAAATTCCTCTCTAAAATCGTTGCAAAATGCCGTAATATAACTAATAAAACTGAAATTTCATGAATTTGTTGTGAATGTTACTATATTTTGTTATTATAATAATTGAAGGTATTTAATTTTTGAATCGTTACACAAACATGCTAAGACGAAGTTTTATTGTCGTGTTCCCTTTAACTCACACGAATCTGATTCCCTGTGAATAAAATTCTTGTAACATTATGGACTACTTTGAGTGAAGGCACAAGTGCTGAGGGGTCGTTGAACTATCGACATTTGTGATATAACTCAAATCCGAACACGCCTCAGTAGTATGCGTTACATTGCAGGACGTTGGAGATGCATGACGTAACTTGTTTGAGACGGACATGTTTGCATCTGAGGAAAGTCGATAATGAGACGAAATGAATGAGCAGAAACATGACAGAGCGCAATTAAATTTCGAAAGCAGTTGCAGAATAATTGCAGAAAGCAGTTGTAGAATAATCAGAAAGCAGTTGTAGAAATTTTGAGTTTAAACTAATGGTATGCATTCAATTTGGGTGGAGATCCTCTTATTGCAAAGTGGTTTGAAATATCACAATGAAGATGTAGAATATTTTGTTTGCCTCAGAGTTTCCGGACTTTCGTGGCTTTATAAATTTTCTTAATAAAACTGCGTATCTACAAAAAAAACAATTAATACGTACATATTTATTATTTCAAAAGCATTCAGATGTACACCTCTCCAAAATACACTGATATTTTCCCATTGAAGATCTGTGAAGAAGGCAATGGAAGTTCTTGTTGATGATAGATAATTTGTGACGAAGAGAATAATTATAAATAATAATTTTGCCGTTACACGAACAAAACTTGGGTCCCGGCAAGGGATTACGGTAATACGAACATTTATAATACTCGGATAATACGAATTGTTATAACACGAACTCCGATTACTTCGGTCCCTTGGAATTCTTGTTAATGAGGGCGTACTGTATATCCGGTGGTAGCGTTTTCTAGTTACTGCAGAAGATACTTATTTCTTTCTCTTTATTATTTATTTATGAAGAAAATGAGTGTTAAATGTATTACTTTACTGGCCCATTGATGTCGTTAGCGCCATCGTGACCCGTTCCCAGTGCCTCCCCGCGCGCCTGGCGCGTGATCAATGGCCGCGGGCCGGCGTTGAATCTTTCAGGGCGCGTCGACCGCCCGACTCATCGCTCGCCCAGTCATTCAATGAACCAATCACTCACTCGTCGAATCAACGGCGATCGCTCACTCGAGCACCCGTGGCGCGCGCCCATCACTCATTTGCCCGCCCGCTCGCCCCCCCCCCGCCCGCTCGCCCCCCCCCGCCCGCTCACCCCCCGTCCGTCGGCCGCCCGCCCTCCCGCCCGCCCGCCCTCCCGCCCCCCTCGTCGGTCGGCCCCCGCCCGCCTGCCCGCACGCCCGCACGCCCCGTCCGCCAGCTCGTTCGCCCGTCCACCCGCCCACCCTCGCGCTCCTTCCGGCCGCCGGCCCCCCGCCCGTCCGCCCGCCTCCCCAGTCCCCTGCCCCCCAGTCCCCCGCCCACCAGTCAACCCTCCAGTCAACCCTCCAGTCAACCCTCCAGTCCACCCTCCCGTCCTCTCGCCCACCCGCCCGCCCGCCCGTCCGACCTTCCGTCCGTCCACCCTCCCACCCCGCCAGTCTGCCGTCACCATCCCCTGCCCGTCTGTCCGTCCGTCCATTCGTCCGTCCATCCATCTGGGCTGCCCCACCTGCCTGTCCGTACGCTGCCCGTCCATACGCCCATCCGCCGTCCATCCGTCTTCCACCGTCCATCCGTCCGCCCAACCGTCCGTCCACCGGTCCACTCTGCACCAGTTCCCTCCCTCTTCCACCAGCCCGCCCTCTCACCTTTTTGTCTCTGTTTCACTCTCAGACCCTATCTCCTTTTCACTCTCACTTTCAATACTCTATTTCGTCTCCACACTCTGATTGTGCAGCCCACCTTTTTGAATCAGCCCTCCACTCTTTCTTCGGGCGGTTTTTCCTTCTGCCGATCCCTATCTGCCACTTTCGTTGTCTCGTCGCTGGAATGTCCAATTTTTCTCATTTGCATACTCTTCAACAAAACTGTAAATGAAATTAAAACCTGACCAGATTTTGATTTTCCCTAAGACGAAGAGAAGCTGCATTTTCTGATCAAAGCAATCTGCAGCTCTAGTTCTCACTCACGTTTCCACTCACATTATTCGTGAAAACTTTCTTTGTAAGGCTTACAGTCCTACTCGCTCATCCATCTACCTAACCATCTTCTCGCTCGTCTGTTTGCTTACTGTGGTTCTTCACGTGTTCAACCTTCCATAACTTATTTGCTCTCTCGCTCGCTCTTGCAAGAAATAACTCCAGCCAGTTCGCCTGGCGAGACAACCTAGCATTTCCCTTTACCCTCACAACCGCGACTTGCTATGCTGGTTCACTCCCTCTTAAGCCAACCAACCTCGCCGTGCACGCACGCAGATCGCGTCCAAAGAAGTGGGTCACGTGTCCCAGCACAGAAAATACGAACGAAAGACTTCCAAGAATACGTTGCCGGAACAGTCAATAACTTGGCAGGAACAGATCGGTTTCACTGAAGTGCGGATATGTGATTTGATTGATGCCAGAAGAATGAAAAAGCAATCGATTTATGGCTACAAAAATGTTCTCGCTACTACGCGAGCTAACAAAAACCATGTATAAAAATGTCAGGAAACTTGATTTAGAAGCCCATCGTCAGAAATCAGTATTCAGTCGTAAATTGCTTTACTCTATGAATCCCAAAGAGAAATAACGACGAAACGAAACGAAACGAAACGACTGGAAATCTACAGGATGACGCGTAAAATTAATTATTGACCCGCATAGTAGGATGCATTCGCAAGTAGTTGGAGAATAAAAACATTACCCATCATGTTCTCTAACGCATACGTGTGAATTGACGATACGTGTTAGTAATAACCTCCTTTAACGCCCCAACTTTCCGAAGATCCCTGGGAAGTATGCTGTCCACTGCATTCAGTCCTTTGCTCCGCCTTCCTTGCTCTCTTTTTTGCTCACTTACCCTCCATCTCTTGCTATTTCTTCCCAACTCCCTTGCTCCTCCCTTTTCAACCATCCCCCTAAATACTCAATTCTTTATCAGACCTCCACCTCCAACTGTACTTTTTCATGGTCGGCGTACTCCCGAATGTTTTGGGTTCGATCAACAAATAGATAAAAGTCATCGTTTTGTAACTCTTCCCATTTAGATCAGTTTCGTAAAAATAATTGTACCCCTCAATTGTGCTGTTCACTCCATTCGCTTACAACAATTATTATATTAACAGACGGAATTACAAAAATATATTATAAGTGGTATGATAAATAAATAAAGGGCATAAGAAAGAAAATAGTTAAACTACTAAAAATATTTTTTCTCGCTAAAATGTGTTTTGTGAGTATAAATCTGTGCGCTTAAAATAACTATTCCATCAAATCGTAGACATATGTTTGTTGTGTGCGAAAAATGTCCATTTACCATCACACAATTCTTTAACAAAGTGGCCAATTCTTCCTCTCTTCAATAACGTAAACATATTCCACAAATGAGCCCATGAAAACGTGCGTGCTCTACACGGGCTTCCACTTCCTTTCCATCGGTCTTCAGTTCTTCACCATCCATACAATACGTTTCACCCTTATCCTTCGCCACCTTCCACCCTCCTTCCCATACCTCATGCCCTCCGGACCCCGCCCTTGGCCCAGCATACAACCCCTACTCATCCTTAATGATGAGAGATGGGGATAATCATCTACAACAATAACAGATGTAATATTTATTATAACATGCCCAACAGATGTAATATTTATTATAACATCCCCATTAACTTTGGGGAAAACAATTGCCCATCTTCAGCGGGTCTCTAACATAGGGAAGGAAAAAATAAGAGGTGAACATAAAGAAATAGAGCAAATAGAGATAAAGCAAAATTATGAAATAAAATTTACCAATGAAAATAACTAATGCATAAATAAAATTAAAAATTATTTACTGACCAAGCAAGGTGGATCACACCCAAACGTTTGCAACATAACCGGAATTTAACTTACTCGTCCACCACGGAATTTATCCTACTCGTCCACCATTCCCACCCCCCGCCTGACAGCCGCCCCTCCGCGCAGCCATCGCCACTCCCCCGGCCGACGCCCCCCACCCTCTCCGGTCGGGTCGGCACTGCCCCGCCCCGCCCACGTGTCGCGCCCACCTGTGCGGCGGGGGTGGCATTGAGCTCGCTCGGGCCGGGCGCGCGTTTTTCCAGGTGCCCGGGACACAGTAATTGCGTTGAAAGCCTCTACAATGAGTTTAACCCGAGCTCGTGTAATTGGTTTAACCTGCGAAAGAGCTGGCAGAGAGCGGGAGTGCGTGAGGGGAGGAGGGTGGGAGGGAGGGTGGGTTTGAGTAGGGCAGTACAGGGGAGGTAGGCGGAGTTAGAAATAAAGCGGGGTCAAATTGGATGGGGTCGAAATGGAGTGGTGTCGGAATGGGTGAGGTCGGAACGAGTGGGTTCCGAATGGTGTGGGGTCGTAACGGAATGGAGTCGGAACGGGGTGGGGTTGGAACGGGACGGGGTCGGAACGGGGTGGGATCGGAACGGGGTAGGGTCGGAACGGGTGAGGTCGGAACGAGGAGGGTCAGAACGTTGTGGGGTCGGAACGGGGTGGGGTCTGATCGGGGTGGGGTCGGAACGGGGTGGGGTCGGAACGGGGTGGGGTCGGAACGGGGTGGGGTCGGAAAGGGGTGGGGTCGGAATGGGGTGGGGTCGGAACGGGGTGGGGTCGGAACGGGGTGGGGTCGGAACGGATGAGGTCGGAACGGGACGGGGTCGGAACGCGGTGGGGTAGGAACGGGGTGAGATCGGAACGGGGTGGGATCGCAACTGGTTAGGGTCGGAACGGGGCCGAGTTGGAGCGGCGCGAGGTCGGAGCACAGCGGGATCGGCGCGGAACCGGGTCGAAATGGGTCGGGACGAAATGGTGAGTGATCGAAACGGAGCAGGATTGGAACAGTCGGAAAGGGGCGGTGTCGAAATAGAGCGTGAACGGGAGGATGTTGTGATGTGGAGTAGCGCAGCACTGGTATCGGGCAATGCAGCTCAGTGCAGGGCGGACTGTCGGAGCATGGCGCGGAACGATGTTGATGCGGGGGAGGGGGGTAAGCCGGCGCAATCCAGCCTGCGCCAGAGTGTCGGGGTGGTTTTCATTAACGTGGTGGTTAAGCAGTGCTGCCAGCGGAGAAGAGCACTACGTCTGTTTGATGGTGGAAGGGAACGCGGCAAAAAAGGCGTAGAGAAAGATGGCGTGTATTTGCAAGTTGTAGAAGGGACCGTTGGTTTTCAAGCGTCTACGTCAATTACATAATCCAGATCATACAAACTCGATCTGTCGTGGCATTTTCCACTAAAAGCTCCATGCACTACTGTTGGATCTGCTTCTGAAGATACAGAAAAATGATGTAAATTTATGTCTCAGATATTATTCCCCATTTCTTTTATATATATTTATATATATATATATATATATATATATATATATCTTCCTTTTATATATATATATATATATATATATATATATATATATATATATATAATCACTCCCATATTCCTATATTACATCCCAGATTTGCATACGTAAAATCACGTGCATTTTGATCATAATCCACACTTCACAAATTGATTCATTTATTTGTTACATTGATGTGGGTCATTTTTTTAAATTTCTGGGACAACAGTGCAATTAAATCAACGAAACATGTATTCTGATTGACCATAAATAAAATAATTAGATAATTTATTTTGAATTTATTCGCTTTCATTTATATAAAAGCAATAATTTGGTTTGAGGTATGCAAGTGAGGCACTTGTAAGTATATTTTATTTACTCGAAATAATTTTCCCTTATGTTCCTTATCGTCGCTTCGGTTTATAAACTTCGTAACTTGTGAAAATAATCGTATGTCGTCTCTAGTGCCTCAAAATTCTGTAATACCTGTCGATTTATTTATTTCCAATTTGATCGATGATGTTCATTAATTCCTTTTTGACCCAAGACAACGTTTCCCACAATTTTTACTTGAGAAAGAGGTCGAACAACACGAATCGAACCAAACAACGTTCGAGGGCTCTAGACAGTTGACGAGACGGAGGGGGGGGAGTGGGTCATGGCTGTTGCCTCTCGTGGCCTTCCTACCACGTGATTTACGGACTCGCACTCCTCCCACTACCCGACTCACGCGACATCACGGAGAGCGCTGAACCAGGACATGTTTGCTATCCGAATAAGAAATGAAGGTGCACTTCTTTCTACGCGTATTCTACACCGCTACGTAATAAACTGTTATTTCATTGAGTCTGACTATCCAAATAAAACTTTGGTAATCAATAAATATTTCTTTTTCATTAGAAAGAATGGGACACAAGAAATAGTACTTTTATAATTAAACAAGATTTAATTTAGATTTGAAGAAGTTAAGTAAATATTTGAAGATTTAACAAAGGGGCTGCTTTTTCCCTTTTATCTAGTAACTTATTATTGCAGTGGAAGTGATATTATTCACTGTCTCATTGTAAAGCATTGTTTCTAATGCTGCACAACAGAAAAACTTTCTCTTAATTGTAACCTTTTTGCAAAATTATAATTTTAAATGAACCACCAAACGTGTTTCCAACCATGAAAAGGATTTGCCTGGGCTGGGATTAGAACTCAGACCGCGAGCAACGGACTAATTCACAAGACCACTTGGATGTTTAAATTCGAATAATGATCCTGATGCATCGAAAACCAAGTTTTGCAATTATAGAAATTTCAAATATTTTAATCAAAATTTAATTTTTCCATATTATTAAAAAATTATTGTTCTTTTCATTTCAAAAAACTGTGTATGGCTTTATTTGCCGGTCAAAATTTGAAAGACAGATGCCATTAAAAAAATATCTTCACTAATTTAATTGTAGGTGGAAGATGAAAACATTTCAAACATTCGAAATTTTCAAAATGGTTTTGTATGGTTTTTAATGAAAATCTGACCTGCACCATTTTTAAGCGTACTTAGCTTCTCTATTGAAGTAAAAATTTAAAAGAGAAAATTTGGAGCCATTGTTCAAAGATTTGCAAAATGTGGTGGGATTTTATGTAAAGTGCACTCAAAATTAAACCATTCCTTTAAAATTTGAGGTCTACATCAATTAGATTGATCGGAAATATCGTTTTTGGTGAAATTCCTGTGTACGGTTTACTCTCTACTGTTGTTCACAGACACACTGAGAAAAAAATTTTTTTTGTGGATTCAGTCTACACTATCGATTCGAGAAAGTAATTTACCGCACACAGTAGCTAGAATATTCCCCTTTTTCGGTATTAGTGACCCAGAAATGGTTATTTTCGAAAAAGGAATACTTTACGTGCAGCGTTACATAACATCATCTTTCTAGACGTACGTAAGAAGAAGCAAAATTAATGTCGCAGTGATTTTCCTGCAAAAGACTATAATCCTGATAAATCTTAATAATCCCATTTTCCTACGTTCTATTCTCATACTACACATCTTCAATTCGGAGGCATCTTGAAAATAATTGGGAATAGTACAATAAGATACTTCCTTTTGATAATTCCTTTTAGAGAGTTCAGGGACCAACAAATTTCGTTGGTTAACTGTCGTTAAAGTGGGCTTCACCGTAAATCAGGAGTTACCAACGAGGTCGGTATCAACCCCCGAGGATCGATGAAATTTTGAAGGGGTAAATGATTATCAGAGTGTCTATTGAGAATCAATATCTGAATATGAACTGACAATTGATAGCTATAATCAAGATCCCATTGATTGCAAAAAAAATGTTAAACTTGATAATAATTTTCTTATATGGAGCAACAAAATATACAATAATAAATTAAAATTTCGCTGCTCTTCATTCCTTTCCGTCATTCATTCTTAGGATAAGGGGCGTAGCTAGGATTATGGAATTAGAGGACGGCACCAGTCACTCGATGTAAGGTGCCATTATTAAGGACCTCTGCGAACGGATATCGGCAAAGAATAAAACAAAGCGCACTCCCTGCTTATTTTCTACATTCCATCATCCATATCCTCATACCAATTAGATTTAAAATCCTTGATTTCACGTTTATTGCACTTAGGGGCCCCATTTCGACTTTCTGGCCCCGAGCATCTAAAAACCAGGCTACACAACTGCTTAGTATGTTAAGAATGCCAACAAGAAATAACTGTGTATAAATAACGATACTCTATCCTGGGAGAAAATACTGGCTCCAATACGCACTGGAGAAACGTTATGGTCAGAAAACGTTCATTTTGTAACCGTTGCAGAACAACGAAGGTTAAAATGCACTTACTCAGAAGCAGATGTCTTCGATTATTGAAAATGTAGGAGAATTCAAATATTAGTCTACGAAATCTTTATCGTTGAGTCATTTATGTGAACGTCTTTGGGTTATAATTATGGACCCAGTATGTATTTTATGAATAAATAAATATATGTTATAATAATAATAACTATTACTTAATTTTGATAATAATAATTATTACCCTATCTATAATCTTAGCATATCAAAATTATGTAGTGCAAAATGAACACAAAATTATAGCTAAAATTTAGTCGATGTACATGAAAAAGAGTTAAATGTTAAAAATTGGTGAAATTGGATTAAAAGGTGAGTCGTTCAGTTTTACTAATTTTCTCGAAAATAATAGTACAATGTTTAATTAATCACAGTCTGCCTATTTCAAACAATGATTGTCATATTTTAGAAAATGTGCATCCAGTGAACTTCGGAATACTTAGAGATTTACGAAAGATTTATATATGAGAAATATTTTATTAAATTCTGTTAATTTAATTTTTAAATGAAGTTAAGTTCGCACACCCGCTCTTCGTCTTTGTAAAAAAATATCTCTTCCCCACTTAATTACGAACCTGAGGTAACTCTAATGTGTTCGTTCTGTTCTTGCAAAATCATGGGAATTATCATGAATGAAATACACTACCGACACTTAAGGAAAATATAGAGGAAATGAGTTGCATGAAACAAGTAGGCATGGCGTAAATCTTGAATGCGTCAGTGGGCGTGGATGCACCGGTCCATTACCATTTTATTATTCGTCCGCGTGGCGTTACAGCGTAGCGCGCTGCGCGTAGGGGAGTAGCCAAGGTCCGCGGAACACTAAATGAGCGTTCCCTGAAACGCGATGAGGAAACGGCTGCTACAAAACGTCACCGAATATGGTGACCCACTAATCAACATGCGGCTCTCGTCCTCCCCGCCTCAATGCACGTGTGACCGCTCGGCTACCCTCAAAGCAGATAGCTGGGCGTGGAGTGAATACGCGCGAGGACTCTTGATGCGTGGACTACAATCCGGCGTGCTGGGGATGTAGACGGCTGCTCATTTGCTTGGTTGGGCGAATGATAACAGCGCGATATGCGTAACGAACACGCTCAGGAAAGTCTTACAAGTGTTTGTTCGAAAAGAAACTTGTATACAGGTTGTGACACTTGAGAAGAAAACAATACAATATCGATTGCGTTCGTGTGTATCATGATTCGTTTCATCACTTATGAGGTTATGATCAAGTATGAGAATTTTTCTCATGGGCAGTATTCTTTAAAGGTCAAGTTTAATCTAATGTCAAAACAAGGCCAGGTAGTTATTTTTCCCTTAGTCATTCAAGGAGGCATTCCATATTCACACATTGTAACTCATTAACAAAATTTTAAATGTTACGCAATAAAGTGTGTTAAAAGGGTTGATTGATGGACTGACGGACGAACATATAGGCACTTTTGCCGAATACTAATTTTTCGTTATCAAGGGCACAGAAATCGTGGAATCTAATTACACTTACGTTATAATAAATTTGTATTTATATGGGAACAAGTAATATCAACTTTTTCGGTAAAATACACCCACAGAACCAGTTTTTCTGTCGGAATTCTTTGCTGCAGCGTTACAAGACTTTCGCTGCAGCTTTACAATGATTTTCTTTATGGACAGTAGCGCACGTGAAAGTAAATACTGTTACAATTAATATTTTTCTTCAGAGCGTACATATTTGTTCAATTATAATTTTTCTATATTTTTAATCCGTAATAGTTTACATTTCTGTCACTTCTTTGTGAAATTACTGCACAACAAATTAAATTTGCATCAGAATCCACCATTCAGTATTGCTGCTCAGGTACAGATTTCAAAGAATTACATATACTCATGTTCTGTTATCCGTTCAGGCCAATGGACCATGATTTTAATAACTTCAAATGGAGATGAGCATTGGCGAACGCAGAAACGTTCTCCGAAACGTGTTATCCCGCTAGCCACACGGGCTGGAGCGCCAGCGAATGCTTCGCAAGTGTCAGTTCAAGTGCTTCAGTTGGAGATAGGGGACAGTTTTCACTAAAAATTTAAATTGTTCCTACATCGTAACCAAGCATAAAAGTGTGAGGATTAATACAAATTATGTAGAAAAGCATGTGAGAATATGAATATGAATTCATTGAAAGAGAAATTCAAAGTCATGCCTTACACGTCGAAGGTAAATTGACTGTAAAAACAATCGGCGTAACAAAAAACGCGTGTATTCTCTTTCATAACATTTTCAACTAAATTCGAAACATACTGACACACAATCAAATATTCATTCGTGTATGTAACGTTTCTATAAAAGATGGTTTGAAGTGTACTTTCCATGAATTCCAGCGACTTGAATGCATTGACTTCATGCTAACACTCCCCAGCTCGATGGAATAACAAAAAAAATATTGATTACCACAGTTCCAGAATAAGTTAGTCAACGATTGTAAAATTAATGAGTGTCGAATTCTTACAGACCATACCCAAACACTATTGGGTAGAAATTAGTGTCAAAATAATGGTTCAATCGCGTGAATAGGGTATACCATAATAGTACGTAGGCGCAGGAGAATTTCATTTTTTTCCAAACATGTCATATATCTAGATTCTAGAATGTTGAAGACAGAGATTGCTATTCTTAAGCAGTCTATTACTCGATCTTATTTCTTAATATCACTTCGTGAAAATAATTTCAAAATATTCGTGATTTTCGGATTATTTTGAGAGAGATGAGTTTTATAAGTGTTTGTTATTATGTTGATAGGATAAAAGGTGCAATATTAATCTTACTTAATATTACAATAATCTAACTTACCATTAAGCAACAATTAATAATGTATGTGCTATATTGCACTACTGATTCTTAAAATGAACGTGATTTTGACATGCGTCACTCCGATAAATACCTGGTACACGTACTCTAGCAAAGGTCAGAGGACTGAAATATTTGTATTATATTTTATTTGCGCATTACTATTATGGTCATACCCGTATGTTTCGCTCTTTGCACTTTGTATTTGGTCTGATCACTGCTGGTCTAGACTCGGTCGATCTGGCGGAGACAATACGCAAATGAATGTTGCTCTACCGGTTCATCTCACGAAATTACCCACTCTTTTGCAACTGTCCGCTTTTATTACCTGTTACATCTGATCGAAAATTAATTCCAGCACTCGTATTTCTTGCATTGCGTATACGACATTACTCCAGTCGTGGACATTACTGTTGGTACTACGCTAATATTTTGAAGTCACCCTTGATGATGAAGCCCTTGCAACATTACATAATTCTAGATTTCCATAACGTTAAGTCAATCTGTATTGCAATAACAACATAATCGCTTTGTGGTGTTTCCTTGAGCTTTTGAAGCACTATTATGCCTGATTTATTTTTCGGAACCGTGCTAATGATGTTTCTGTAATAAGGCTCCTTTCTCAGCATATCTTCCACTCTTCATTTTCCGAGATTGCGGCAGGATTATATTCGTAATACGGGACATTATGAGATTGAAATGTATACATTTGTGTAAATGAGCCTTGAATTATTTACCTCTAATATCGTGTCTAACATTGTCGGCAGTGGGGGCCAACGCACAATATCGGGCAAAGATGTGCTATTCTATTTTCATACTGTGCACCTCACCTTCTGCTAAACAACCTCTCACTACGGTGGCGTCTCTAATTTTGTAACATGAAAATTTCTCGTTGCGGTTATGTGGCATTCAATGGTGATCATGAAACCAAAAAAGCTTTTCTTCAACAAGAAACATAAATTCGACCCCCCCTCCCCGAGGTTTATGGATACACGGGACATAACAGTGAATGGTGCATACGGTGAATGGTGAATATATGAATGGTGACACAGACCTACCCGTCAGCTAGCAGGATTTTCCTCTACTAGGTATCTCCCACCAGCGGGGTACTGTCCCAGTGGGGGCAAGATCTAAGCCAGGCTTGCACAAGGGTCCCGGCAACGTGACCCACAATGGCGGTGGCAACCATTCCGCGCCCAATCGGCTTCTAATGAAAGACTCATTTTTCGGCGCAAGTGGCCGCTGCCCGAGCCCTCGGTGGGAGGAATGCCCTGTGGCTCTTAGGGCGAAAATGCCTTATATTCTGCTGAATTTGACAACTAAAGACTTGAAATATCGGCTGTAGTCTCTGGAAAGGGGAGGATTTATTTTATGTACTATTATTTTGGATTAAATTGCTCGAGAACTTCCTCGCAATTCACGGTCTATCTTTACTATTGCAACTGATTTTGAAAATATTTGTAATATAAATTACAAAAACAGAACATTTAACGATCTCTCATTGTTAATAATAATACGCACATCATAAATTTAATTCACAAATATCTGGTTGTAATACATTTGACCATATTTTTCAAAATGTTTATTTTACTTTTTGCTGTTACTTCTTTCTCCGACACCAACGTCTGACATACAAGACACTTTGGTGGTCCATTTTTCTCCATTAATAAAAGTTCGTGCTCGCAGTTAGTATTGAACGATTCACAACTATTCGATTTCTTTCGGGACCTGCCATGGGGGTGCACTCTCTGTGCAACCTCGCGACTCACTATCCCTGAAAGAAAAATCTAAAGATGAGTAAGTGAATGGAGAGCTCGGCCGTCGGGGATTATGCCAACTTTCCTGGTTCTCGTGGGGCGCCATTGGGCGCGGGGGCGGGCTTCTCGGCGCCCCAAAGAAGGGGCTCAAATGGGGCGCTTGTGCACCTCTGATCTAAGCTACCGTCTGGAGGGGACACATATCCATCAACACATCCGCATAAGAGGAAATTCAGCAATTTTACGCCCATCGACTAAGACCTTCAGGAGCGCCCGCTTTCCGTGCGGTTGTTGTGTGTAGGATGTATGAGGAGTTGTATAATTCCGCGCTCGTGACCGCTTTGAGGCCACGCCGCTGAAATGTGGGCCAGCGGGCCGCACGCCCCCCACTTCCTCCCACCACCTTGATAGGTTCGCATGGGGGAGGAGGAAAGCGGGCTCTTCTCTGTCACCGCCTACATCCCCGCCTTCCGTGTTCCCTTCCGCCACCGCCGGCGTACCGGGAGAGGTGGCTCAGTGCACTCAACAGATGTCACCGCAGTGCCTCTGACCTCGAGGTCCTATGTTCCTGGCGGCAGGATTTTCGACACTAGCTTGTCAGCTACGTCGAATTCAGTCGCTGTCTGACGGAGAATTCTAGCGGCCGGCAGCTCTGATCGGTAGTTTTCCATGGTTTCTCCGATCAACACCAGGCAAATGCCTGAGCAGTACCTGAATAAACGGGCCACGGACCGCCCGCAATCTTTCCTTCCTCTCCTTGTACTATCCACACCCCTTACACACACTCTTACACTAGCATGCACTACACTACCACACATGTCGGGAGACTGGTCGGGGGTTTAGAGCTTGTTCCGTCTGGGACGGTCCCCCGCTGGTGGGTGATACCTGGTTAGGAAAACCTAGCTAGTCGGCGGTAGGTCGGCGCCGGATCTCGCAATCCAGCGGGGAAAGACTACTGCCGCCTCCCGAGCAAAAGCATGTACAAACCTTACGGGACTAATGACCCTAGTAGTTGACGCGCCCGGAATCAGTTACAATCGATCAATCAATCTATCACAACCATCCTCCTCAATACAGGTAGGGGAGATGAAACCAGTGGTACAAGTAGATTCCCTCTTCGAGGAGATGTCCCTACTATTGACTCTCGGTCACCCCTCTTTTTTTGTGCGAGCACGTCTTCCTTGCTTTCATCGTCGCCTAATTTTCCGCCTTCCTTCCTATCACCTTCTCCACCTTTGCTTGCGAATATTTCTCTGTTGGTTCCCCTGCCCTTTCTCCTGAACATGTGTTACATGTGTTGATGTACACGTTATATCTCTGTCCTCTTGACTCTGATTGTTGATATCGTATTTACTCCTGCAGAATTCTCTCTTCATTTTGCTTAACGATTCTTTTTCCAAATTACCATTATTACCGCTTCTCCATTTCTCTTCTAATTTCATCTTAGTTTATTCCTCCGACTACGCCCGTACATTTCCCCTAATATGATCCACTTTTCTAAGGACCCAACCTGTCTTTGCATCTATTTCAATTCCATTTGTAAGTCCACGTAAGGTCATTTCTCATTTTCAAATCCACATAAGGTCATTTCTAATCCATTCTTTGTTCTTTTTCAGTCGCCTTCAGTTTTCAGTCGCTTCCGTCTCCATACGTTTACTGTTTCCCCTACTGCCTTACCGCCTCTGTGCGACCGATTATGCTCCTGCTGCAACTCGCATTCCCACGATTTGGGAAAGATCATGAGGGCGTGCCCTCACCCACTACTCATGTGAGAAGGCAGACTTCGTGAAGCAATTACTGGCGGGTCAAGGAGGGTGCCAGATGAAGTGACCACCTCCATTTCTTCAACTACGATTCCACTGCTTCTCTTTTGAAAGGTGCTTTCGAGTTTTGGTTTGTGGTATATATGGCTGCTATAGGTTGTTTATATACTTTTCTCTGTAATCTTGATTCCACATGACCACTCATTATTATGGATTTGTTTTACTCGCGACCATGTCTCTTCGAAATGCTGTTGTGGATTCCCGTTTGAATCTTAATATGGCAACAGTGCAAATGAAATTATATTTTTCGTTCTTCGCCCTTGAATAATCGGCGACATTGAGAAGGTTTATCGTATACGTACCTACATAGAGTGTAGCGATCCTGAGCTTGCTCAGTCGCTAACAATTTGTCGATAAGAAAGACATCGTCTGCGAGATTCGCCGCGCGATCGCGTAACCCGTCGCCTTATCAGCGGTCGCTGGAGGGGAGGCGGGGGGGACAGTTGTCGCCCCACGCGGAAAAGGAGGGGTAGTAACGGTCTGAGTGAGGAGAGACGCAGAATGTTTCGAGAAGCGGAGGTGTGAGTTTGGACTGAGCGAAAAGGCGTGGCCGCGAGCCCAGTCAGCGGAAATTGTACCACGTTAAGACGGACGCCGTCAGGCTTGCTCTTCCAGCACGCTTTGTTGTTTGAGCGAGCTAAATCTTCCACCGGACTGAGGTCGGTATTACGATTCTTATGTGCCACATCGGGTACATTTCACCCGAACTGCCCGATTACGAGTTCACGCTGTTCACTGTTGGAGATAATTCCACGGACACAACCTCCGAATTAACGTTGAGGTGTGGTTCCCGTAGTTCACTTTCGGAGATTGCTTCGCCATTATAAAACGTGTTCAATAACTGGTATACCATTCCATGTGCATTCTCATAGTTTGTGCAGAAAATAGTTGCAGTTATGGATTTTTCGTGTGGGAGGACTGTACTGATTGTTGAAAGAATTTTGCCATGTTAATAAGCTAGAGGTGCAAGTTCTGTTTTTGAAAGGAGTATCATGGATGGTAGTGTTAACACGAAGGTGATGTTATAAATCTATTAGAGCTATTGAAGGACCATTGTGAAAGTCATAAAATTATATTTTTAGGAGGCATTAAAGAAGTTAACTGAACTTGAATATTACACAAGAAATGTTGTAACAAAGGGTAATTGAATATAGTTTTTCAAGTAACTTCGTTTGAAGATGTTCGAAGTTATTCATGTGCAATTAAAAGTGTTGTGAAAATTATATTTGAAACGAACTATTGAAGAAGATGAGCAAACTTGAATGTTGTACAATATATGTAAAATGGGCTAAATTTCTGTAGTTTTGTTTTCAAGAATTTCTATTGAACGTTCTGTTTTTTGTTCAAAAACTATATTCATTCAGTTCAACAGAATATAAGATATTTTTTGTAATTTCATTTTTATAGTTTTTACAAGAATTTCTGTTGAGCATTCTTTCAAAAACTATAATTTGAGTTGTTTTCAAAAACTATAATTTGTTCACTTCAATTGAAGACAAGATATTCTTGTTGGAATTCCAGAGAATTTCGTGCACGAAATTACATGAGAGTGTTGACTTAGTGTATGTGGAGGGATAAATTAACTACAATTTTCACCAACAGAAAGCAGTATGATATTCTGTCAGTTGAAATGCAAGTACTCCTCTCTATGACAGTGCATTCTCAACACTCCTCGTCTCATCTGAGATCTCATTGGTTCAATTAATTGAATTTCCATTGCATTTAATCACAGAATATACTACTGTGATTCTCATTCTTTTCAATTAAAGAGAAAAATTATTTAGATAATCTTGCAGTTGATTTTTCCTCCAAGGTTTTTTTTATGCTGTTCAATGTTATATTTTTCTTTGTTTATTTGTGCATGTTATGGTAATTTTGCAATGTGTGACTTGGTTTTTCTATGAAGATTCAATTATATTAATGTTTGTGGTTTCAACTCTGTGTTTTTTTTCAAAATTTCAAAGAAAGCCAATTACCCACGAAATTTCTCCACAGCCGACCTACACGTTCGGTCACAAGAGATCTGTTCTCAAATGGGACCGGCGGCCATATTTAAAAGTAGGAAAAGATTAACTCCTCATTGGAAAACATAGTCTGCCGGCATCAATGAAAGAAATAAAGAATCTTGAATAGTATCATCTTCGTTTTTCATTTACAATTTTATCTGGCCCAAGAGCCCAAAACTTTCTCAGAAAGACAAAATACGATCGTTTCTTTGACTTGTCCAGGATCTCATGTGTATTTCCAGCTTCATGGAGATCGGTGTGAGGAAGAAAAATAAAAACTAACGACGAAAAAGACACAAAAGGCAAAAGTAAGGCAAAATTCAATTATTATTATTATTATTATTATTATTATTATTATTAATAATAATAATAATAATAATAATAGGTAGGAAACGTAAAGGATGCAGAGATCCTCATTTGACATTAAATGGTGTTCAACTGGCATATAATGAATCGACAAAATTCGTCGGTTTGATCTTTGACAGACATTTAACTTGGAAACAGCATAGAGATTATACCTTGTCTAGATGCAGAACTGCTCTGAACGTAATACGATGCATTTCGCATATAAATTGGGGAGCAGATAGAGACATCTTACTTCGTCTCTACAAATCAATGGTAATGTCCAAAATAGATTATGGATGCGCAGTGTACTCCTCAGTCAGGAAGTCAAGCTTAAGGAAATTAGATCCTATTCACAATGCAGGCCTCCGTTATGCATCTGGAGCGTTCCGCACTAGTCCTTTCTTAAGTCTCTATTGTGAAACCTGTACCATGTCGCTATATCATAGACGGCAAACTCAGATATAGATCAAAAATGCTGTCACTGCCAGAGCATTTAAACCATTCATTGATGACTAGACCTAAATTGGCATATATTTACGATCGAAGACCTACTGCCACTCGTCCAGCCAACATCCGCGCAATCGAAATAACTAGATGTTATAACAATCGTTCTACCATCGGTTTTGAAGTATAAAACATATGAAGTTCCACCTTGGACGCTTAAAATGCCAGATGTTCGACTCGACACAACCAGTGTAAAGAAAAAAGAATGCCTTCCCCCAGAATTAAAAATCGGATTTAAATCGGTTCTCGATGAATACATCGCAAATCACACAATTATCTACACAGATGGATCAAGAACCAAAAATGGAGTTGGCAGTGCATTTGTAACTGAAGGCATATCAAAAGCATGGACTCTTCCCCTAGAAGTGAGTGTGTACACATGCTGAATTGTTTGCAGTATTGCAAGCTTTGCGATATTGTGAAAATCTCAGCCCAAGAAGATTTGTCATCTGCACAGACTTCGCTCAGCTTCCTTAACGCCATAGACAGACGCCTACCTGTGGATCCCGATGCTTCAAATGATACTTCTATCATGTCACAAATTAAGTCAGAGAGAAGCATCAGTCACATTCATCTGGTGCCCTGGGCACATAGGTATCTCAGGCAACGAAGAAGCCGATTCTGCAGCAAGAAATGCCGCAAACAAACAATTAGAAATTGATACGGAAGTACGACCTCAAGACGCAAGAAATGCTGTATTAAAGTGTATCTTTAGAGCATGGCAAACCACATGGAATAGCCTTGAAACGAAATTAAAGCCGATCAAGCAAAGCGTGAATAAATGGCCAGCACACGTCAGCTACACTCGACGATAACAAGTGTGCCTTACCAGGCTAAGAATAGGCCACACAAGGATGACATCTTCATTCATGCTGAAGAATGAGGAACCACCTGTATGCGACTGCGGTGGAGTTTTAACAGTGAAGCACATACTAACGGACTGCGTGAATCTCGCAACAATCAGAGACAGATGTGAAATGAAGGGGTATCTGAAGGAGGACTTAGGGAACGGACATAACGGCGACTGGCAGGACGTTAAAATTCCTGAAAGAAGCAAATCTGTTTCATAAAATTTGAATTGTAACTGTAAATTGTACTTGTATATGTGACATTTTATAATAAACAGTAAAAAGGTTAAAGGCCTTAGCTGTCAGGCTTTCAAACATAAAATAATAATAATAATAATAATAATAATAATAATAATAATAATAATAATAATAATAATGATAGTCAACCCGGATAGCCGTGATCACTAAAGCAGTAGTGCCGTGGCGACCTCGGACGGAAGGTTCGCGGGTTCGAATCCCGCGTCGGGCATGGAAGTGTTTGTGTATGTCTGTATGTGTGTGTCGCCCATTCACCCTTCATTATCATCATCATCATCATTCCTTCTCTCCATTCCCAAACTTACAACTCTGTTGGATAAAAATCGGATATAGCGAAATGCTGATTCCCTGATGAATCACATGCATCTGCCACCAAGATAAAATGATACTGAGCCCCGGTAAGTGCAAGTGCATACCTGCGTGGTACGAGACGACCTATTCACGAACAAAATAATAATAATAATAATAATAATAATAATAATAATAATAATAGTAAATCAGAAAAGCCATACTTGATCAAATTCTAAATATTAACATTTACGAATAGCGGGAGATTTCCGGTTTCTGGTGTGGCTTATTTTGTTACTGAACCGAACCCTTCATTTCAGGGAGTCTTATGGACTACTCGCGTTTAAGAAAACATCTATCAGACGCATAGCATCAACTGACGCCTTATCAGTTTTATTTGCTTTTCATTACTAGTAATAAAGACTTAGGTTGCTGAACTGATCCATATGAGAAGGCATTGCCAGAACGATATGTTTTACTCGCTCAGTCAACTGTGGAACCTCAGCACTGAACGTAATAATTGCTGACTCGATTTAATTAAAGAAAAGGATGTACTTACCTGCTTTAAAATAATGTTACGCAAAAATTTAAACATTTTATTTTTTCGTGTAATTTGGAGTAACTGCGGTTTTAAAAAAGTGATAATTAATTGACTGTTGTAATGGTTCTGACGTTTTGGAATTCTGCTATTTTTGGTGACTGTTTCGTGGTATCAATCCACCCAAATGTTACACTTCTACAAGTGTTTCGAATATTTTCCTAAATTTTGACCCTTCCTAAATCATGTTATTTTGTTATGTATATTTTTCTACATTTTCTCACTGAAATGAGTACTTTGATGTGTGAAATGTGTTTCCAGACATTTATAAGTTCTGACGAACCGTAGTTGCTGGATGCAAGTTGTACCTCAAGGAATCCAATCAATCTACAGCAATTTTTGCGATGATGTGAAAAAGTATTATAAAGTAACACACAGAAATCCAATGATGTTTAGGAACGTTTTGAACCTCCTACATGATTATTTTATTTTGTGTGAAAAATGGTGATTTGTTGAACTCTGAATCCACAAGACGTACACAATGAGGCCAAGCGTTTTGTGAAGAGGAAAGAGTAGGAAGAGTGATTGTTTAAATTACGTGCAAAACGAGATTTTGCGTCCAGGATAGAAACACTATTTTCAAATAAACGTTTAAAAAATTAAACAGCAGTGAAGACTCTTCTTTCTGTTTCCTGAACGAAAGTCATTGCAGTTCTAACGTTCCAACGGTTGTTAGAATAATAAAAAACAACTAGACTACAATTTTCCGTCAATTCGTCGTCATATATTGATTCACAAAAGAAAAATTGTTGTATATGGGGTAAGGTCGGGTGGTATCGGACACCTTAGCTTTAAATATGATTTCTTAATTAAGGTTAGTTAAAATTATTCTTAAAATACAGAATATGAAACTTCAATCACTTACTCACACACTCCGTCAAAGCCGTTTGGTTTGAAAGTAAAATAATATGGTTATTTGGGGATAGTAAAAATCGTTGACAATTTACATGTCTGAAAGGTGGAGGGTGGTATCGGACAACTACGTAAATGATGGTAAAATAATTTTAATGGAGTTTTTTTACAGCAATTCATCAAAGATACCCTCACAATTGAGACAAATATTTCATTGCTTAATACAAAGAAAAAATGAGTATTTGGTTACATGGGAAAATAACAATTTTGAATTAAAAACTAAAACTCAACTATTATGTTCAATTTATAGCTTCACAGCTATCATTTTTGAAAGGGTTTCTTTTGAAATTACCTTCATAATGTCTATCTTCCTATTATTTCTTCCCATTTCTCGTGAATTTTACCTTTAATTTCTCGAAACACGGACAAAATCCACATTAGTATTCGAATATTACCTCCTAACAACCTGCACACAAGAAATACGGAAAAGTGAAGAGAAGGCGAAGAAGTAACTGTCCCGGTACCATCCGATTCTACCTTGTCCGATACCACCCGAACGACCCTCATCCTTCAGAAGAATACAACACAGATATAAATTGTACAAACAACCTTGTACTGCTGTAACGTAACAAATACACCTAAGTAAACATACTAGTCACAGTAGAATGTATTTAAACTTGTCCTGAGAAAAGTTTCAAAGCTCCAAAGTTATCTTCGTACACTGGTCAGCATAAAAAAAACGTAATGCGTGTCGCAATAACCAAACTGATTGATGTACTTACCTCATACGGCGTATGCAAAGCTAATTCGTGTCCAGGAACACACTGACAGTGTGGTACGCGCTACCACCAGTGCCCAGTTCCCTAAATTACTTTTGTCCGATACCATCCCCTGTCCGATATCACCCGACCTTCCCCTAGTATTGTAATGAATGTGATGCAAAATATAGACGATTTTTTTGTTATAAATATTTAGAATGTCAGATTTAACATTACATATAATTTGATGTAATTAATTACCCCTTTTCAATTTAGCGAATTGTTACGTTTTAATATCATTTTCTCATTCTTGTGAACGATATGCAGGAAAAAATAAATCTTGGTTTTCAACAGGTAGGGTATTCTACATTAGCGTAGAGAATGTATTTAAGAATGATATATATCAGTGAAGTACATTGTAATTTACGATCAATTTTTCGCTGTCGTGTCAAAAGTGTAATCGGCCACTTGTGGAGTCACGTTTACGAAATTACAGTGTGAAATTACAGTCATAATTACGAAATCTGATTTCTCGAATTTTCGTTGTACCTCGAGCGATCTAATCCAATAACGGACATTTTGACACAATGTGAATGTGTTTCTCACAATGTGAATATATTGAAATCTATGGGAATATGTTTTAAAGTTATGTACCATGATCCTTAAATACTTTGAGAAGGTATAAAATCATGTAGAAAGTTCTAATAAGCTTGTTGTGGTAATTTTATTCCGCTTGTTGTGGCAATAAAGTATGTAAACTTACGAAAATGCAATAGGCGCGCAAATCGAATAAATTATTTACAAAAGTATCAATAATGAAGCATCAATACTCGCTCTTAATTGATGAAAAACACAAAAATGATACGCAATGAAGCATTCTCGAATTGTCGTAAAACATTGTAAAGTTACAATAGATAACCCACCTTTTCATTCATACGTTTTTGAAATTAAATGACAGAAACTGCGATATTGTAAATTATCTCTATTGTAAAACCACCGTAATATATTAAATAATTCTTGTTTATAACGAAACATCGCCAACACATTTTGAATGTTTAATGAGGTTTTTTATGCTAAAAATGTCATGTACCAGTTTCACAAACCACTAGTGGGACTGCAATTCCCGTATCTGGTGACGGCTAAATATTGCGTGTTCGTAGTGTAAAGAGTGAAACAAATAAAACGGAAAATTCATCACAAAATGCAGTGAGGTTATTCTGATTGCATTCTCTTGTTCACTAAATTAATTATGAAAACCAATTCTGTTGAAGAGCGTAAACTACCCCCGGTGCAGCTACTGAAGAAATACCTGCGTTCGTCGAAGCGAACAGTTTATTCAATCTCATGTCAGCATAAACTTTTTAAAAATTTTCATTGTTGACTACGTACTATGTGCATCCCGTATTCTCAAGAGAAATAGCATTTCAGTAGCTTAGAGTGCTATTAGAAACTTTTGTAAATACGTTTCCTCAGATACATCTTTGATACGACTTTCGAAATTTTAAATAAATAGTGAACAAACTCTTGGCTTACGAGTATTTCCTTTCCCCTCAAATTCTTATCATCCTCACTCATTTTCGTTTCCTATCGCTCTCTCTCCAAAAGCAATTGAATTCTCTTCTCTTCTAATACGCTGAGGAAATACGAAGGTTTCGCTCAAAATTTGAGAAACAGATAAGACGAACAACATTATTGGAGGTGTTGATGGTACGAATAAATATATGTATTTGACCATGTAGGATCAATCAAAATTGATTTCAGGAATTAAACTTAAAAAAAAATTTATTATTGGCTCAACGTTTCGCACGCTTTGTACATGCCTTGTCAAGAGCAATTATGGCAACGGTTAACAATGTTAAATAAATTAATATAAAACAATAGAATTTACAATTTTTAAGTTAAATATTTACAGTGCTGTTACATCCACAAAACCCTGAAGGCTTGTCAAAACAAATATTTACATTATGCAATTTATGAGAGTAGCACATTTAGATATGTTAAGGAATAAACATTTCAAACATGTGGGATTGGCAAAAATAACACAATTATGGAAGTTGGTGCAGCATTAACATTTTATAAATTTGGTTCAGCTTCTGTATGTCACTTTTTGTGTTCATCATATCATTCATTATTATATACAACATTTCGGCGATTAGCCTTTTTGATGTTTGTTTTTCATAATGTAAAATTTTGACTTTGTCAAATGCAATAGAATGGTTAAGTTCCGTCCTATGCTTGGTTAAAGAGGTATGCAAATCCGCGTCTTTGTTAATGTCATATTTATGCTGGTATATCCGTCTGCTAATATATTGCTTAGTCTCCCCAATGTACACCTGCTGACAGTCATTGCAAGGAATGGAGTATACAACATTCAATTTATCTCCTAGTCTAGGTTTATCCTTCTGCTTGTCATAAAGATGGCTAGTTTTATTTAGATTGTAAAATACAATGTCTAAATTGTATTTTCTGAAATAGGCTTTTATTTTATCATTGACAGGTTTATAAAATTCGTAAATTCGTATTCGTAAATTTTTATTGCTGGTAATTGTTTTGGATTTGTATGTTAATCTTTTTTGAATATATTTATTAATAAACAATGATGAGTAGAGATTGTTTTTCAGGATATTTTCGACTATCTTTAGATTTTTGTTGTGAAATTCAGGATTAGCTAAATTTAGAGCGGAATTTACAAGATTGTAAACCATGGCTATTTTTGATTCTTAGAATGCTTGGATAGATAATTTAAAACTCTTCCTGAAAAGGTTGGCTTTTGATACCAGTCTGTTATAATTGTATTTTGTTTAACAATTAATTTAAGATTTAAAAAACTAATTTCTCTTTTTTCGTTCTCAAATTCTGTGGTAAAGATTAACCTGGGGTGGAATTTGTTATGTATATCGACCAAAGTGTCGACATTGGATTGATGTAAACAAGTAATCAAGTCATCTATGTACCTGTAATAAAATAAGACATGGAATTGAATTTGGGAGAAGCAGAAGACCTCTATTTGTTCCATGATTAGATTGGCAAGAACAACATTATTGTTCGCTGATTATCGTATAGTTGGCAATCAGTCGCATATGCAAACTGCGACTCAACACACTATTGCAGTGGTACGTGAAGTGACGTATGCACAATCTGCATACTTCAGAGCATACAACAATTATGCGTCCTAGAGCCTTAAATTTAGATTTTCGTGTCCCTTAAGGGACAAAAGTAATGATTCTAGAACCATAATCTACAAAAGGAAACCTTTTAGGACGTTCTAATAAATTTTTGAAATCTCTGATTTGAAAGTTCTATTTTTTGGAGATATAATTATTTGTAAAAATCTTTTGAACCCTTCTTTTACTTTTCTAGGTTTTCCACTCATCTGGGTATACGACCTATTCAGAAGTTCCCGATTCATCAACCAAGGCAGCCACTCTACTACCCGTCGCCGCAACATCTATACAAATATTTTGTAAGTAGCTTAGGTATTTCCAAGTTTAAAAAGTTTTGTTTGTGCGTTCCAAGTTCGTAATAAAAATAAATTTTAAACATATTACAGTTGTCTGCCTTCATCATAATCGGCCATAGAAAGTTACACGAATACGTATTGGTTAATAGAGTTGCTAATTGTTTTATCACTAAAATAGGATTTAATTATCGTCAATACCATCTATCAAGTAACGATTCGAGTAACTATATCGATCATAAGTATAGTGATTTCGAAATGTTTCACCAATGTACTCGTAGGTCCAGTGTAACTATCAAAAACACGTGTTTTCCTATAATTATTTCAGAATATCATAAAGGGAAGCTAGAGGGAGCTAACAATTGTGCCAATCGATGGATAGTAATTGAGCCACTTGTTGAGAGATATCAAATGAGCTCTTAATTATCTCTGTGGGTGCCGCAAGTCACCCAGAACATGTTTTAGTTGCTTAAAAAACAAGTTTTTAGAAAACTTTCTTGGAATTTTCTTGATGAATCCACAAAAAGTTATCAGTTTCCCGTCAAGAGACCGAGACGCGTTGAATGACACTCATTTGTTTCGATTGGTGCACGGGAAGTGGTCTAGCCGTGAGTGACAAACGGACGCAGGTTACGCAGCATACACGTACTGAAGTAAATGACACAGACAACTGCGTTGAAGATAAAAATATTTACATTTATTTACAAAGTGACGTAAGAAGTAAAGAATATATACAAATACTGATTAAACCCCGGCAACCTTTTTCTTCCCCTTATCCGCGAAATCCCCGCGACCGTACCTAGGCCTACAACCCCGTGCCACTGCTCCAAAGCAGGTAACAACGCGTGATGCGATGCTATGGGACGTTAAGTCCCCGGTAACCAACGTACCTACATGGCCTGGCGCGAAACCGGACTCCGCCACTGAAACCACGTGCTTGCGTGCACTGGAGATCCCGCCCAGCCCTTCGGCTAATAACGAAGGTCTGCGAATCCCTGCCAGCGCAGGAGGCGCGCGCCTAATATACACGCACGTCTCCCCCACCCGACGCCATGTTGTCGGCGTCCCCAGGCTCGATGGCCAACCCATTCCAGGGGTCTTGCACAATCGTCCCAGACTCGCCACTAACCTTTCTCAACAGTTACGTTTGCGTGGGTTTTTTCCTGGTGCAGCCACATCCTGGCGTCCCTTTATTTTAGCTGAGGTGCGCCCTTCCACCACAGCTTCCGGTTTAGACATGCCCCCGCTTGAAAGCGTTGCCACGACGCCACAGTATGTACTTTGGCACATCAGCTTATGCCTATCAGCGGCGTCTCGGCCTTGCGGCCATGGGTTAAGGGGTACGTGTGGTTAGCACATAGACTTCCCTCCCCCGCATCTCTGGTCTTCTCAACCTGAGAAGTGAGATTTCTCATCGTCACACAGCAACAGATACTAGAACATTGCAAGGAAAGCGCCCAGCTAATTTTTGCCCCGACCGGGAATCGAACTGGGGTACTGCCGTGGAAAGCGAGCACGCTATCAACACGCTATCGAGGGTAATACGCAGCATACATGATCAAAAAAGAAGAGCGGATACTCGAAATATATGCAAAATTAAATTGAGGGGTCAATAAGCCCTTCTTTTAACATGCAGTTCAGGGGCTGGAAGTTGGGATGAAGTCATTTTCACTTTCAAAATAATGATTGTTTGCACGGTTCCACCTAGTGTATATTAAAAGTGAAGCAAAATGATGTGAAAAATAATCGACTATTTACCTGCAAATTATTGGTATATGCGTAATAATTCATGTAAGTTCTTGATTGAAAAACACAGAATAAATTTAAACTGATACCACGCCTTCTATTCACTACTTACTTTTCAGCGATATGCAAAATTTACGGTTTGTTTAAAATCTTAACTCGCAATACGCTTTTCACGTATTATAATTCTTGTAATTGTCTGTGATTAAGTTATCTTAATTTTAATTAGCAAGTATATATTTGTTCAAACTTCAGACGCAATTATTATTTTTATCGAAAATGAATCTCAGGTGAATAAAGATCATAGATAGAAAGTAGTGACAGTGTTACAATTGTCAATTTGAAACTAATTTAGTGCCAAAGAAACGCTTCAGACTACTTCCGATTAAAAAAACTGTATTCCCTTCATTAAGAAAAAAAGGGTATATTTTTACTAAGTATTCGGGAATAACCTTCAAAATGCAAAATCTTGCAAATATCCGCTCATCCCGCCAACCATATGTGTCACTTACGCACAAAATTAATTTCACCATCCGCTCAGAAAACACGGGTAATTTGTACACGTGTTCTCTCAACATGCGACATCCCATTACGTAATTTGAGAACTCTGGCAAATGCACCTCCTGCCTGGAAGCCCTGCCCAGCGTTTTGAGTCTTTTAAGTTAGGTCACTCGCGGGAACCCGAAGACAAACAGAGGCAGCCCGTGATTGTCTGTTGCGTAATGGAGAGGGCTGTCGAACTAACGACACTGTAATGACGGTAGCTCCTTGGGGTCCCGCGTTTCACGCTCGGCGGCTGCGGTAATGCGCGCCTTCCCACCACCTGCGCAGGCAGCGGCCCGGGCGCGGGGCCCCTGCCGCCGCAGGATGTGAACAAGACGGCACAATGAGGGATGTCGCGGAGGAAAGCTAAGCCAGCACTTCTTCTGACGGTATTAAGTTGACGACAAGATTATTATTACAATTGAGGGACTTAGAACAAGGAGCTACCTGTAGATTCGCGGTGGCCGAGATTGCTAGCACTTCTTCTGCCGGTATTAAGTTGACGACAAGATTATTTTTACAATTGAAGGACTTAGAACAAGGAGCTACCTGCATATTCGCGGTCGCCGAGATGGCGATCGCCGAGATGGCGATCGCCGAGATCGCTAGCACTTCTGCCGGTATTAAGTTGACAAGATTATTATTACAATTGAGGGACTTAGAACAAGGAGCTACCTGCAGATTCCCGGTGGCCGAGATCGCTAACACTTCTTCTGCCGGTATTAAGTTGACGACAAGATAATTATTACAATTGACGGACTTAGAACAAGGAGCTACCTGCCGATCCGCGGTGGCCGAGATCGCTAAAATGGTGTCGTGGCGATCTCGGATCCAAGGATCATGGGTTCAAGTCCCTCCTCAGGCATGGTTGTATTTGTGTTCGTCCTTTCACCCCCTGTCATCACCATATCTTGTCATTTTCAGTTACACAACGTTAAATCCAATAGTGGCCGCTAATGACCTTGATGTTGATGCGCCCTTAAATAAGAAACAGAAAGAAAAAGAGCTATCTCACATTCTGAGGCATTGAGGGTTTACTTGAACTTTCATAATATAGCTCACAATCAGTATATTTTTAGAGTTTTAAACACAATACACTTGCATATAAGGCTCTCAGGGTAGCTCACTGGTCTACTAGCAGGGTGTTAACAAGACGTGGGCGGGACGGCACAGTGAGAGATATCGCGAAGGAAAGCTAAGCTAGCACTTCTTCCGTCAGTATTAAGTTGACAAGATTATAATTACAATTGAAGGACTTAGTAAAACAAGGGGCTAGTTCACATTGAGCTAGTTCTGAGGCATTTTACTAGAATTTTCATTGTATAACTCCGAATATTTTTAAACTTTTAAACCCAATACACTTGCAAATAAGACAGTTTCAGGGTAGCTCTACTTGCTGAATGGTGGTCTACTTGCTGAATGTGAACAAGACGCTGGCGGGACGGCACAATGAGAGATGTCGCGGAGGAAAGCTAAGCTAGCACTTCTGCCGGTATTACGTTGACGACAAGATTATTATTACAATAACACAATACACTTGCATATAAGGCTCTCAGGGCAGCTCACTGGTCAACTAGCAGGACGTGAACAAGACGAGGGCGGGAGGCACAATGAGAGATGTCGCGGAGGAAAGCTCAGCCAGAGCCTTTTCCGTCAGTATTAAGTTGACGACAAGATTATTATTATAGTTGAAGGACTTGAGCAAGGAACTATCTCATATTGAGAGGGGCGTATCCAGGCGATTATTTGAGGGGGGGACATCGTAGATTTTTATTAAATAATAAACACATTTGCTATTGTATTGTGTATTATTTATGTACAGTACATGTGATACTATACAGTATTATCGTTTAAATTATTTCATAATTCGAATATAAATAAATATTCAAATTAAGTTTTTCCAAATAAAGGAAAGTAAACGAAAACCATGGCCTTCTCTCCTGGATCCGCCAGTGAACATTGACAGGTAGTTCTGACACATGAGAATTTTACTCAAATTTTCGTAATATAATTCGATATATTTTTAAACTTTTAAACACAGTATACTTGCTTATAAGTCTCTCAGGGTAGCTCACTGCTAGCTTTCTCGGGTTCGATTCCCGGTCGGGACAGATAATAATGCGCGCTTTCCTTGCAATGTTCCAGTTTATGTTGCTGAGTGACGATGAGAAAATTCACTTCTTAGGTTAAGAAGACCAGAATTCGACGTAAGTTATGTATATGTGCTAACCACACGTACCCGAATCCTTGTCCGCAAAGTCGAGAGGCCACTGGTGTCCTTGAGCCCTTAAGGAGCTGTGGAGCCAGCACAGACAGACAAGCACTTGCATATCAGTCCATATGGGATTTGAATGACACACTATACTAAAAGCTAACATTTGAAATTATATTTTTAATGACTATAACTCAATTTCACAGAAAATGTGGGATAGTCCCTTGTTCTACTGAGCCATTCAATTATGGTAGCGAGATTGTCATTAAGACACCAAAAATTCACATCTGTAACAAAGTGTCGGGCCTTTATCTATTGCAAAGGTAAGAGGAGGATGTTAACATGTAATTTAAATCTGCAGTTTTTTTAGGCCAGTTGTAAAATCTTTGATATTTTATTATTCCTTGCGCTCAGTTGGATGTCAGGATCACAGAACTCTTGCATTTTTAATTCGTCCGCCCCAGAGATTATTTTGTATTCTAAAGAAGTGTAATACTTCCCTCCTTGCAGTGTGTTATAGGCTTTCATCTTGGACACTTGGTTACATTTATAATCTCTTCAACAATGTTGAAGGTGGTTTCATTGGTTTCATTGATCATACTTGGTTTCATTCTTCTACAATAATAGCTCTCTCTATGTGCTGTTCGAAGCGTGAACCAATTCGAAAACGTCTGTGTGTTTACAAAACGTAAAACTTTCGGACGAATGCCCATACGATTATTAATTCCATTCCATTGCCTGAATGATTCGTGGGTAAGTTATTATTTGCTCGCGTTTGGTCTCTGTAGTGACATTGCACTCAATGAACGACACTTGAAACTGAATGTGACCCACATTGTAGTTCCATATATTTGACTTTTATTCTTGCCAGTAGATGAGAACGTTTCTCGTTGATCAGCTATTCTCTGTTCTAGTTCTTTTACTTTTCCCTATTTTTCTCCCCTTATTCGCTTGTTCTACTTGTTCACACCTAATACATATCCTTGAGAACAATACGTATAAATGACAGTGTGGCAAAGGGCGTTTCATAAACAGTCAATTTATTTCAAATGTTTTAATATTTTCAAAAATAGTATATCTTTTCGACAAATAAATAATTGTGGTCATTCATGTTTCTAAATCAAGTTTATATTATATTATGTTATCTATACCTACAAGTCAGCATCTGACTGATTAAAGACAGTTCGCAATATTGTTACCCTTCATCAATCTTAGCCGAAAACTATGTAAAGTAGAATTGAAAGAGAAACAAAAATTGACCCGAACCTGACGTAATTGCTTTGTATAGTTGCATAGCAGCTTATTCTCTTTCCCAAACATTCCAACGTGTTAATGTTTGACTTCGCAACAACGCGTGCGATATTCCTTAGACTCTGAAAGCTACCGATCCCTCTTCGTTCTACTCCTGCAACAAGCCCCGCCCCTTTTCCGCCCCTTTCCCCCCTTTCCCCCCCCTTTCCACCCCTTTCCTCTGCTTTCCATCTCTTTCCACCCCTTTCCACTTCTTTCTATTTCCACCCCTTTCCAATTCTTTCCACCTCTTTCCACTCCTTTCCACCTCTTTCCACTCCTTTCCACCCCTTTTCATCCCTTTCCACCTCTTTCCATTTCTTTCTACCTCTTTGCTCCCATTCCCATCCCTTTTCACCCCTTTTCTACGCTTGCTGCCCCACCCCTTTCTCTCGCTGGGCGCCACCACGCCCCCCGACCGCGCGGCGCGACCGAATCGAGGGGCACCCTTTTTACCCGCATTGCCGACTCGGAAAGCAGGTCAAGCGCTGAAACATGTAGGTTGAGCTAATATTTGCGCTGCATTCGCCTGAAAGAGCGCAGTTTTGATTCCCCGGTTGCGTTCACGCCGCGACATCCTGCTCGTGCAGACCCCTTCGCGTTTAATGGAGGTTGATTCGTGACTTGTATGTTGAATCATTTGTCTGCTTGTGCCATTGGCTTATTGACTGCGTTTTCACTTCGATGTCTTATTATGGACCAAAACGGAAATGGGTTTACAAGCTGTTACAATCTCCCCCTCAATAATGCCCCTTTCAGCGATCTACCATCCTTCGTTCAAAGTTCCTTTCTCGTATTCCAGTCGGGTATTCCCGGCTTTATCAAACCATCCTTTAAAATTGTATTCAAGCTGGATTAGAAGCACCAATAACTCAATCAAGCTAGCGTCGAAACTCTTGGTCTTCCTCAAGCCCACATCTGCGTCCAAGCTCTCGTCCGGACTGTACAGAATCTCAAGGTGCAGAACTCCGCGCCTCTCCAAGGGTCTAAGCAAGCTGGCAACGCAAACCGCATCCAAACCTGACATGCCATGTGTGGAGTCCACACTGCGTCTTCTGAAGGCTGTGACACGCCCGTTCGTTCAGTTAGACTTGTACACATTTCCGCCCAATATCTTATTTTTTCTGTCTCTGGTTTCGGTTATCAGATAAACGTTTAATAATTTTATGTTCTAATGACTTCATTTACTTGCTTCACCTTTGGTCCTTCATTCTAGAAAAGATATTAGGCATCCCTACTAATCCGGCTTTCAACCAGGAGCACTTCCAACAGAACAAGTAGGCAGTTCATCGCAAGCCTCACTGTCATCCTGCAGACGAAACTGGAGACACAAGTAATCAAGCGGCGGAGGCAGTTATGACGAAGGGTCTTAGCCGGACGTATGAGGACTAAAGGCAAACGATACGAAAGACAGCAAGCGGCTATGGAAGAGGGAACCAACAACTATAATGGAGACTGGGAACGTGAACGAGAGAGATGGATGAAGGAAGGAGTGGTGGCGAAATTGGAGTGGAGGCAAAGGTCGGAAAGGCATGAGACAGAGAGGCAGATACGGTGCGGCAGGGTGGTGCCGTAGGGACGATACGACAGGGTTGGTGCGACAGGGACAGAGATACATGGACAGAGAGACACGGATGGTGCGGTAGGGACGGTGCGATAGGGACAGTGCGGTAGGGCCAGGGTGACAGGGAGGGAGAGGCAGGAACATGGAGGTGAGAGGCGGAGAATCGGGGAGCGGAGAGGCGTGAGATTGAGAGGGAGGGAATGGAGAGGCAGGGACAGAGAGGTGGAGGCGGAGAGACAGAGGCTGAGAGGGACGGAGAGGCAGGATCAGAGAGCTGCAGATAAAGAGGATCGGAGAGCTGGAGGAGGAAAGGCAGAAACATACGAGTAGAGGCGGAGGGTGGAAAGCCAGTGTTGGAGAGGGAGAGGCAGAGATGGAGAGGGGGATCAGAGAGGCTGGGGTCGGAGTTGCAGGGACGGAGAGGTAGCGAAAGCGGCAGGGGCGGAGAGATAGAGGACGGAGGCAGTAGCTCGCGCGTGGGGTGCGCCAGAACGGCGGCGAGTCGCAGCCGCGCACCGAGGGGCGACAGCCAAGCGAGCAGATGGCAATTAGGGAAGGCCGTCGTCCTCGGGCCCGTCCTCCGCCCCGCCCCTCGCGAAGGGGTGCAGCGCACGGGGAGTATCGCGAGGGGCGGTGGCGGCGGCGGCGCGTGGGACGCGGGCGAGAGAGAGGAGAGCGCGGGGGCGGCGGCAGGCCTCGGGGAGCACGCGAGGGGAAAATGGAGTTGCCGCTCGTTCCTCGTTCGTCGTTGCCCGCGAGCAACCGAGACGGAACGCGCGTCGAGCGAGGAAGACGGAAAGGGGAGGGCGAAGAAAACTGTGGGGGGAAACGGGGGCGCCGCGCCGCGCCGCCTCGGTCGGGAGGTGGCGGCGGCGGCGGCGGTGGAGGCGGCGGTGGTGGCGGCGATGGCGGCGGTGGCGGCGGCGGCGGTGGCGGTGGCGGCAGTGGTGGAGACGCCGGCGGCGGCGGAGGCGGCGGCGGCGGAGGCGGCGGCGGCGGTGGCGGTGGTGGCGGCTGTGGCGGCGGCGGCGGCGGCGGTGGGGAGCCGGCTAGACTGCGGGTTGTTTTCATTGATTTGTTGTGGCGGTGTTGCCAGGGTTACCCATAAAAGTTTTAATCCCAGATAAGCGCGAAAAAGTCGCTCGCCGCCTCTCCGTGGAATCGGCGCTCGATCGTCTTGGAGAGGTGCGCGCAGTGATTCGAACGACAACGGGGGGAAGGGAAGGGGGGAGGAGAGGGGAGGCGGTGTGAAGGCGTGGGCGTTCATTCTGAAGGTCACAGCTGAATGATCGAAATTGCTGTGACGTGGCATTGGAGCCGCTAAAACCGTTCCACCAACGACTAAAGAAATCTTCTTGACATCCTTCAGATACACTAGGGATAATCGAAGAATATGGTACAGCGAAGAGAAGTCTCAGACACCGTCAAAACTCGTTTTTATACAGATTTTATTTTCTGCCTTCAATGTAGAAATTTTAGAACCTGAAAATTGTATTAAAAAGAAGGAATCTGAGAGTAAGGTGAGGAAATACTGTATCACGAAACATGTTGTTCTACACCACATCATTGTAACATATTTCTTGGACATGTTTCGTAATGTAATACTAACTGAATATATGCGTAAACTTTTGAATTTTGTTGCATGTGTTTTCGATCATCATCAGGGTCCATTACATTGATCCAAATACATGTTTCTGTGAATGTTCCCAAATTCAAGAAATGTAAATTTCCCTGAGCTAAGATTTGAGTTCGAGAACATAATCTTTACAAGTGGTTACTCTTTCTACTGTGTAATTCTAAAAAAAAACTGTATAAACGTGTACCTAGTATTGCACCTCAGTTTCTGGGGCAATTACCCTAATCTCGATTACGTTTTTTTTCAGTTTCCCTTGAGCAACTGGCAGCTGCCGAGAAGGCCCCTTGTTTCGATTCTGAGAGGAAATGCAGGATTACTCTCTTCACACATTTTCTTGAGTTTTGTGGGGGGTTAATGAGAAATATAGTTCGTTCTTGCCCTGGGCACATAAAGTAATCATTGTCCGTGTTTTCACAGTAGTAAATCGATTCTCTCACGTTGGGATTTGAAGGGATAAGATCTAAAATCTAAAGCTTTCTTGCCCTTGGAAATATTATTCGCGAGTGAACATTTCTTATTATCTAATTATGCCAAAATGCTCTTGCTATCTTTATTCGAAATTCAAATTAATATAAAAGCTTAATTTACGAGTCACAACATTTCATTAATCAATTTATTTGTGGATGGGTTTTTGTTTGTGACATATAACATCTAAGAGAAATAAACGTCCTTGTGAAAATGACACGGCAGTTGCTTTGAAAGTAATTCTGTAAAACACTTTGGTAATGTCAGTCACGCACATCTGATCTGCAAGCACATGATAATGAAGGCAGAAGACTACTCAAGAAAGTAATGGAAATATAATTTTCGAAGATTACCATTCAGTACTTTCCTGAAGTAAAGAGTACGGAGAAACGTCTGTGAAATGAAATGGTGATGATGTGAATAGTTGTAAACTACAGCTTAATTGACATTTAGTCTAATTTAATTTTGTCGGGGAATTTAATCAGAACATTGGTATCATTGTCGTATGTCAATGGCAAAGAAGAGGCTTCCACTTTCTGTTCCTGAAGATCCAAGATCTCTAACTCCCAGACTCATGCTTTGGGACCTCTTGCCATTTCTTGGCTTTGTATTATTCTTAACGATTCTTCCTGCACATGGCAGCAACACTACCACCATTGTTATCGTGAAGGCATTAACATTCTTCAGTAATCTACCTAGAAACTACATGAAGATTAAGTCGAAAGGTCCGAATCGCAGAATGCCGAACCGCAGAACAAAAAATCATCAAACATTACATTAAAAATTGAAAATAATTCAGTTAGCGTGTTACACCACTAAAATTTTCACAACTTGTGTTGCTACCACCTCTCCATTTATACACCACACAATCACCAGCGTAGCGTGTTACGTCAAGAAAAACTCACACAACTTCTGCTTCTACCATCACCCTATTTTCTCATCACATCATTCTCAACGTCCAATGTCACATGTTCACAAAAACCCTCACAACTTCTGTTTATTCCATCATCCCATTTATTCTCCGCATCACCCTCAACATCATACGACCCTTTATCAGAAAAACCCTCACAACTTCTATTTCTTCCATCATCCCATTTACAGTCCTCATCACCCTCAACATCATACGTCCCATTATCAGAAAAATCCTTGCTACTTCTATTTCTTCCATCATCCTAATTACCCTCCACATCACCCTCAACATCATACGACCCATTATCAGAACAACCCTCACAACGTCTATTTCTTTCATCATCCCATTTATTCTCCACATCAGCCTCAACATCATACGTTGCATTATAAGAAAATCCCTCACAAATTCTATTTCTCCCATTATCCCATTCATTCTCCTCAACATCATACGACTCATTATCAGAACAACTCTCACAACTTCACCACCACTGCTACCACCAAACCATTTACCCACTTCTCCATCTGCCACGTGCTACCTGATGCCGCCCCTGCCCCGTCCTCAGTCCTCAGCCCTCAGTCCTCGAGGCGCAGCGGCGTTCGCAAAAAAAACACTTCCGTGCCGCGGGGCCGTCTCTCAGCCTGCGGCGGCGGCGGCGCGAAGGCGGGCGCGGCCCGCTCGCTGCGGCCAAAGCGCCCGGGGGAGGACGCGCGCCCCGGTGTTTAGACTACCGCGGGGAGATGATGGCGTCGAGGAAAATGTCTGCTAAATGGATTACGTCCGTTGCCAAACTGGCGAAATCAGGTTAGTGGAGGGGCGGTTTTGTGAAAGGATTTGTAGGATTTCTGCCGCTTTGAAATCTCGCCTGGAGAGGCCTGACGGGTCATGAAGGGGGTGAAGTGTGGTGGTGATTTTGTGTAAATGGAAGTGAGGAAAGGAGCCATTTATTTATTTGTATAATTATTTCTGTTGTTTTTTATTCACAATTTTTTCACTCTCGTAAATATTGCGGTCAATGCGTATGTCATGTGTGCTGAGACAAATATCTTTCAAATATAGAAGACGTTTTTGATACCGTGATTGCGATCTAAAAATGTATATGACACAAACGGTCCTAAATCCTAAAATTCGAGTGAATTCATGTGGAAACCATTTCTTCTACATTTGGAAATATTAAAGCACATAGGAACCCCTTTCATCAACTTACTCCTGATAGTAAAATGTTAACAAATATAATGTTACCTTTTCCGCACATTCTACAGTGGACTCATTTTAAGGTGTTCAATTATCCAAGTTGATGTTTAAGATATAATTACTCATCGAATTTGAACAACATTTAAATAGGAATTTTAGGGATTAGAGAACAAGCAAATCTGTATCCGTCGTATTAACCAATGAACTGAATGTAAGCGTCAATTTATCACGCTCCTCCTCGTGAGCTTCGGTACATTTTCTTGACGTCAGTTAGTGCAAATTACGTAAACAAAGGTGAGAATTTTTATCGAGTGCAGCCGGGCCACGACGATCCTTCTATGGGCTCTAGCGCGCGCACCCGTAAGGTGCTGCCGACTGGAGGCTGTCACAGGAAGCTCGCATCACTCGATGTCTTTTGAGACCTCCTCCATGCCTCTCGCACACTGGGCTGCGGCGCGCGTGGCGACAAAGAAGTCGATACGAAAAATAAATAAATAAATAAATAATAATAGATGATAAATAATAAATTATAAATAATAAATGATTAATAAATTATAAATGAATAAATAATGTATAACAAGATTGTAGAGAAAAATATGAGATAAAAATGCATCCTTAACAATTTTAAATTAAAAATGATTGTAGTTTTGAACTTACAAGTTCCAGTTATTAGAATAAAGATATGAAGACAATGGAGAATTCTTAACAATAGAATTGCATTACATTTCTTCATTAAACAACGCGATAAATAATCCGGAAAACGCAGGAAACCTCATCATGAGAATGTGTAATCAACGTAATCAGAATGGTGGAAAAAAAGTTAATGGAAAGTGGTGTTAGAATCATTATTTTGTTAAAACAATGATGTAGGCTTCATCTGTCAGAGGTATATTCATAATTGTCGCGGTTGGTTAAAGTTTATTTTAGTAAGGAGGGCTTTCCTCCCAACTCTCTCCTGAACAAAGGCCACTGTGAGAGGGTGAAAATGTTCACTGAATTGACTATTTCGTTCATCTGTCTTAAGTATTCACTTAAAATTCAACAAATCTCAAAATGCTTATCTCTGTATTCACGAGGTTTTACCTTTCTGGATCTAGTCCGTGAACTATTCTTCTGGAAATCAACAAAACAATAAGATACACGGATCGCTTCAGCGAAACTGGAAGTTTGCAAATATATAACATCTGTAACTTTACAAATTTTACCACATTTTCTTGTTTATAGGTATAAGGTTTATTCTACAATTAGGCAGATGTTGCCCGGTGGCAGAATGCAGAAATATGAAAGAGCATTTGCAATTACAAACACAATTACAAATAAAAAAAATATATAAAAATCAATATAAAAAATTATCTTTGTCGTTACCTAGAACAGAGCTGTTCAACTGGCGGCCCTCGGGCCGTATGCGGCCCGCGATGCCATTTATTGTGGCCCGCGAAAGGTTTTCAGTCGTTAAAGTCCCTTTCATCCATTGCATCCATTGCTTTCATCCAGGCGAACATTGTGCGCCTAGCGCACGCGCCTTGTCGGGGTCAACATCCTCTTAACGTAAAATGGGTTAAATGTAGATTTTTTGTAGGATTTGTAGGATTGCAGGATTTTTTTCTAGTGAATTCAGAAATTCAAAATCATTTCAATGTGTTTCACTGCGTTATTCATGGTACGGCCCGACATCACACACGGTTCCATCCCTTCCCCCCAACCGCACCAGAGCAGCCGAGATGAACAGTACGGGCAAGTGAGGTGTGGATTGTCCGAGTAAGGAAAATATGGCCCGCGACTACATTAAACGTTTTAGGTTTGGCCCGATTGAAGTTTGATACCCCTGACCTAGAACAGACAAATGTTTATGTAACTTTTGCTGTAACGTTTCTATTCACTTTTTTTATCAACTGAAATTCGTATTGGAATCCGTAGAAAATGGCTTGGCACCTTTCGGCGGCATTTCGGCGCAGTGTTCCCCCGGCGGCGGTTTCCCCTTCCTTGCCGAGGCGACCCCGCCCCCCTCGCCCCTGCGCCCCTCTCCGCATCGTTTCGCTCACCCTAATACACGCAGGGCCTCCCTAGCAATCACTCTATTTCTGTATCAGTGCAATTTCTTTTCTCTCGCTCGTCTCCACCCCTCGCTCCTCTTGACGTCCCCTTTCCGTGATCCTCTTGTCTTCTCGAGTCCCTCCTCCTCTTCTTCCATCCACCTTTTGACCTTTCGTGTGCACCTCACGACGCAAATAAACCGCGAAAGGAGGTTGGAGTTTTACATTGAGCGTGCGACTGTGTCAAAGAATATTGTTTAAGAGAAATGCATCCCCCTTGTACGTTTATGTGATATTTCGTCAGGTAAATTTGCCTCTTACTAAGGTTATTATTACAGAATGCGATAGCGTTTATAAATGCCAGTCCGTACTAGAAGTTTCGTTGACAGTCTTTCCTGCAGAAGGGTTTCCGCTAACTCGTCTTCCGGGGGTGAATTTGTCTGAGAAGCTCAGAGACTTGAGTGGTGCTTCATGTACGAGTTTCGCGAAATACATTAATGAACATTCATGTTTATAAAGTTAGAGTTATTACATATTTGCTAACTTCCTGCTTCATTGAAACGATTCCAGTATCTTATTATTGCTGTTGATTTCCAGAGGAATAGTTCACAAACTAGACCCACAAAGGTAAAACCTCCTGAATGCATAGTTATGCATGTTCAAGTTTCTTGAATTTTAGGTGAATACTTAAGACAGATGTGCGAAATAGTCAACCCAGTGAACAACTTGTTTACGCTCTCACAGTGTCTGTTGCTCGGTTGGGTGGGGTTGGGGGAAAGTAAAACCTTGATGCATGAGGCAAAATGTATATTTTTTTTATTTGGTAGCTATGAGAAAATTTACTTTAAGGAGCTATTAAACAACACGCGCTTTTTAGCGTCGGATAGTCGAATTCAAATTTTTGAGACGTTAAAGCCTTTCCTCTTCTATTTTAATGGGTCATATCTCGCGTTGCTCGTGCGAGCAGATGAAACGTTTCTTCATGGAGCTCTACAGTTTAATTGAGGATACCTTCCTCTTTTATACATCTGCAGACATCTCAGTCAACTTCATCAACGCTTCACGTGTCAAGAGAGATGTCACACACCAGTTATATTGCGATTTTTCTAACTTTGCCCCTTAAGGCCCGTCTTCATGATGGAATATGTCACGGTATTTCGCGACGTTTTCAGCCGTGCCGCCAAGTATCACATGATCGCAACCGTATCAAGTAGTGCTTGCGATCATGCGACTTCTAGCGGTACAACGGAGAAAGACCCGAAATGCCATGTGATATTCCAACGTGGCCACTAGGGCTTGAGGGGCAGAGTTAGAAAAATCGCACTATAGCGCCACGGGCGAGAAAGACGCGAAATGCCATGTGATATTTCGTCGTGGCCATAGGGGCTTGATCGGAGGAGTTAGAAAAATCGCACTATAGAGCCAGGACGCTGCCGATCGTGGGGAGAAGTGGTGAAGCACTGTGTAATGTAATTTCACATTGCAGACTGGCGGGAGTCCGCATGAAACGGCAAACCGAGCCAATAGACCTTTAACCACAAACCCATCGCAAATTGACCCATGTAATTTAATTTTTAGTGATTTATTTGAAGTAGTTCATGCATCTGACTTCGTCATTATTCCTCTTAAATTACATGACTTGGCTATCCGGCTGATCTCAACCATCAATGGCACAGTGGAAGGGAGGATGTTCAGATGCTGGATCTCCGAGTGTCACGACCTATGCAATATGACATATTAAGGCATTTCTACAACCTTATTCATAGCGAAGAACTTCCCAATATGAACGAAAAGTTTTAAATGATCCGCGAAGGAAAAACTACTGCGAATGTTCAAAAATTTTGATTGGCAATCGTGCTCGATTCATTGATTTTGTCGAGACGTACCCTCCGTTGTTCAACGGGATGACGCCATGCTTTCGCTATGGGTAACAGCTTATGTTATTCCAGAATGATTGCGTCACATCGAGGGTCAATCGCGATGTTTGATTAATCGATTATTTCGCGTCAACTTCTAAGGTCGTTAGTCCCGTACAGTGCGTACACTCTTCAGGAGGTGGCGGTGACCTTCCTGCCTTGGATGGTGTGATCTGATGCCGTTTGACACGTCTACTAGTGGGATTTTCTCAACCAGGACACCAGCAGGGCACAGCCCCAGCCAGGATAAGCTGTAAGTTCACGACTGATTTCCTGACATGGATGGTAGTATAGTGAAAGAAAGTGTGTAAGTAATCTGCGAGGAAAGGACAAGGAAAAGGAAGAAAAGATCGCGCGAGATAACTGTCCCGTTTCTTAGAGAACTGTTCCAGCAGCAAAAGAATACCCATGCGCCTCATACCACAAATTCCAACAATAGGGAGCTTGAAAAAAATATCGACCAAAGTTATGGAAGAGTGGGACTTGCAACAGTGCAAGAGGCAATGAAGGGGGTCAAGACTGCATTATGATGCTTAGAGGTAGAAACAAGTATGGAGAAAGCACGAACTCTGGAAAGGATCTAGAAAAATTACTAATGAAAAATGTACGAAGCAAACAATTGAAAACAACTGTTTTTTAAGGACAAATAAAGATATTGAAATTTTCAGTTCGGGCTGTTAATGTATTTTACTGTATCTCTATATTAATAAAATAAATCAAAGTGGAGAAATTCTATTGAATTTTGACATCATCAGGTATAGTGAACCTCTGATAAAGTGAACCGAAAATGTTAGTCCCCAGAAGTTCACTATAACCGGAGTCGATTGTAATCTATATATAAAACTGGATGTTGGTATACTAAATATGAGCTAAACTACGTCACCGTTGGACCGATCTCTATGAAAGGTTGGCACTTCTACGTGTTTTTTCACTTATAAGGTTTATGTGCTGTTAATTGTGTTGTAACTCCACTATATGGCGCTATAGAACAAAACAAAATGTTCACGTCAAATGCAATCTGCAACACACTCGGCAGTATTTTAAATCTATATCCTTGAATAACTCGTAAACAGGGCGTTCTAGGGCCTTAAAACCAGAAATACTGAGGCCAAAGGCCTCATCTAAACGTTTCTCACACCGTAATCTACAGAATGAGAACTAATCTACAAAATCTTCTGAAACATTCTATTACATTTTGCTGGTCCGACGCTTCCCGATATTACCTCACCTGCTCAGAGACGTGCAGAATCTGCAAGTAAATGTGAATGAGAGGGACAGAGAGCGGAAGAGACAGATACACACAGAGACAGACAGACAGGGACAGGGTCACGGAAGGAGAGAGACAGTGAGAAAGGGTGCTGGGAGGGGAAAAAATGGAGATGAAGGGCAGAACAACGTCTGCCCGGTTTTCCTAGTAATAAATAAATGTCTCTAACAGGCACGACTCCATTGCCTCCTTTCGCGGAAGCCTTCGTCCGCGAATGGCGCTGCGGTCGGCTCCTGTGCGGGGGATAGGAGCGGGCGATTAAAAATAATTTACGTAAGGAGCGACGCCGGCCGAGGCGGCGAGTGGCGCTGGCTGTGCTAATGTGCGGATCACGCGATCGGGTGATTATACCGCCGAGCTACACGCGGCGGCCACCGCCGCCGACGCCGACGCCATAGTCCACCGCGCCAGATGCAGTTTACCTAAGAGACTGTATAATTGTGTGTAATCCGCACGTATTTCATCATCCCAGTGTGGCTGGGAAGGCGAGGCGGTGTGAAAGACGGTGAGCTGAGAGTTTTAGCATAGCTAATGAAATACCTTATAGCAGAACGGCTAGCAGTTGACATCATCACACTCTTTTAGTTACGTGAAGAAAAATTAATGTTATTTTCAGTGATCTTGTAAACAGCTTAGTAGAATGTTTTCGCTCTGCAGCATTGTTATGACATCTAGCAGTGCCTGAAGACATGCTAGCGGAAAAACAGTGTCAAAAATTACATTATTTTTCGTATGACCAGTTTTTCTTTGATTTAATCTCGTTTATTGGTCCATTTTTCAATCATATGTGTAGCGATCCTGAGCTTGCTCAGTCACTATTTGGCGATAAGAAAGACCTCGTCTGCGTTCTTCGCCGCGCGATTACGTAACCCGTCGCCTTATCAGCGGTCGCTGGAGGGGTGGCGGGGGGAAGACAGTTGTTCCCTCCCCTACGCGGAAAAGAAGGGGTTGTAACGGCGGTGTCTGGAAAGTGCGCAGAATGTTTCGAGAAGCGGCAGCGTGAGGTAGCAGCGTGAATTTGGAAGCTGATGGTGTGGGGCCGCGAGCTCCAGTTAGCGAGAAAGAGGTTTGGCCCAGTAGTGGCTAAATTCACACCGCAGATGCGCGTTCGACGAAGGCATCTGGTCTTGCAGTAAGACGGGGTTACAGAGAGAACCCGTGCTTAGGCCCAGGACAGAGCATCGGCAGCCGCATTATTTCGCTGTGAGTTGTGCGCTGGTGGCGAACGCCACGGCCACCGAAATAGGTCGGTGTTAAAGACAAAACAATTTTTGTATGTGATACTATAAAAAGTAATGAGAATTTGCAAGCAATTGACTGTAGAATGCAGTTGAAGTGTTGTTCCTGTAGTTCACCGTCAGATTGTTTAATATTTTTTTTTTGGCCATTAACACTCTTGCATAATGTATGATATACCCGACCATTGGTATTTCCATAATCATTGTGGACTATTTTCAAAAGATATTTGAAGTAGTGTGTCTTTCTAAGGGGAGAACATCACTTATTTATGATAGAATCTTGTCATGTTAATACACTACAAGTGCAGTTTCTGTCTTTAAATCAAAAAGAACATTTTGATGATAGTGTAAAATCCAAATCAAGTTAGAAACAATTTGGGTTATTTATGAACAATTAAAAGGTTATAAAGTATATTTGCAATGAAACTGTTGAATTTAAGTGAACTTAAATATCTTGAAATATTTATTGAAATTTGGATGCCTGTTGAGTAAAAATACAACATATTTTTTTAATTTCAACCAAAGGTGTAGGTTGTAATAAATGTTTCACATTTATGGTGTAAACACACATGTTTAGTTTTTTTTTTTGCAATTTCTTTTGAATATTCTGTGTTTCAAAACTATGTTTATTCATCTTAATTGTACACAACATATGTCTTTGTAATTGAAGTGAATTGTTTTGCAAGAAACTACTATGTATGCTAATGCAGTGTATGTTGAGGAAGAGTTAATTGCAACTTTTGTAAACAGAAAGTGCTGAGGCATTTGTCATCCGAAATGCCTGTGCCCTACCCTCTGATGTACTATTATGTGTACTCATCTCCCCAGAGATATCTTTGATTCAATTTGTTGGATTTCAATTTATTTTTGTCACAGAAGATGTTGCTGTGATGCTAGTTTGTGTCAACTTTGAAATTCATAATTTCTGCAGTTGATTTTTTCCTCAAAAAGTTTTTTTTTACCGCTGTTCATTGTTGTATTTTTCTTTGTTCATTTGTTTATCTGTGCATGTTAGGTAATTTTGCAATTTGTGTTTCTTTTTTTTTTGAGATTCAATTATATTAATGTTTGTGGCTTTCAACTTTGTGTTTTTTTTTCAAAATTTCAACAAGAGCCAAATGCTACCCACGAAATTTCCCCACGGCCGACTTACACGAACGGTCACATATGATCCTCTATATTCTGAAATTTGGAAATTTCCGAATAAATATATTTTCCTAAGATTCCTGTAAATTTTGTCTGTGGTCGTGGAGATATAATTGCCGTGGTAAATCTCATTGTGAATATTATATTCATCACATATTGACGCAGCTTATTGACGTGCAACTTTTCTGTGTTTCAAATTTGTTCCATTTTTCGCAAATTTTAATTTTCTCGCCTGAATTTCCCCATTTCTATGCCTCATACAGCTGTACTTAATATACGCTGAATACAGCATTTAGTCCATTGTGATCAAGATATCAAATTAAATAAACGTAGGTAAACACAGCCGTCTCATAGAGTACTACAGTCAGTATTAGTAAATAACTTACAGCTAGGTTCCAAACATGTATTTATTGATTGGAAAGTTTATTTATGAATATTTTTATGATAACGTAAATTTCAATGAGTAACGTACTAAGTAATAAGGAAATATTTGAGCTTGTTTTGATGAACATTGCTCGAAATCAATACTAAAGTGTGCCTAATGACAAACATGTTATGTATCTACTATCAGGTTTATTATCCAAAAATCATTCACGTTAATTGAAGCTAGATAGGGCGCGGAGCCTAGTATTTCCAGCTAGGAGCAGATCCGGAACGCTAGACCCTGCGTTTATACGCGAATTGATCCGCTTCCTACTCTTTACAGAAGGCCTTGAGTGGAAACTCGCGTGTTGTGACGCGTTGACTGAAAGATTTGTAAATCTAGACGCGCGAACATAATGAATATATTTACGGCTTGGTAGACAAACAGAAACAGGGCATGCAATATCGTGTTTTCGGAACTCGATTTGGGAAAGATAGTCCTGTTTTATTTCCCTTTCTTTTTATGTTGTGCATAATATTGTGATTATGTTTTTCGCGACAAATGAATGATATAAATGCTCGTGGCCTTTGCAGATAAGCCTTATGAGTTTTATGGCATACAAAACATACTATTGCGCATGTTTCATTGCTACTTGTGTCAGTAGATAAATTAAAAACAACAAAAATTGTAATGCTTTTTAGTAAATTGCTCAGACAAAAGCGATGTATGAAACATTACACAGCTGCGAACATGATATATCTTCAAAATACGCATTTTGAAGTATAGATCTTTCAAAGTAATTTAACTCATTAATGTTTTATTATATTTCTGAGATTTACTCATTTTGTAATGAGGAATCAGAAAAATTCATGGTTGAGGTCACGTGACACCATTCGAATCTAAAGATTTGCTTCTTTCATTCTTTCTTCATTTCCCTCCTTTTTATTTTTCTTTCTTTTTCTTCTTTCTCAGTCGGCGGACTGACGGGCGGGATGAAGCGAAACGGAATGGTGACTTCGGAGAGTTTTGGAGTCAAGTTTGGTTCCTTGCTCTGTTCCTTGTATCGTGCGCGACGGCTTCGTAAAGTTAAGAAAAAAAGCAATTGCATGATGTTAATTTTTAATAGCAGAAAATGAATATGAGACAAGGACCGAAGAAAGCCCAGATTCTAGGTTCATTTTGTAAAAGAATGCGAATTAGAGACGGGAAATTTCATGTACACCTTACACAGACCGTATCCGAACCTGGTTGAGGGTGAAAAATTATTTCGGTACATTAGGGTGACTCATAATAAATTGGTGGCTCTATTGAATGTTTTGAATGAGAAACTACAGAGATGAAAGCAAATGGAGGCGATATTAGCTGTTTTTGTTTAGGAAGATAACGACACACTTTACATGAAAAACTCAATGCTTGCGTAAGTGAAAAAGAAGAATAATGAAAGGCTTGGAACAGAAATATGGAGAAATAAATTACTCTATGTAAGACAACCGTTTTCCTTTCGACAATTAGGCTAGTGTAGCAGAAATCCATTAAAATATATATAAAACAGCATTTGTCTTATGTAATTAAACAGTTACAAACAAGAATTTGTTGGTGTTTCGTTAAGTTACCAAAGAAATGTTTCACTTTTAAAAATATATATATGCTTTGTGTGAGTTTTATTACTAGACATCGGATGTTTAGGGAAATGCCTATTTTTTTCTAGCGAACTTATTTAAAGGCTGATAATATATGTGCATGGATCATGACATATGACGAAGTTTTGTAATGATTATTCTTGCTTATTTTAGCATAAATGCCTTTATTGCATAAATACATTTTCTTTAGAATTATTGTGCGTTTTTGCCTTTAATGTATTATTTTTATATACCATGCTAAGATACCAGAAAATCGGCCATGGTCCAACCTGACCATTTATTACGAAACCTTCAATACACGTATTTGTATTTTGAAATACGAGAGAATTCCTGAAAGTATATTTTTCTCCATTTCCCTACTTCATAAATACTAGCCACCTTCTGAGAAAATGGTCGATTGACAATACACCGAGGGCACCTTTTGAGTGGAAATAAATGTAAATTCCCAGAAGGTTTCACTGTTGCTAAATTTGGACTTCTAAAATATACCAGACACATCGATAGACGCTCCTCATATATCAATAGATCAAAAGTTTGAGCACAATGTACAATTGCCTTCGTACAATGCAACAAAAGTTTGGGTACGATGACAATAGTTCATCTTGAACTATGATGAAGATTAACTATTTTTGATGGATGGGTGGACGGATGATGCCCCTCCAGCTGTCGTTGTGTGGAGCCTCATTGCGATCAGGTGTCTGCGTGTGCGTGGGCGAGGACTGCTCGCATGGTGGGGGCAGAGCGTGACATTTGGCGACGCACCGCGGGGCGTTCGTTGTCGCTCGCGGGCGGCGGCGCGGGCGATGTGGGTGGGCAGCGCGGGCGCCCAAAGGCCAAATGTCAACGCGCGCGGGCACCCACCGGCCACCACAACCCCCACCCCCGCCGCCAACCGCCGGGCGCGGGTTGTGACAGGATCGCGAACGGCGGTGGATCGCACTCCGCCATGCTGCAAATGTCACTCGGCACAGGGGCGGATCCAGCGATCATTTTGAGGGGGGGGCATCGTAGTTTTGTTAAATAATAAACATATTTGTTATTATGTTGCATATTATTTATGTACTGTAGATATGATACTATACAATATAATTGTTTATGTAATTACATAATTCGAACATATGCTTATCAACATCAATTTGCGAAATACAGGAAGTTCAACGAAAATTCTGTCTTTTGGGGGGGGGCATGGCCCCCCATGTCCCCCCTGGATCCGCCAGTGACTCGGCATGCATGCGGAAGGTAGCGTGTGTCTATTGATGGCCGATCTGTGAAGAAGATGAAGGCACATGACGTATGTTTCTGGGTGTCGGGATTAGAATTTCGAATTCCAATGGAAATGAAGAATTGCCTAAACAAATCGCACCGTAATACGTAGAATTGCATTTAAAATTGCGTGAAAACCGATCTGTGGCAGCGATGACGTGACATGAGCTATGTTTCTGGGTGTCGGGATTAGAATTCCGAATTCCAATTGAAAATTAATTGCCTAAACAAATCGCACCGTAATATATAGAATCGGTATTTGAAAGTAATATAAATGTTTGATAAATTTCCATTCATTATTTATTAATTTTTTCACCAATCATATTGTATCACACCATGTAACTACAAATTATTCCATGTTATTAACATGTGGTGGTATTGACTTCCGCACAACCCTCCTCACGTACTCGTGGAACAAACGGCATATTTGCGTAGATTCGTAACACGCTCAACGCGAAAATAATCAAGGACTTTCAAAGACTTCACACAAAGTTTCCTTATTAATTTTGACAGATTACATGGAAAATATTTGGTGTTTGGTGTCAATGCAGGACATTGGAATATCTGCGAATGTGCTTGAACTGCTTGCTTCATAAATGATTTAGGATTCGACATTTGCATAATCTTTTTAAAGTTTATTAATTACCGTAACTCCCTTGATGCTGATTCATGATGCTAAGACCGATTATTTGTGTATCTGCTATCGTAGACCTTTAGATTAAATGTAATAATCCATGACTTGAAGACTGAATCTCACAACTAAAGACTCTCTCCATCTGTAATTTACTCACTTTTACTTTCGCCATGAAAATATTACTCATACTCCATTACTACAACTCGCATCATTTTCTCTTCCTTAACAACAGCATAGTGCTATCATTTCTCTTTCTCTCAATTTACTGCTACATATCCCGCCTTAGAAGATTTGTTCCCTTACTTCATCTTCCCATCCAGCAGTTGGTAATAGTTTTCTAACACGCTCTCAGAAAATGTGGACTCTCGTTTTGTATTGACGGTGATCCATTTCCAACCCCCTAGTGTTAGCCATTGATGCCAATGTAAAATGTCTCTTTTCGTTCTGTGTACAGTCCTTTTCATTCTTTCACCGAGTGATTTTAAAATTTATAAATTTGAATACAAATTCATCCGCGGAAATTACTAAAATGCTAAAACATATTATACATAAATTTTTAATCGCCGAATTTATATTGAGTTCTTGAAGGATATAATAAAGGTTGTGAAACGCTTCTGTTATTTTGATGCGCACTGTTGTTTTCGTAATTGAGTGATAGTACCGTAATTCGATTTCCTCAGAGGAAAGTAAATTGCCGTTTGTTAGTGATTTTCTGGTGCCAAATGTCTGTTTGAAAGCGAGAAAATTTCAATTTCAAACGTTACATTCCCATAATTGTATCTGTATGAAAATAGTCTACTTCTTTTAGTTCACGGGTCGTAATAATTACTTAATATTTTCGTGGTTTACATTAAGGTTTATTCCTATTTCAAAATTCAAGTAATTATATCTTTATTTCTGTAACAACTATATTTGTTATTTTCGTACTGCTTCAGAGATTATCACTTAATGAAAATTTTAACTATGAAATTTGGTACATAATTCATGATGAACATTTGCCATTACTCTCAAAACTGCTTTTATATCGATATGATGAGCCAAATTGTCTTTTAGTATTAGGTAAATATTGAAATGATTAAATGACTTTATAATTGGGGGTGTAGTATTAGAGAAGTGTAAGCATTCCTGTTATTATAGCAGCGTCTCTTAGTCTAACACAAAACCATATTTATCCGGACCCAACCCTCACACGCGTCTCTTAACCAAGCGCTCACCCACAGTAAATTTCTCTCCTCCATTTCCATTCCAACGGCACCTCCCCCCCCTCGCTTTTCTCCAAATTAATTTCTTATTCCCCTCACATTCCCCGTTTCATCCGCGCTGTCTCTTCCGTCACGGAGATCTCCGCCCCCCTCCCTCTCCTTCGCCCGTCGCCCATGGCGCGGGGTCTCGGCGGAGACATTCGTCGCGGTGGGCGAGCACGCGGGCGGGCGGTGCCGCCGCCGCCGCCTCCGCGGGCGAGCCAGCAACTCCGCTAATTGCGGCGATCAGCGCCCCCGGCCGCCGGCGCCCGCCGCGCATTTAGCTGATTGGCCGGCGGGCGCCCGCGCCCGCGCCCGTGGCCGTGCACGCCACGCGGCGGTCGGGGCGCGCGAAGGAGTGGGCAATAGAGGGACGCTCCATTCAAGTACTGTGGATTCTCAGTGTGGAAAATTAATGTGTATAATAAATATATAATGCATAATATATAATAATAAATATAAATTAATAATAATAATAATACTTTATTGCACAAAAAATGTACAACGGCGAGTCTCAGTAATTGACTTAATGCCTTTCAGACAAACCACAAGAAAAATACATAAGACCATAAACATAACGTCAAAATAAAATACGCATAAGTAGAAAAAAAACATAAATGTAAGTACATGAGGGTTAGAAATTGAAACAAGTTACATAAGTACAATATAAAGATAAGTGTATAATTTTCGACTCATCGATGTTTATGAAACAAACCTCCTTGCGTGTAGAGCAAATGAAGGTAAAGAAATTATAGTACACACCAACGGCGTTATAAGGGTTCTGTAATGATTGGGTGGCGGCAAAAAAACCGAAGACCCCTGGATCCAAGGCTTTTTGTCATCCGAGGTCAATAGAAACAGTTAAAGCCCGTGGTACATGCAAGATTTTATGTTTTACCTAACTTTAATGATTCAGATTTACTTATTTACAAATTAACTAGATGTTAACTTGACTTGGTTTGTCTTTTCGTATTTTCCTCCCATAATTCCCTTTTTATTTCCCTTCGTAAGAGAACATGTAGCATCATTCAACTATTTTCATATTTCCCTCGTAACCATGATTCTCGCGATCAAGATTAGTTATGCAGTGTATGGATATTGAGCTAAGTATCGAAAGCAAAAGCAAGCAATGATCTGTCAGTAAAAATGAAAGAGATTGAAATATCCAGGATTTGATTTTACTGATGTTGACTTATTGACGTTCTAGTTCTCGAGGTTTTGGAGTTCTAGTGATCTAGGTTCACCTGCAATTTGGAGTTTTCCTTTTAAGGGTGGTTTTGATCTCGAATTTATGAAATGCATAATTTTTGTATTGAGGCTTCATGATTCAAAATGAGAGATGAGAGGTAGTCGCTTACCTCAAAAATAAAATAAAATTCCACTGTTTTAGAAAACTGAATTCACTAAATTGCAATTGTCTAAATGGAGACTCCTTCTCTCTCGGGCAACGCAGGAGAACATGTTTACCCCACGGAGAAGATAATGGTCAGTAGAGGTACAATTTTGTATATCGCTCTTGCTCTTGAATCTAAAGGGAAAGAGAATAATTTAATTTATGGAACTTTTCAACTAATGGAGGTTCAAAAACTCTACGTGTATTGTCAAACCAAACCAAACGAATTATTCGAGAAGTAGAATTAGAGTTGGGTTTACCAAAGTCTCCCTGTAATTTGATTTTCGGAAGAAGTTTAGAATTCCTAGTTGCAAATCTCTGGTCAAGGTGAAAAACCATTAAAAATTTGAAGTTTTTGGAAGAAATGGTGAAATCAAATTCGAAGACAACTGCAAAGTAGTGAGGAAAAAATGGTATTAATAGTATAGCATGAACTAATGTATCACTTCAGTATATAAATGTAGGTTTCTTTTTTCTCTAGTGAGCACCAGAATGATTTTTTTAAATGTGGTAAAATATTCAAGATTGGGCACCGTAAAAATGCAGAATGGAACATTTTACAGTATTGCGGTAGCAATCTAATTATTTTTGTAATATTATCTTAATCTAGGGTTAAGCGCATTTGTGTTTTCTAAGCCTATCGCCAATTAACAAGAACTTGTTAGATGTTGGATTTCTCTGTTAAGAATTTCCAAACATCCATACTCATCATTTCAAAAAAATATCATACAATAGCAATATTTTTTGACATTTCACAAGCGTTTGATAGAATCTGGCACCAAGCATTAATATACAAAATTTAAAAAAGCGGTAACCCGTATTATCTAAAAGAAATCATAAGGAAATTTTTAGAAAATAGAACATTCTCAGTGACAGTCAATAACCACCATTCAAACCCCAAAACAACAAACGGAGGCTTACCCCAGGGATCCCCTCTCTCACCCACTCTTTTTAACATACATGTAGCAGATATTCCGAAGTTGAACTCCATACAAATAGCCCAGTTTGCTGAGACACTGCAATTTATTTATCTGGAACTTCACTCACAGCAATCAAAAATAGAATCCAAATATATATAAATCTAATTGAAAGCTGGACAGCAAAGTCGAAAATTAAACTTAACCCAACTAAAACAGCAGCTAAAATTTTCACACTTAGACCATACACCTCTCCTTCTCCATTAACATTAAACAATGAAATAATAAACTGGCGCCCAGCAAACAAGCCAATAAAATACTTAGGGCTAAATATCGATACAAGACTAAACTGGAAACATCACATTGACAATAAAGTAATACAGGCTAAAAACAAATTATTACAATTGAAACTAATAATCAACTGAAACAGCCACTTACCATATGACACAGCACTCGCAATATAATTTATAAAACAATAGTTAGACCCCTCCTACTGTATGCCCAATATGGCTAAATGCAGCTAAGACAAACCTTAACAAAATTCCAGTGATCCAAAATCAATTCCTCAGGACAATTACCAACGCTCCATGGTTCGTATCTAACTCACAACTCCATAAAGAATTCAATCTCCAACCCATAGCTCAGCACATCCTTTACTCATCCACCCAATTCTACTCCAACTTAATGCAGATTCCGATTTTAACCGGATTCAACCTAGCCAGAGACCCCACCCATTCTACAAGAATCAGAAATAAGTACCTTTTCCACATATTCCTAAAGTAATTTTCCGAATTGCACCCTGATTAGAGGTGGCCATTAGGTTTCCTCAACAGCAAAGCTAGATGTAACTTTAATTTTATATTCGTTTGTAAGTCATCAAACATATGTATAGTGAAATTGTAACTGAACTATTGCATTGTCATCACAGGTAAAACAATAAAAAAAAGTTGGATTTCTCAAAAATGTAGCAACAGTGTGAAGATTTGGAATCGCAAAATTTTGTTTTACGATTCCCGATATTCAAAATACAAGTATATTCAAAATATTTTAGTAACAATATCTTAAAAATATTTTAATTCAAACGAGCTGAGTTAGCTCTGAAAAACTACTGCTATCAATGCAGCGACTCCCAACGGAAGACTCTAGGAGTCCCAACATTGGAAGGTATTCCACACTAGCTAAATCGAATTGAGTCGCTACCTGGAAGAAAATTATAACGTCTGGTTGCTGTGATCGGTGTTTTTTTGTGGTTTCTGCATTCATTATCAACCGAATGCCATAGCCACGAGAATGCCGGAGCAATACTTCAACAAACGGGACCCAGACCGCGCGCAATCTTTCCTTCCTCATCCTTGCCCCCTCATCTCCTCTTAGACACACATACTTACACCAGCTACACTACCACAGATGTCGGGTTATTTGTCGCGAGCTTAGAGGTAGCCCTTTCTGGAACGTTGCATCTGGATGTACAAACGCCTCCAATCCGACGTAGAAGTCGCCGGCGATCTCTCTTTCTCTCTCTTTCTCCGACCGCGCTATTTCATGCACTACACTTCATGGATTAGCAGGTGACGCGCACGGAATCACAATATATAGTGTCAACCAAATGAATTGAGTTTCTAGTATTTTTTTGCAATTTAATTTTCAGTGATGGCCACAGTGTCCATGGTGCTGGGGACACCCGCGGCTAAAGGGAACTTATTTGTACTAAAATAGGTAGGTAGAAAAGGCATTTATTCCGGTTAAAGTAGGGGTGTATGTATGTACTTGGCACAACAGCCCGTGAACGGGCTCAGGCCCACCGTCGGCGTTCCTGCCTGGCGGTCATGGGTTAAGGGAGTATGTGTGGTTAGCACGTAGACATCCCCATGTCGTATTCCGGTCTTCTCAACCAGAGAAGTGAATCACAAAACAGTAACATATACCGGAACATTGCAAGGAAAACGCGCACTATAGTCTTGCCTCGACAGGGAATCGAACTCGGGGCCGCATTGTCGAATGCTACAAGAAGACGCAGTCTCACTGCGGACGAATATGCGAGAACGCGCGTCGCTGGGCATTCGACTGCTCGCAAGAGAGACGAGTCGCAAGAGAGACGGCTCGCAAGAGAGACGGCTCGCAAGAGAGACGGCTCGCAAGAGAGACGGCTCGCAAGAGAGACGGCTCGCAAGAGAGACGGCCCGCAAGAGAGACGGCCCGCAAGAGAGACGGCCCGCAAGAGAGACGGCTCGCAAGAGAGACGGCTCGCATTAATTTCAAGGCCCAAATTGAGCTACGTGATTGTGGAATTATTAGATTAACACTTTAAGTTCACACATTTTCACACAATTTTACGTTCGTATTAGTTTTCTTTTGTTGGTTAATAATTCTTCCATTCTCCTCGGTTTCGTGGTGTTCGGATCCAAAGAGCACCTACTTCCTTCATTTCGTCTGCCCATCTTGTTCTAGGTCTTCCTGCCTGACTTTGCCGATTCTTGACCGTTGTAATGTGATCTCAGCGGTCATGTCTACATGCCCCGCCTATCTCCACTTCTTGTTAAAGTAATAGCAATAGTAATAAATATTATCATTAATATGTTATAAAATGCTTGTATAAAATTATAGTTCATTACAATAGTTATCGATTATTTTTATTATAATTAAAATTTAAACTAGTCAAACGTGACAAATTCATGGTGCCCTTTACACCACGATACAGAATTAGTTTCGTTCTGTGCATTTGATACGTCTCTTTCAGCCACGAAAGGGTGGAAACTAGAAGACAAAATGAAAAGAAGTGTGCAGCGCGGATTCTCTTTCACACTTCTTAGATTGTTTGTTGCCCGTCGCGACTGCGGCGCAGTCGTCGTTTTACGTTTAGTTGTGTTGCGTCGCGCGACCTTTGAGGAGCTCAAAGTTCAAAGGTGCCTCCGCGCCGCCCCCGAGTCGCGCATTGCGCTCTCTGTGGCTGATTCTTCGCCCCCAGCCTCTTGGCCCCGGACCGCACTTCGCCTCGACCACCTCGGCCCTTTATTATTCCAGAGCCCGGATGTTCGGGCATTTATTTTACCTTAAATAGGCAGGCGAAAAGGCACTTATTTGTACTAAAATAGGCAGGCTCAAAAAGACATTTATTCTGGCCAAAGTAGGGATGTATGTATATACTTGGCGCGACAGCCCGTGAACGGGCTCAGGCCTACCGGTGACGCCCCTGCCTCGCGGCCATGGGTTAAGGGGGTACGTACAGCCAACACGTAGACATCCCCACGCCGTATTCCAGTCTTCTCAACCTGAGAATTGAATTTTTCCATTGTCACACAGTAGCAAATACAGGGACATGACAAGGAAATCACACACTATAGTCTTGCCTCGACCGGGAATCGAACGCGGGGCCGCGTAATGAAAAGCGAGCACGCTGACCAAGAATTAGTCGCAAGGCTAAAGTAGGAGTGTAAAACAGAAAACATTGACAAATCATCATTTAAAAGTTGTTGTTGTCAAAAATTAATAATTAAAATTATTCACATTTTCATTCAAACTTTTAAAATTTATATTAGCACTTATTTGGTAAAACTGTCTGTTCTTTGTGATTTTGATTGCACATGACCATCCGGTATAACACGAATTTATTTTACTCGCGATGCTGTTTCCACGAAATGCTATGGAGGAATCCCTTTGAATCTTGAAATGGTTTCAGTGAAAATGGAATTGTAGAATTCGTTCTTTGCCCTTGTGTAATCGCCAGAAGGGAAAAGAGAACAAGAAGGAACTGAGAAGGGTGCATCATACACAGAGAACTCTGTTCTCGAAAGAGATCCGAAGCCATACACAAACACAGGATGAGACTTCTCATAAGCGGACAATTCTGTCAGCATCAATTAAAAATATCAAAAATCTTCACTGGTATCTTCTTCCTTTCCTTTTTAAATTTTTAACACAACCCGACTCTGGTGCCTCGGCATCCACAGAAAGACACGCAAGACCGTGCCTTCACCTTATCCAAACTTGCAGGAATGATTCGAAAAAGGTATAAAAGGCCACAAATAAGACAAAATGCCAAAAATAGTCATCACAAGGTAAAATAGGCACGAAAGGCACAATGAAAAACTACTAAAACAACTCCAAAAAAACAAATAAAGTAAGTTATATTGTTAAAAATCATAAAATTGTGTCAGTAATAAAAAGACGTTTTGCCAAACTTCCAGGCTCTATTCAAGAAGGGGGTCTGGAATAGTGAATCGAATTGATGCTTATGTGACGTGGGTGATATATTAAGTGAATGGGATGGTATGTAATACTCAAGCACGCTGCTACAGCAAGCTTGTTTTACTAATTACCTTTATGGAGCGTATAGGAATTTGTTGACTGCAAACAAGCATATTTTTCTGTGTGGTGATGGAACAAAGATTGAGAGACAACGAGAAAGAGAGAACCAAGAGAAGTTCATTTGCAAAAGTACTTTTTCTTGTTTGAGAGACAATTCATACACTACTGCCAGGCCTAGGTACTGAAATCGTGGTTATACTAACATAATTCTAACAAAATATTTAATTTTCTTTATTCTCCTAATTATTTTGTATTTGTTGCTTCTAAATTCAGGTTTTACAAGATAAAAACAAACCTGTTCATTTTAAATTGACTAATTTATTAAATTGACTAATTTTCCTATAATGTTTATAGTCATCAGTATTTAAATACAATTTTCTTCCAGATATGGAAATATTCACCAAAATCAAGACAAAATAACAAACTGTTATACAAATGAGAGATCCACAATTTTTTTACAGGTAATTCATGTTTTGGAAGAATTTTTATTAGAAAATGGAAAAAACTGTAGGAATTATGGGCACTAGATCAACAGATTGAATCCAGATACCCCAGATGATCCTCGTTTAGTGTTTAATACACAAATAGTACAGAATATCAAACAAAAACTATACAAATTTGAGAATGTATGAAAATCAAGAGAATATATATGTCATACATCTTAGAAATCTTTACAATCAATAATCAAACTACTTGTGAATCTCACATAATCATATTCGTATTGCAATTTTTGTTTGCTATTTTGTCCATGTATCACTAAACAAATACAAACATCAAAATACTTAATTTATGCATGAGTAAATGGAATCAGATGTTGATATGAATTCATTAACCTATGTTCAAGTCATAGAGACTGAATATATGTAATGATTGAAATTAATTACATTTTAATATATTTCTCATTAATTTTAAAAATATATCAATGAATTTCATAATTTGTTTCTATTACTTTCTCCCTTTGGTACAAAAACTTCATTAATGACGCAAGAAAGTCATGGAAAATTAAGTGCACAGAGGACTCTCGAAATTCTTAGTAATTGGAAGCATTAAATGTATCTGCTTAGGCCTCCCGTGTTGCTTACTTGCTATTTAATGAGTGAAAATATTCATGTGGACGTTTCCTGAATGCCAGCACCTGCGCGAGGCCGCAAGAGGTATCAAAGAGGAGCGTCCTGGCGGCGGGCGCAGCCGCATCGCCGAATTCCCCAGGCGGCGACGGCGTCCGGGCGGCGGCAGCGGCCTGGACGCGCGATTTTTATCGCGAGAGTGGATGCGGGGAGGGGGTGATGGGGAAGGGGAGGGAGGGGTGGGCGGCCGGGCACAAATAGACGGGGCGCCGCGTCGTCGCGCTGCACCGCCGCATTTACATATCGGGCGGGAGAGGGCCGAGGGAGGGGACGAGGCAGGGACTGGGTTGGGTTAATAACCCCTCGCTCTATATGCGACCTGTTGAGAGATCGCGTCCGACGCCCACTCCGACCCTCGTCTCCGCGAGCGAGTCCGTTCCTGCCTCTACTCTCTGTCCTCCCTTCGGACCTGGCCCTGCCCTGCCCCCGCCACGCTTCTATTCCACCTCTTTCCTTCCCGTGCCCCGCTCCTTCCCATCGCCACTGCTTACCTCTTATGCTTCCGTCCCTGTTCCAAAACCTGCCACTTCCCGCCCCCGTCTCCGCCTCCGCCCGCGCTCCCGCCTCCGCCCCTTCCCCACCCCTACCCTACCCTGCCCCACCCCGCCCCATGTCCTTCCCCCGACCCGCTCCTTCCCATCACCCCTGCTTCCCGCCTATGCTTCCACCCCTGCTCCCATCCCTGCCGCTTCGCTTCCTCCAACCCGCCAACCCTCCATCACATCTCTCCATGCTTGCATTCCCACCTCCACCGCCTTCATGACCTCCGTCGCCAATGCTCTCCGACCTCGCTCATTTCCTTCATGACCTCCATCTCTTCTGCCACTTTTGTCTCCATAACTGCCACAGTTTCCGCATCAGTTTTCCATTTAATGATTCCCTTGTGATTAACACTATTGATTTCTGTGTAAATTGAGTCGGATTGCTCAACAACTTGTTGAGAAAGAAGACTAGACACGTGGAAATTAGAATAAATGGGAATACATGCAAATATTTTTGTGTTTTACCGAAAATAGAAGATGCTGCAACTCGGGTTCACGTAGTAATAGGGATAATAAAATTATTCCTTAAACATTAGAAATTAAAAATGGTAGCAGACTGAAAAATATATTGACGAGTTTAAAGCGAAAACAATCAATTAAATGAATAAAACGAAAGTAGAATATTTTCCATCTAACAGATATTTACCAATAATTGAAATAGTTTCGGTTGATCATACAATTTTGCCATGAAATATGACGTTGAAGTTTTTTAGAACTCTAGAAAAATGTCATCGTAATCGGTCTTTGTGTTATCTCCGGCAGCACCTTTCTAGTGCCAGGACGTGCTACATAAAGGGCGAACATTCCCACTTCGGAAGTGAGGCCCTCGTTCGGCCGGAGGCGCGTGGAGCACGTTGCGTGCTGGCGGCGCGGCGCGGCGTCCAAATGTCCATCGAGGTCGCTTTATCGGCCGGCGGATCTCCTCAAGGAGCTTATGATGCGCGAAAGTGGGCTGTGCACTTTTCCGGTCAGAGGCGGAGACGGTGGCGGCGGAGAAAAACAGGAAGTGCTGGTGGTGGAGACGGAGAGAATGGAGGAGACGGAAGGAATGGGGGACAGGGAGGGGTGGGGGAGTGCGAGATGGAGACAAAGGAGATTGAGAGGACGGAGGAGGAGGAATGATTGAGACGGAAGGTTGATAGAGTCGGAGAGGGGGAGACGATGAGATGGGAGGATGGAGCGAGGTTGGAGATAGGTGGCGGAGGAGAAGGTGCTTGCGACGGCAAAGACAATGGCGATGGCGAAGGAGGAGGCGAAGGTTGCGGAGGATAAAGCCGAGGCAGATGAGGAATTGCTGCTGGTGGAGAGGGTGGCAGGGAACAGAAAGAATGAAGGACAAGGCGTAGGTGCCTGAGTCCAAAGTGGAGACGACGGGGATTGCGGAAACAAAAGGGTCGAAGAGAGGGAATAAATGGAGGAGACGGATGAGTGGGGGTGACAGAGGGATGGAAGGAGTGGCACAGGCGGAGGTGCTTGCGGTAGCGAAAGCGGAGGCGGTCCAGGGGGCGGACGAGGCGACTGGGAAGGCGATGGCGAGGGAGGAGATTGTGACGCAGGAGACAGAGGTGGTAGCGGTCGACGAGAAAATACTGGTGGTGGAGGCGGAGACGGGCGGAAGAAGAGACATTTAGGGGGTGGGTAAGTCCGAATACACGAAGGGGATTGCGGAAACGATGGGACTGGGAAGAAGGGGAGGAGAAGAAAAGAGTGAGACGGAGGGAATGGGGGAGTGAGAAGGAATGGTTGAGACGTGAAGATGAGAGGACGGAGAGGGGTTGGATGGAGAGGCGGAGATGCTAGTAGTAGCGAAAGCAGGGCCGGAAGCTGTCTAGGCGGTGGACGAGGCGACTAGGGGGGCGACGGCCAAGGAAGTGATGATGGCGAAGGCGATGGCGGAGGAGGATTACGCGGTGGCGGACGGTGGCAGACGGATGATCGCTCCCGGAAGGGCTCTCGGCGGCGGCGGCTGCGATGGGGGCGGTGGCGGCGCGCGCGGGCGGGAGGCGCAGATGGCGCCCAAATTAGACGGACGCGGCGCACCTGCGGCGAGCCGGGCGCGTGGCGCGCGCACGCCGCCGCTCCGTGACTCGAATTTCTCGACAAAGTGCGCTCGTTTGCTCACCCCAGCCCCAGCCCCAGGGCTCGCCCGACCACCCGTCTAATCGCTCGCCCGCCACCAAACTGAACTGTTTTCTTTTTTTTTTGTTATTTTATTTTTGTTTTGTATTTTTTGTAGTTATTTTGTTTTTGTTGTTTTTATTTTTTGTTTATATTGTTATGCTCCTTTTTTTCATTTTTGTTTTCTTTGTTATTTTGTTTTCGTTGTTTTTAATTTTTTGTTTTTATTGTTATTTTGCTTTTGTTGTTTTTTTTGTTTTTGTTGGTATTTTGGTTTTGGTTGTTATTTTTCCCTGTGAATTTTTCTGCGTGCATCAAACACACCATATGAGATGGTTTTTACTTTTTCATTAATAAACACATATAATAAAGTTTCTTAATGGAGGAAAATGAATGTATCGATTTAATATTTATTCACGGTCAATGATTCTATGGCTTACTTAAAATATTTGAATAAGGTAACTTACTGAAAATATTAAATTAAAACGCTTTCAAATTCATAATCGAAGATAACTTTTATTCGTAATAATAAAAAAAATCTTTGCGATTTTTTCTAACTGACCCAATGAAACAATTAATTTCACAACTTTTATTAACGATACCTATATAGGTCTTCTTTGCCTTTAGAATAACGTAAGTCCTTCCTTTAGGTCCAATTTCATGTATACAATTCTCTATATCCACTCTCCTGAATATTCTAGTCCATTGAATTTTGCATTGCACACAATACACCACCAATTCCACTTTGCATTTCTTTCTTCAAATACTCCACATAATTACGTCAGTCCGATTGAAGTGTTCGATTAAACTTTGTCTTCAATCAAGAACGTATATTTTCTTTCTGGTTGTTGATTTACGTGACTCCAAACGTGTCCTTACGTGTCTCCGTGACATCAAAATACTGCCAACCTCTATCAAAATACTGCCATCTAATTTCTCGTCCGCGGGCGAACTGAATCCTTTTCCTAATCGTTGAGGTCGTGCTTGTGCCGTGCTCGTATCGAGAGGATCGATTCGTTTACAAATCGTTCGTGCCCAACGCTTGTCTTTGATTATTCTTCCGTTTCCTCATCATTTCGACACACGCAGACATTGTTTGTTGCGTGCCCTTCACCTAAAAGACTACACGTCAGTTTTAAAGCGCTCTGGGAACAAAACAACGTTCTAGAGTTCTAAATTAATAAGATAAAGATTTATTTTCTGTTTAAGATTAATTTGAGTAGTTACAATAATAATAATAATAATAATAATAATAATATTCACAGAAATATTTTACATAAAAAACTTACATAACACTATCAACAACAATCAATGTAATCATGGAAAATTATATAAAGTTAATCATGTTTTTTGGAAATGATATATAAGGCGTTGTCCCATTAAAATGTTGTAGAGTTTTTTTATAACAAATAGCTTTACCGATCGCATTACAACCATCTTCAGAGCCAACTGTTGCAGCTTGTGGCTCTTTCTGTACCTTCCTCTCAGTATTAATTCAGTTTTTGTCCTACAAATGGTTTAATTCTGTAGCCACGATGTTCTTTAGGTCCTTACTTCTTTTGTTTGCGTAACTGAATACTCGCACGCTCACCGGACTAATTCGAACTTTTCGACCAAGTAAACGTGTTTGCTTATGCGACTAACCTTCTAATCACTTGTTTGGTCGAAGAGCAGGACCCTTTCTATGTTACTAGGCATTCTCGCCCGTGTGCAGAGTCATGCTGCATCACCACAGGCTTGTAGCCTGGATTTTTTATTCGTAAATTGTTCGTTGGTGCGTGAGGCATTCAGTCTTTTGATTCTTCAGATGACTTAATTCCATAACTTTGACCTTCTTTATACATCTGATTAATATGTTCGCATAATCGTTCAATAGCTTCTACGAACTCGAATTTCTCGACAAATATTTCTCACTCGTTCGTTCACTTAATATATTTTCAGACTGTTCATTCTTGCATCCTTCCCTTCAGCCGTCGTATTTCGCTTTTATATAGAAAAGATTTCCAGTTTTTTCAGACTTTTAGATCTAGAACATTGCAGATATTCTTGCTTATAACTTGACTGTATGTGTCATGTACCCCGGACAATCAAAATTTTCATCGTTCTAGTTCCCCAGCTTTTCCATCTCTCCTAGTTGATTGATTACACAACTTGTTGATTTACTGGAGACGTTTGTCTTCTTCACTTATTAGCGTTCATTTGCTCCATTACTCTCTCTCTCTCTCTGTATCCAACTCGCATACAAGTAATTCTGATTAATCAGTCATCCTAATTCAAAGAAATTATGCCAATTATTTCTTGTTTTCGCCCCTTATTTATTTAAATTAGAATGGGCAAATTATACCTTTGAGAGTTTGTTAACATTTATACCAAAATCAATAAGCAAAAAAATTTTAGAATCCTTATATTTATCCTGCCAGAAGTTTGAGCAGTTAGAAGCTGCACAAGGTCAACCAGGTGTATATAAACAAGTTTTTACAACTTTCTTTAATATTTCTGGAGTGAAAGTGCATTTTGCAAGCTGACAGCTTGAGGTGCGTGAAATTCTTGTTTAATTACCCTCCCCATGCCCCTGGTCAATTAAATTTTCCGCAACAACTTGCCTATCGTTTGGGGGTCGTTTTAGGGATCATAAAACCAATTTTCGTTTATCTCCGGTTGAGATAAGTGAATTTGTTCACACTGTAAGTAGCGGACTTAATTGGGCTAAGCATCTGTTTACGTAGCGAGATATCTCAACTGGTGTAAGACTAAAAAAAGTGAAAACTGGAGGCGTGAGAAAAGGTATCTAAGAAAAAAGCGAATAGATGTGTCTGATACAGAGCAGCTGGGTACTAATTCAAAATATATCGCGGAATATTAAAGCTTAGTTATTGTTAAAATTTAGTGCTTCAATAAAATTAAAATCCCTTCTATATTTAAAAAAATTGTTGATGTTACCACGATTGAATAGATTTTCCTAATAGTTTCGGAAAATGGAAAAAGTAAGAATTCAATGAACGTACATTATTTAATTGTTTAATATTTTTTAGATTTTGTTCTCAAATAATGAAGATGATTATGGTAACGGCGTTCACTTAATGTTTGACTTATTTCCAATATACATCGAAAATTTATAAATGTATATAAATTTATAAATATATTATGGCTTTCAACAAATGTCATTTGTCATTGAAATATGTCTAATATTGTTCATTTATTTTGTTAATTAAGATTTATATCCACTTTTTGCATATTATGTGTGTCGTTTCCCACATTATTTTATTTCAGACGTTTACTTTCTTCATGAGTCTCTTTATGTCAAAATATGTAATTCCTTAAAATTTGCCAGACTCTAAAAACTTCATCAATAAAGACACTCACATTAAATTGAGCGAATTCATAATTTTGAATCGAGGTTAATTGGTGCCATCTTCGAGTACATTCCATTGCAAAATAAATGTAGTATGTTTAAGTTAAAAAAGATTATAGTGATTTTTGAAATTATTTTAATAACTAAATAAACACCATAAACTACACACTTACTTATCGTACTTTGAATATTGAGAATGATCAGAATATAAATGTGTTCCGTTCACTGGAGGGGTCTTACAAATCGCGCAGTCGAAAGCGAGAGCTTGATAACGAGCGCCTTCTTAAGCATTGATAAGCGACGATGTGCCAACGCTCCACCGCCTGTGCCAGCACACACCGCCGGCCGATTGTTTGTCCGAGGAGGCGGCTGCGATGCCACGCGATGCGATGATGCGATGCGAAGTGGGGGCGGAAATTGCGGCGGCGGAGGCGGCGCCGGCGGGTCGGCGGGCGGGCGGGCGACGATCGGCGGATATTAGTGCACCTGGCACCGCACCGCCGCCACCGCCCCATCTCCACCTTCTGCTGTACCCGATGCTTCTGTCCGTCACAGCCACGGTCACAGCCATCGCTACTGTCTCGACAGCGGTTGCCGCGCCACTAACGGTTGGCATCGGCTCTGGGAATTTCACTGTCTGATATTGTTGCGCTGCTTTTAGCACCTTTAGAAACACTGAGATCGGCTCCTCACTGAAGATGCCATCAGTACAAATATAATAGGCCCATTTCCAGAGTTGATTCCAGGTATCTCTACTTTTATCACCATGACCCCTTCCAGTCGTCGGTTATCGGCTTTGCTACCACAATAGTGGTGTAGTGTAACTATCATTACATCAGTGCTTTCATTTTCACTATATGCTGCTTCCATCTTCAGAACTAGTTATATTCCACCACTACCATCACCTCCATCGCCACCATATCAAACCACCATAGTCACTACCGACACCATCGACACCCCTATCACCACCACCACCACCACCACCACCACTACATCCACAACCGCCACAACCGTCATCTCGCCTCCAATCCGCAATCGCTCTTCTACCCCTACGGCCAACTGTGTCATCCCTTCCACAATTCGTCATCTACCTACTCCTAACCTCCACCCAGTTCACCATCACCGCCCTCGTCACCAGCAATCGTTGCCTTCTCCGCCACCTTCGGTTGGGCCAGATGGCGAACCCGCTGGTCGGTGGCAGGCTGCGTGCTTCAGGCGGCGGCAAGGTGGCGCTATTGGCGACGGCTCGCTTGGGACCGCAGGGCAGGCGCGTTCACGCATAGCGGTGATGCTATTTTGTATTTGCTCGCCACCAACGTGCGTTTAACAGTTATGCGGTTAGTTACGTTAAGATACCGTTTAGGTGGTTTCTTTCGTTTATCTTAATACGTTCGAGAAGCACCTGTTAAGCCAGGTTACAAGGTTAAAAATTTGTAATTTAATTACCACTCATACTAAAAAAACAAACTACGTGTTATACCCAACAAATATTTGTAGATTTTTATTAAAAAGTATTCTCTTGAAAAAAACTTGCTAGTAAAAATACATTCCGTTTTTATGGAATTGCCCATTGAATTTTAATGGGTTTCCGTGTTATTTCATTACATGATTTACTCTCAATGAGCCAAAGTTAACATCCCCCATTCTTCGCGCATTTTTAACCACTGGCTTTTTCATATGCGTTTTTGTTTTTGTTTTTTAATAGTTTTCTTTGTTTCACGACGTTTTCTTTCGCGAATAATAAATACAGGGTATCCCTGTACATTTTTATTCCTGAATGATTAAATTCATCAAATGTAATACTGATGTACAATCTACAGTAGTAATATTTCATTAATCCATCTTCAATGAGATTCAACGTGCCCTCCAATAAATCTACCTTTGAATACCAAGTCTCTAATGTCTGAAAACACTGAGTGAAATTTAAATGTTGAAATGTGGGTATTGAGATTATTTTTAGAGTTCTCACTTTCATCACATTTATAACGGTTACGTAACATTTGGTACTTTTATCACTAATGCCTCATCGCCTTACTTCTCAATCCTCATCCTACTATGAACGAGATATTCAAGTTTCTCGTGGAGTGCAATTGAAGAAGAAAAAATTGCACAGATTCTACTTCTTCCCTATACTTACCGTAGAATTTTATTGTTATTTGACGAAAATGAATCGAATTAATCCAAATTATTCCTGGAACGTAAGCATTGCCTGCTTTCATGATTGTACCCTGAACCTGTGCAGGGACTGTTTTACATATATTCTAAGCCTTTAATGTAGTGTACGATTGAGGGAAACTAGCAGGTGCATTTGTAACGAGTGATACCTTGCGCTGCAACAGACATTACTAACGTGCGCCACTCGCAAAATGAGGTGACTGAGGCTCTTAAACGTAGGTTTCCTTGTTTCTTGCGGATAATGAGTTACGTTTCATATAATATAATCTTCAAAAGGTACTCCCACGCAATAGCATGCACTGTTAGAAACCTGTTAGATAGCAGTGAGATGTTACTTTCACTTTTAAAACAATGTTTTTATAAGCACGGTATGTTCGCATGGCAAACTAGTTATAAATAAATTCTAAACTAGTTATAAATAAGAACTTGTGGTTCTAATACCTTCATCACAAACTCCAGTCCTTCCTCGGACTCAGCGAACTCAGCGCTCCCGATTGTGGCGCTCGATTTTCCAAGGGAGAATCTCGATTTTCGATTAAAACGGGAACTGATCAGCCCGTGGGGCACACGCGCTTGCTCCGGAAGGCGACGGCGGCGGGCGACCTCTGCCGAAGCCGGAAGCCGACGGTCGGTCCCCGGGGCGGAAGCGGCGGGCGACAGGTGGCGAGCGATCGCTCGTGGATGGCTTAGCGCCGCCGCCGACTCCACCACAAGCGCCATCGTCACCGCCACCACCTCTGCTGCCTCCGATAGAGACACTTCTTCTGGTGGCAGCACGGACTCGTAGTCATCACGGTCTCTGCCGCCTCTATGTCCCCATTTTAACCTGCGTCTCCGTCACATCAATTTTCCACCACCACCTCCGCCACTGCCTCCGCTTCCGACTCCACCTTCGTCTCCGCCTCTGCCGCCGCCTTCTCCTCCGCCTTCTCCTCCACCTCCTCCTCCGCCTCCTCTCCTCCGCCTGCTCTTCCGCCTGCTCTCCGCTCCTCTCCTCTTCCTCCGCCTCCTCCTCCTCCGCCTCCTCCTCCACCTCTCCTCCGCCTCTTTCTCCGCCTCCGCCTCCTCCTCTGCCCCTGCATTTGCTTCTGTCTCCGCTTCCCTCTCCATCCGTCACCGTCCGCCTCTATCTCCTCCTCCTTCTCTGCCTCTACTATCTGCGCCTCCACCCCCGCCAACTCCACCCTTACCACCCCCGTGGCCTACCGCCGCAACCGTCGCCGCCCCCCTGCCCAGCGCCGTTGAGGGTCTCGTGCGCGCTCGCCCGGCGGGAGCCGGGTGTCAACAGCCATCGCCCAACGGCAGCAGGTGATAAGCGGAAGTGAAGCAGGCGCTGGTAGACACACATGCCCAAGTGTTGCACATGCTGTTTTGTTAGCAACGTTTGTGCACCTGGCTGATAATTACCATTGAGGAAGGTCTATTCTTTGAAGCCTAGATATAGGGGGAGAACACTCGAGGTAAATTCAACTCTTTTTGAGAGTGAATTCAGCAATCTATGGGAATTCAACGTCCCGAAGTTAAGGTTCACATCTTGAGAAATCAGGGCCTGTAATTACCATGTATTTCATGAATTACGTATTTACATTTCAAGGAGGCATCCAGGTTTGGGAAATCCTAAATTAAACAAAATTTGCATACGCATACTTGTACTCCGCATACAAGAAATCCTAACGCATTTTCGTTTAATTCCGCATTTCCCAAACCGGGATGCTTTCTTATTGGTGGGAATAATTTTTACTTTCTCTTATACGTACGTATATACTGAGTAATATTGAGAAAGTTTCGTAGAAATTTTGCCAAAAGTGCCGCCTTTTCTAAAGAAAAACTCGTTTAGTGAAAGCGTAGGCTTCCGCGGCCGGAGTCAATATTAAGTTGGCTGTCCGGGTGACGCCGCGTCCATGGCAAAGGTGCCGACGTTTCGGTCGCCATTCTGCGACCTTCCTCAGGCATTACGCCCTGAGGAAGGTCGCAGAATGGCGACCGAAACGTCGGCACCTTTGCCATGGACGCGGCGTCACCCGGACAGCCAACTTAATATCGTTTTAGTGAATTTCTGATAAGGTAAAAAAATTGTTCCTATACCTAGTAAATTACTTTCTCTAATACATAACATAGCCGGAATCCACGTTTCGTGGTTCCTTGATACCGAACTTCTTTTCAAAACGTCCTTCTGTCTGTGAACGACACTGCAGCCTGAAACTATTCATACATTTTTGTACAAAATGAACATTTCGTTATCGATCTAGCCCAACTTCAAGCCCTACAATTTTGAAAAGAATTCATTCAATTTGGAGGTACTTGGCATGAAACCCCCGAGACATTTCCAAAATTGCCGCAAAAATTATTACAATTTTTTTTCTTTAGATTTGTTGGAAGAGTAGATGAGTGACTTGGAAGAGTGGACGTATAAAGATGGCATAGCTCCGATATCCACTTTTACCATTAAATCTTTTAAAAACTAAAAAATATGACATTTCATGATCCTTGGGACTAGTCCTGAGAGGAATGATTGAGTCCGCTAGGAAACCTGGATGTTTTAGGCGGCAATAGAGAGCAACTGAGAAGAGAATGGGGCGAAACCAAAAAGCTAGCTCCAATTCAAGAGAACAGGAAGCTAACTTATTCGAGAAAGGCTGTGGAAAAACTAGTGGAATGTTGTAGCACCCCTAGTTGTACTTTAATGGTTAAAATAGTATTGCTGCATCCAAAATTTGCGGTCAACGTTTTAAGAGAATATTATAAGAAGTATTTACTGCGCCTACGATGCAAAACTAATACTTTGTCTGTGATTCTGATCCTATTCATATTACATGGGGCCCTTCAAGACAAAGAGTAAGTATTTTAGAATACTTCAAATACTGTGAAAAATAAGCTGAAACTCCTAATAGATACCAACATCTCAACCAGTTGAAGAACAAAGATCCGTACGAGTACTAGTATATGACAAAAAATACGATATTTACATTGACGACAGCACGATTGTGACAATTTGTCCTCATTCCATATCTACCTCATTCCATTCCTGTGCATGTGCATTACGCAAAATACAGCATTTAAATTACAAAGACTCGCAGGACACTATGTTATTACCAATGTAATAATGCGTGTTATTAAGTAATTAAATGAAGTAATGTGTAAAACTGTGAACAAGCAATCCATACAATGCACTGTATGGAAATGTATTTAAAATAACTTTGAGAAATCCGTGTTAAATAAAGATCCAAGTCCAATCGTTTTGCCACGTGAATTCATGTTCTTATGGTCTGTGGTCAGTGGCCTGCAACATGAGAAAGCTCGAAAGCCCACGCATTCAGGGATCTTCCATTGGAATGAAATCGACAAGAGTTGCGTGCGTGCTGTGGCAGTTGAATCCCACTAAGGCGGCGGCGGCGGCCGCGGGCGCCCTCAGGCAGCCGGAGAAGCGCATCCCTCGGGCCGCTCCCCTTCTGCCCAGAGCTCCCCCCCCCCCGCACTTCGATCGCCCTGTTAACTGGATGGCCACGCGCCCTCCGTCACCCTCTCCGTCTCCCGCCGCGCCGTCCCAGCCCCCCTCACAGTCCCCGGCCTCCCCGTCTTCATCAGCACTCCACGCACTCCCTGCCCTCCGACGCCTCCGACGCCCTCCGACGCCCTCCGACGCCCTCCGACGCCCTCCGACGCCCTCGCGACGCCCTCCGACGCCCTCCGACGCCCTCCGACGCCCTCCGACGCCCTCCGACGCCCTCCGACGCCCTCCGACGCCCTCCGACGCCCTCCGACGCCCTCCGACGCCCTCCGACGCCCTCCGACGCCCTCCGACGCCCTCCGACGCCCTCCGACGCCCTCCGACGCCCTCCGACGCCCTCCGACGTCCTCCGACGCCCTCCGACGTCCTTCCGACGTCCTCCGACGTCCTCCGACGTCCTCCGCCGTCCTCCATCGTTCTCCACTGCCCCACATCGCCCTCTACCACCCTCCATAGCCCTCCACCGCCCTCCACAGCCCGCCATCGCCCTCCACCGCCCTCCACCGCCTTCCACCGCTCTCCACCCCCTCCGTTTCTGCCTCTCTCCCGGCCTCCGTTTCTACCATCCAACCAACCACCCGCCTCTCGCCCTCTACCAGGCTTCTTTGACCAGTAGGTGGGTCCACAGAGCTTCACTGAAAGTGAGATTATCTATTCCTTGGTCGTTTTGTCTCGTCGAATTTTTGTAATCTCTCTTTTGTTCACTTGTATTATCTTACGCCGAAATATTTTCGATAACTTTACTTCACAAGAGATCGCTTCATTCGCAGTCTTCAACTTTTTCTTGGATTAATGGTCCTCTACGTAATTCACCGTGGGTCATTCTTTGTGGGGTTACGTTCGTGCTACCGCATTCAGTTTGTTCACTTCGACGAAAGTCCCGAACCGCAAACGCCCCGCAAACAACCAGCTTCCTAGGCGCGACTTGACACCGCAGCGGCGCTTAACCGGCTCGCCCCCGCCCCGCCCCGTCCCACCCCCTCCACGCCCCCGCTCCGCCCCTCTTTCCTCCCCAATCCCGCCCCGATCCCGCCCCGCCACGCCACGCCGCCGCCCCCGCTCCACCCCGTCCTTGCCCCGCCCCAAGCCCGCCCCACCCCGCCCCCGCCCCACCCTTCCCCCGCCCCGCTCCCTGCTCGCCTACCCCAGTTCGACCACCCCAGCTCGCCCCCGGCCCGCCCCACCCCGCCCCGCTCCCGCCTGGCCCCCGCCTCCGTCTCCCGCCCCGCCTCCGCTTCCAGCGTGACTCCCTCTGCGGGAGGCCGGGGCCCCCAGGGGGAGGGCAACGCCCCGCCGCGCCGAGGGGTCTTGATAAGAAATGTTGCCAAGGTACGCGCGCTGTTATTGCTTACGGGCGACGACCCTTCTGCGGAGCGGATGGCGCGGGGCGGAGGAGACGCGAGTCGGAATAAAAGATTAGGGAGGGATTGTGGGGCGCGACGCCACGGCGCGGGGACGCGGTAGCGGTGAGGACGGAGAGGGGAGCGGCGTTGAGGACGGCGCCGCCGGCGAGGGCGCTGTGCGAGGGCGGCGTGGGTGGTACAGTCGCCGCCAGTCGCCAGATGGAGCGGGAATTGCGCCTCCGTCTAGAACGTACAATAGTTGTTTTCGTCTAGTAAGGGATGCGAACGCTACGTTCGCAATGTTCAAAATATTTGAACTATTTCACGTTGTGTACTCTATTTTGCAGATGTCAATTAATGTTTGATCAAATCTCAAGTAATATATTTGTTTAACCATTTGTATATGCGAAAATTAAAAAAAATAATTGTCTTCTTGAATTAAAGTTTATAATGAACCATTATTCAAATGAAAAATAACATTCTGGGAGGTTTGATATTTAATTTACATTTGTCTTGTAGGTGAAAAAACTTAGACAAATCAATCAGATTTATACGTTCTACTAATAAGAATCTATACTGATTGATCCCGAGGTATAGTTTGAATAATACGGAATAAATAGTTTGAATAATACGGTATCAATAGTTTGAATAATACGGAACGAATTTTGGCGGTACTGTTGTATCCAGTAACTGGATTGTTGACCCAATGAAATCCTGGTGATACAAGTGTGCAATAACCGTTCTAGCTTTTGACATTTAGTCTGCACCAGGTAAATGTGGGAGTTATGTTTATTACTCCATTTTTTGCGATGAACATTTTATTTTAACAACAGATTAAATTAATTTTTCGGAATTATAAATCTGTTACAATTTCTCCAGGAACAAATTCATGACTTACAATTTGTTTCTACAAATTTTATTCAGCCGACAGCCGGTTACACTTTACGTCTCGATGGGATGAATATTCGACCACTCACTAGCACCAACACACTTGCGGACTCCTCGGATCTAGAGTCAACAGAAAGCGAGGCCCTTCGCGACAACACACACATGAGAGACGAGGGAGAAAAAAACATGCCCAAGGCGGGACTCGAACCTGCAACCCTTGAGACCGAACATCTGAGTCGTTTTACACGTTCGTAGCCACCTTGACCATCCAGGTCGCCGACAATCATTTTTAAAATCAGTAAAAGAAAGTAGTGTGATCTATGCGTAAAGGTAATTTCATGCAATGATGCTTTTCTCTGCAAAAAGGAGACAGTTCCTAAGATTTGACTGATTCCCGTTCCCCCTCAGACTTCGAATCGAATGTCGCATATCTGTCAAGTCTGAAGGCGGCTCCACACATTCGTTATTCGGCGAACAGCGAGCAACTGCTCGTCGAATCCGGAGGAGTGTGGATGAGTTGCTTGCTATTTGCCGAGTGACGAACATTCTTTGCTCGGCGACCGCGTGTCGGTCTTTGGGTCACATAAAAGGAAGCGAACATTCGCCGAACACATTAGCTGTTCGGGATTGGGCGAGCAATAGTTGGCTGCTCGGCGAATACCGAATGTGTGGAGCCGCCTTTAAGCGACGCGTGCGACAAATTTATTTCCACAGTCAATGCGGGACGACAGGGAGAACGGAGGTGTCTGGGAGGGCTGAGGTGTCTGGCAACGGCCTCTGGGGCGGGGCGAGCGGGGCGGGACATGGAGGGTGGGGGGCGGGGCGGGACAGGGCGGGTGGCGCGCCAGCCAAACAGATGGCCGGCGCTGCAATAAGCCGCAGCGGGAGCTCTCAGCGGGCGGGTGAGAAGCCGTCCATCAGCTCCGCACGGCTTATGCGGAAATTCACCTCTGCCGAGTGCTCAATAACGGAAAATGCCGTCGTGTAAAAAATGATTGGGATGAACGAGGCTCAGCGATCCCAGTGTTAGAGTAGGAGAGGGGCTACTCATGCTTCTGAAATCTCTTGATACCGAGTTTCAATATTAGCAGATGAATACTTTTTCTGCGTAATACAGGTTTACAAAGGGCTGTTTCAATTCAACGCTGCGAATACCAAATACACACACAAATTCAATTGGTCATGGCACGTACGAAATGGTTTCGTGCTGATCATTGTTCGCTTTTCCTCCAAGCAGCAGTACTCTAAGCAGCCTTCCTCTATGCAGTACAAATAATTATTTGCAATCTCCCTAAAGAATGGATGCCGTTTCCAACCATACTGCAAAGTAGGTGTGTAGATCACAGAAATGTTCCATCCTTATGGAGAATAGCCGAGCAAGAAGGTAAGTAAGAGAGTACCCGTAAAATGGTTCAAATTACTTTCGTGACAAAACTTCACGTTCTTAAAATTTTAATCGAATTTTGCTCAAAACACTCACGAAAACCTAAATTTTAAATGTGTGAGACACTAATAACGATATTTTCAATACGATACGTCGATTTGCATAAATTTTAACATGCAAATAAAAGAGCATGCCTAACGAAACCGGATATGTTTGCAACAGTTTTCATTAAACTCTATCACCATGAAATGAAAGCTTAGCATTTTATTAAACCTCAGAACGTCAGTGTTTAGAAGTATCTCGTTTGTAACAGGTATTTTGGGTTTGTAACAAGATTTCGGTGAATAACGTGATTTTATACGTCGTGTTTGTGTAGCACCGTGCAGCAAGCGTTTCGTCGGGGATCAGATTTGCGTGAAGTGGACTGTAGCTGCGTGGGCGAAGCGCGCGTGGAGGGGACGCGCAGACAGCGGTGTTGCGCGGTGCGCAGCGGAGGGGAGCGGGGACCCCGCGCGCGATTCATCACAGCCCCCGCGGCCGCCCTCGCCCCCGCCCCCGCCCCCGCGCAAGCGACACCCAGCGCGCCACGCGGCGACAGCCGGCGCGGGCGTAATTAACCCAGGCGCCGGCGCCGCCCGCACGGCCCCGCGCGCTACTACCGCACTCGGCCCGCTCTCGGTCTGCTTTCTGAACGCTCTCTGACCGCATTCGGTTCGCTCTCGGCCCGCTCTCGGTCTGCTCTCGGACCGGTCTCGGACCGCACTCGGACCGCTCTCGGACCGCATTCGGTTCGCTCTCGGCCTGCTCCTGGTACGCTCTCGGCTCGCTCGCGGCCTGCTCTCGGCCCGCTCTCGGCCCGCATTCGGCTCGCTCTCGGACCACCGCTCTCGAGCCGCTCTTGTCCAATTCTCTTCCCACTCTCGTCCCGATCTCGTCCCACTCTTGGCCCGCTCACGGTCTGCTCAGGTTCCCTCTCGGCCCGCTCTCGGCCGCTCATCCTCCTTCTCTTTGGCTCTCGTTTTTTCACCATCTCACATTTTCTCTTTATCAAGAAACTAGCCTTCTCATCGTCTCACACTCCAATTCACCCTTTTTCCATCTCACTCTCTCTCCATCTCGCCCTCTTTCCATCTCGCCCTCTCTCTATCTCACCCTCTCTCCATCCCTTAGTTCTCTCCTCACCTCCCCATCTCGCCCTCACTTCTTGCCCTCCCACAATGGATCTCCATCATGCCCTCCCACCATCATCTCGTCGGCCTATCGTATTCTCGTCTTCCCTCACATCTTGTGGATGCTCTCAGCAGTCCGATGAGTGTAATTGCCTCCCAGCCTCACAACAGCTGTACTCAAACTGAATTGATTTCGGCAATCTATTAAACCGTAAATATATACTTTTGAAGTTATTTTTCTCTCTTATTTTCCTTCTTTAAAGCAACTTTAAACTTTATCTCATAATACGTACTTACGTAATTACGAGAAAATATTGTAATTCTGTAGTGGAAAGTGGCGAATTTTCGTCGGAAAATCTTGTATTGTGTGGCCTTGATATCAAAAAAGTTAAAAAATTTGTTTAATTTGTGTAGCAAATTACTTCCTCTAATATATTTTGTAGTTAGAACCCGCTTAAGATAATGAAGCAGGTGGTTAAAATCTCTGAATTTGCGAAATTTGCAAAAGTTTGAAATTTTTTTCTGCGTCTTCCTTCAATACTCTAGATAGAGATTATTTCAATATAGACAAACGTAATTTTCCTTGATAAAATCTATTCAAAATTATATCGTTAGATTGAGGCGTGTACAATTTTTTGAAAATATGAATTGTTTTCGGGTAAATTTTTCTTGAAATCAAGTACTTTTTTCTAAAAAGCGCCTCCAATATAGGAAAGAGATAAAATAATGGAGCTGGTTCCATTTTCTCTCTCGCCTCCCCCTCCCACCCCCGCCCCCCATCCGGTGCTGCGCCGCCTCCTTGAGAAGATCGCTCTTGCCGCCCACGCGCATCGTGTTTGTCGCCGTGTCGGAGCGGGGCTGCACTTAGCTTAGCTTTCCGTTTCCTGGCCGCCACCGCAAGCGCCTCCTACGCTCTGCAGCACGAATTTCTGGAGTGTACGGGGTCGCGACCTTTCCTCTTCATCTGTTCAAACGTAAGATTGCTGGAAGGCATCTTATAGTCTTCTGAGCCCACATCAAACAGCATGTCTTCGAAGCAGCAGCAAAATATTCTTGGAAGTTTCTCTCCTGTTTTCTACCTTAGCTTATCTCCTTTTCAATATAATTAAATGAAATACAATTAACATTTTTTTATTCTGTGGTCTCAAGTAATATTTTCTCCATTAAATGCTTCCTTTCTTCAAGAGATCGTTAATCAAGAATTCCCATTTCTGGTGATCATTTTCAAATTTTATCCCTTACAATTCCGAATATTTTAATTTTAAAAATTCGAGAACCGTTACTGATGTTAAAAAGTGTTGTTATTGATCAAAATAGTTAATGACCGATGAAATACACAACATAATGTCATTCATGAAGTGTATTGTCATGTAGTGGATTAGCGAAATACTTCGAATAATCCTTTTGGGAATGCCTTTAGGCTACCTCATACGTAAAACTTATGACAAATTTTTATTTTACAGCCACATACAAATCAAGCATTTCTGTTTTTCTTTCGGGTTATCGAAAGTAAAAGACGCCCCCCCCCCTGAAATTTCAATCTACGTCGATGTTCGTGGTTATCTTGATTGAAAACACTCCATATTAATAAAAGCTACAGCTTTATTTTCTTATGGAAGAATTTCTTATTTATGCTGATAGATACAGTAAATACTATTTATAATTTCAGTCCATCTTTTATGTATACGCATCCCCTTAAAAGAGGGCACCAAACCATCTGAGTTTGACGAGATCAGCGCGGTCGAAATGCTTCTTTCGAGAGACTTTTCGAGTGCACCACCTGTCAGGAGCTTTTCGTTTTCCCTTCTCGAGAACGCAAGATAAACTCATTTTATGTACAACTTCTAAACAGACTTTACCTTTTCTTTCTCCACCTCTTGTATATCAGTCTTTGTTCTTTATGAGGTTTGAGTTTTGCTTCAAGTTTTACACGAATCTGAGAAGGGGTAACTTTTCGTTTGTTTGTTTTTTTTTATTCAAGAGAGCCCCGCGTTGAAACTGTCCTCTTCTTCCTCGGTTTCCTTTCGCCTGTCGGCGGATCGAGTTGCCCCTGGCGACGCGATGCGACGCTGTTTGTGCGGGGGCGGAGGCCATGGACTGACGGCGCATGCGCCACCCACACGTATTTGGATGCCACCCACGCACCGCGCTTACGTCTTCCCACGCACTCGCCCACAGCACGAGTCGCGTGGTGGAGAAGCGGTTTTCGAAATCGCCTGCTTATGGAGAAAGGCTCGCCCTGTTGAGAGGACTTTTTTCGAAACCGCCACTTGATGGGGAAGGCTGTCTCTGGGCAGAACCGGCCCCGGAATAGTTATTCCGTTTCTTCGGTTCAGTTCTTACAATCTGTTCTCTTCTTTGCACTTTTGATCCCATGTTACTAATTAACACGCTAGTGGTAACACATAATTCTGCGTATTGTTATGATCTAAGAATTTGCATTTCTGCTTTCTTCCATTCCCTCTTCACTGTCTACATATCATTTCACGGTTCTTAACATCTAGTATCCTATTCATCCGTACACTCAATCTAGAATGCCATATTAACGTTTATAAATATCATATGTTTTACTAAATAGCCTAGCAAATCGTTTTCCTGAAAGCGGGAAATCTTCTATGGTGAGATCGTTGTCTGAAATTATTCACAGATTTACAACTTTCGACTGAGATAAACTCACTGTGATCGATATAACTCTCAGATGCTTCATTCTCAAAGATGACGTGTCAATGCTGTGTTTGTGGGCGTCGCAAGATGGCGCCAGGTCAGCAATGCGTACCTGATGCTCTCTATGCACCGTCCTTTCGTTTCCGCGGGCCATCGACACGTTTTCGCCCTCTCCGCGACTCCCACATGGGATAGACGCGATGGAGAGGTGGGCCATTTTTTTAAAGTTCCAGCCTCAAGGACAAACGCGTTAGTCCACGTATTAATGGTTTCTCACCGTAATATATTGTTTCCTTTGGTTTCTTCCTACCATAGTGTACTCGTATGCACCAGCATGGACATAATACTCTTAATTTTTAGCAATGAAATCTTTTCAAGTTTTATCATTTATAATTCCTATCAAGTCTTCCTATACAAATTTGTGTAATGTCGTTTTAAAATGCCACTTTTATTCTAGACACACTGTATCCATCAGTCATCTCATATAAATAGTATGTCTTCCCCTTTTCAGTCAATCGATTGATTGAAATTATATTGGTCTTCAGTCAGGGAAAGGCCCTTTTCATTCTTCAAGTGATACAAATTATCTCTTACTACATCATTCTGTATTCTTCACAAATTACTGCCACAGTTATGAGGAAAGAAAATTTTTTTGTATAATTGTAAATGACTTTTGAGAATAAAATACACAAAATCTTATCGTTCCTACGATAATTCTGTGGTCACAGGATAAAAGTTCTTAAGTGAAAAATCTTAGTTTGGAGAAAACAAGGGTTATATTATTGCGCCAACGCTTTTTCCTACGGTCAACGCTATTTTCCAAAGCTTTTTTCTCGTTAAGGAGCCAACATTTGAATTCTGTCGTTTTACTAAAATAAAATATAGGTACCGAACTTGTAGTTTCAGCAGTTAAACCAATTTCACCAAAAATTGACTTAAGAACTTTTACCCCGTGACCACAAAATTATTACGATGATAGATTTTTCTTCTATTTTCACTGATTTTTGCTTTGACAGTCATCACGAAGATACCAGCGCAACCTCAAGTAACAAAACAATTGCGTAATTTACAAACCTTTCTCACTTTCAACCCTGCAAGAAAAATCGAGGCTTGTGTAGCAGGTTTTAATCGCTCACCCACGCTGCTCCCTGGCCGAGGGTGGATACCGTAACAGACAAGGAGCAGCAAAGGGGGCGTAATAATGTTCCGGCGCCGCATACATTACGAGGGTAGCCGGTGGCGTTGGCGGCCGCCCGCCCGCCCGCGCGGGGGAGGGAGAACACGCGTTAACGGCGCGATTAAATACCTGCGAGCGAGAGCGCGCAATATGGCGGCTTCAAAACGCCCGCGCGCCGCCCGCGGGCAAAGCAGGGAGCCGAGCCAGCACGCGCTTGCTGCATGTTCCAAGGGGAATCAAAATGCCGTATGCTGCTCATGTTAAATTCACTTGTTTTGAGTTGCTGACTTTTTTTGTCTGAAACTTTTGTACTTTAGTTAGTGTTTAAAATAAGGTGTAACCATTTATTACTTAATCCTAAAATGCTGGGACAGACGTTTCTTATTTAAATTATTAATGGATGTTTTTAAAGGTTTGTTTTTGAATATTTAAACACAAAACCCCTATTCATTTTGAAATAACTATAAGAAAAATGTAAATAACAGAATATATTAGTAACGTCACTGTCGTTTATCTTATTCATCAGAGAAATTTCAGTCGTATCTTAATTAGGTGTTTGTATTTATTTATTTAACATCAAAACCAGTTAAAAGTTGTGTGCTAGGTATATTGAGGGAGAAGTGCATTATGGTACATGTGGTCCAAAAAATAAAACTTTCTCCAGAATCTATCTCTATTCTACGAGTAGTTAAACAAAGCGCAGAAACGATAGCAGTTCTATTAATACAACATAATGTGATCTAAAAAATTGTTTTATCTATTCTTACACAACCAGTAAGTAACTAGAAAATATTACGAACAGTGGCAGAAATTACTGTCTAGCAATAAAGAAATATTTCCCATCAATATTCCGAAGCAATTAGTATTTGAAATACAATATTCTGAACACTATTCAAATAATAACCTACTTTTGGGTCAGTTCAATGTTCCAACGTTTGTTTCAAGTTTGCAAATCAAACAATGCATATATCATGTTATGATTTTTGTATAAAAATAGCTGAACCCTTGCAATTACATCATTCAAATAGAACATCAGAAGAAACGTTGCAACAAAAAATACAACACATGCACTTTAAAGAAAATCAATCTCCCTTCCTCACATATCATTGCGTATCATTCATTTCGTATTCTTGAAGACTAATAAAATGAAAGCAGTTCACAAATTCTGGAACAATACATTTATTTTTCACAGTGAACACAGAGTTAAACATTTTTTTGAAAATGTAATTGAAATGTTTTATATTTGCGAAGACTCGTATATTTTAGTGGACTACAGCAGAAAATTGTACTCTTCACCCGAATTTGCAAATATTTATTAAATTCACTTATTCTCATAAAAAGGTTAGTGATAACTTTTCCATACATTTCTATTCCTTTTACGAATTTTAAAAATAATTTGACGCCAAGATACATATTTAAACCTTTGACATGCTAAAGAATCAGATAGTTTCAGCAGAAGGGTATTGTAATGAAATTATGACCAGAAATAATAAAGTATTGAGAAATATTTGAAATAAATATTGAGAAATAAATTGAAAATATGAGAAGTTTCAGATCATGACGATGATCTAATCAAAACGATTAAAAATACCAGTGTAATGGTAATGAAGCTGGATTTACAGAATTAGTGGAAGAATTAGCAACACCCGGAACACGAACTATTGTTCATTTTCCCCACCGCCGTGAGCTTTGAAGTAACGCGTTAAGCAACCCCCGCTAACCCTCGCCGTTTGCCCAGCTGCCGTTCCCCGCAGGGCCACTGCACGCCAGGCACCGCGCAAAGGCGAGGGCGGAGGGTGGTGAGGGCGGGGGCGGAGCGAAGCCCCGGGAAGCCGCGCCCGCGGGCGAGTGGAGCCCGGGCGGCTGTGGGCGGTGAGGGCGCAAAGCGGAGAAAAAGCCGCTTAGTCGCATGCGCCACACCGCCTCGCCCCCGTCCCTCGCAGCGTTCCCCTCGCACGCCGGCGCCGCCGCACCGCGCCGCGCCGCGGAAGCGAATTAAATAATGATCGTGCAAATTAATCGGCTGCCTTTGCTCTTTCCTTTCTCCGCGTGCACGCCCAACGCTTCGTCCCACGAAACCCCGGTCCAGAGTTCCCGCCGTTTGACTCCCAGATGTTCAACTCGCTGCCGTTCCACATCCTGCTACCGGTATCGCACGCTGCGTTATCTTAATCCCAGTCATCCCACCGCGCTCGCTTTGCTCATTACTCGCCGCTGTCCAATTCCTCGCCGTCCAACTGCTCGCTACCCAACTGCTCGCTACCCAACTGCTCGTCGCCTACCTGCTCGCCGTCTAATTGCTCGCTGTCCAACTGCTTGCCGTCGTCTAGCTCCTCGCCGCCGTTCAACTCCTCGCCATTGTCCAACTCCTCCCTGTCCGAATCGTCGCCGTCCAACTCATCGCCATCCAACTCATCGCCGTCCAACTCATTGCCGTCCAACTCATCGCCGTCCAACTCATCGCCGTCCAACTCTTCGCCGTCCAACTCTTCGCCGTCCAACTCATCGCCGTCCAACTCATCGCCGTCCAACTCATCGCCGTCCAACTCATCGCCGTCCAACTCATCGCCGTCCAACTCATCGCCGTCCAACTCATCGCCGTCCAACTCATCGCCGTCCAACTCATCGCCGTCCAACTCATCGCCGTCCAACTCATCACCGTCCAGCTCATCGCCGACCAACTGTTGTTCGTTCAACTCTTCGCCACCCAAGCCTTCGCGCTAGAGCTCCAACTCCCTGCAGTCCAACACCCCACTATCAAATTTCTTCCAATTTCATATGGTTCCCCCGCTCACTCTAAAACCCAGGATCTCTGCCTGATGCCCCAAAGTCTAACTATTCTCACTGCTCTTTTCTTCCCACTTCCCTGAGTCTGTATTCGTCGCATAGTCCTGCTCCAATAGATGATTCGCCGGACCTACCACGCTCCACTTTTTCAGCCTCAGAAAGTGACTTTTGTTGCGCCGTTGTTACTTCGCTGATATCTCCTTGTCGTCCCTTCCTCACCATACCTCTTTACCATCCCCTCATCTCGTTCCTTTTCCCACGATCTCTCCCTAAACTTCGGCCGGCCGTCGCCTTCTGCTAGTTTATCAATTCGTTTTCTGACTCACTCTCACATGTGCTTCACCATCTCCTCGTTGCTTTCCTTCTCCTCGCCTCATACAGCGCATTCCATTCTTCCTGAAACGCCCACGACCTCGAGATTGTCGCCCCCCTCGCCCCAACCTCCCGCCGCCGGCTCCACCGCACTTGCTGTCTCCGTCCGACGCGCGAGTCGTTTGATGAGTGGGGAAAGCGGTAAATATTATGATTCGGCGCCGGCGGCGGGCAGTCTGCTATGGCGGCGGCGGCGGCGGCGGCGGCGGCGGCGGCGGCGGCGGCGGCGGCGGCGGCGGCGGCGGCGGTGGCGGCGCTCGCGCCGCGAAATTTCATTGTGGCCGCGCGGGAAAGTCAAAGCCTCCGGCGGCGGCAACGGACGCGCGCCGCTTCAAAGGTAGTTGTGCGTCATGGAGACCTGTCAAAGGAACCCATGCCAGCTAATTGCTGGAATAACCTCAGAAAAGGCCAAGTCGCGGGAGTAAACATGCGTGGTCGCTTGTTGTGGTGCGTCCAACTGGCTGTGAATTCCATGTGCGAGTATTTTGTTTCGCCTATGGGAAAAAAAGGTCTCATTTAATAAGGACGAGTAGTATATTAATTGTTTGGAAGATATGCGCTGAGGTTTGCGTGTAGTGGAGTAACCTCTTTGCAGAACATTTATAGACATCTTTCGTACATAGAACAATTTGCTGTGATCAATATAGAGAGGGGTCTGCCTTTCGGAATCCTCTTCAATGATTCAGCAGTGCAGAATTGATTTCTCTTTTTACTTATTTGAAAGCCGTTTTTGTATAAACATTATAGTAGGTGTGAGGAGTTGTGGGATTGGTTTAAGGTGGGTAGAATTTGTCCTTGGGAAGTGTGGAGCGGATTGTTGTTTGTAGAGGGTCGGACGATTCTAGATGAAAAATGTTCTGGGCTGAAATACTAGGTACTTTTGAGTAGAACCTATCTGCTGGAAATATGCTGGGAGATCGTTGGAAAAGTCGGAGTTTTTATTACAATAATAATTAAGATTTAAACGAAGAATGCAAGAAGTTCTGTTCATATCGATTATTATAAATTGATGGTAAAATTCCGAAATTAGCGTTTCTTGAATTATAGCCTATGAACCACATGGTTTTTTATTGTTTTAATTGTTTAATCTTATTCCCATGTATTGTATTTTGATTCATTTTTGCTGCTTCATTTTTCACATTTTGTAGGTATAATAATATTTAAGTATAGTTGTAAAATAATAGGTATTATAAGGTATAATAATATCTAAATTATTATTTATATATAATAATTTAGAGCTGTACGACGACTTCTGGTAAAAATTATGGAATAATTAGATATTTTCTCTAGTAAATCAAATTAAACACAGCCATAAAAAGTTTGTGCAGCATGGCACACTTCGTAATATCACGTAAACAGTAGGATGAACCAACGAGGAAGACAGGCAAAACGTATGGATTTTTAGTCAATACTCTCTCAAAAAGATGACTTCCAAAGCCGTATAAAGTGACTAAAAACAACAGCTAATAAAATAACAGTATTGATCAAAACGCTTTTTCCGTTAATTATATATTCACATCACGAAACAACCTTGGATTAATCCTGCTCATATGTCTTCCAACTTTCAGTCGTGACTGTAGTGCTTGTATTACCGCATAGCTCGTATTCACGCAAAGGGTGGCAATCCTGCTTCCGGCGAACAACGAACCCACGGCTCGACCGTAACGCGACCGTAATTAAGGTCGATTGTTCGATAATTTCGATGCGGTTTCGTTGCCCTTTCATCCCCAAGAGGAACGTTGCGTATGAATGACAATGAGGGGGTGAGGGGTCGAACGCGACAGATTGGGACAGCTTACGCACTTGATGGAGGTGCGTATTGGTGCGACGCGTCGCCGGGGGTGGTTGGGGATGAGGCGGAGCGGGGCGGAGTGGACGAAACGGGGTGGAGAGGGGCGGAGCGGGGAGGAACGGAGACGGAGGGAGGGCTGGACGGAGCGGGGCGGAGCGGAACGGAGCGTGGCCAGCGGGGTGGGACGGTGTGGAGCGGGGTGGAGCGGGCCGGAGCGCTGCGGGGCGGAGCGGGGCGGGGCAGAGCGGGGCGAAGCGGGGCGGGGCGGAGAAGGGCGGAGCGGAACGGGCCGGAGCGCTGCGGGGCGGGGCAGAGCGGGTCGAAGCGGGGCGGAGCGGAGCGAGGCGGAGCGGGGAGGACCGGGACGGAGCGGGGTGGAGCGGGGCGAGAGGGGCGCAGCGGGGCGGAGCAAGGTAAGCAGGGGTGGAGCGGGACGGGCAATGAGGTCAGGTGTGAGTGAGAGAAATCGTGTTGTCGATGAAACCAGTGGGACAACTCCCGTGGTACTGCGTGTACGCTGCCTGTCCAATTTGTATTGGTAAGTGGTGCAGAGATGGGAAAAATATGAAAATGAAAATCGGGTGATTCCTATGAGGATTATTTGCCTTCACAGCGCATGTTTTAAAAAACAAAATGGGTACTGGGAAGAGTGATTTACGGAAAGCTTGTTATGAGTTTTTCACCACCTGCAAAAAATGCATTCTAACTGATTTGCCGTTGAATCAAATGGACGTCGAGGCTCAGTCGATAAAGTGACAGAATGGTGAAATTCCGGTTTAAAGCTACGAAAACACTTTCAATTTCTGCTATAGTGCAATGTGTGGGGAAAAAGTATTGTATCAGCATGAAGAGGCACTAAGAATTACCAGAATATAATGAAGTGAACACCTCGCTTTTAATGAAGACAAGTGGCGTATGAATGCATTATCGTAAAGATGTTGTAGGTGCTCAGAACTCACCGAGTGAGTGTACATAGGTGAGTGTGAAGAAATCACGAAAATGAAGCAAAATTCACATGCTTTTAATATTAATCATTTGGACGCTATTGCATAAAATTATTTTACAATTACGTTTTTTCTGTTAATTCTCTAAAGTTACTCTATAACATAATGAATAAGGCGTTATTTATTGAGTACAATGAATACATTCGTTATTAATTCATCTTCATCTTTTAATAAATATATACCAACATACAAATTCACACCAAACTGTAATAAGGCTGTGTTGGTATGTTAGCTACTGTAGTTGACAGCATGTACTGTCAGATCCCTGATTGCCATGAGAAAACGCGAAAAATCCTTAGGTCCACTTCAGTTGTAAGTGGAATATTTTTTGTATAAATTACTGTTCTATAACGCACTATCCATGATTAATACTAAAAAGAAATCAAAATATAATCGAGGATATAATTCCGAAGTTTCAGGTAGTGCTGACATAATAGCTTCCCAATCACATTCGCATTTTTAACCTGGCTTCAGAAGAAACTCTCCCATCAGAGTCATCATATATATTAAATAATTAAGTTTGATATTAAATTGACGTTTTGTTACAGTTTTGTCAGGGTTAATTTATTAATAATTTTGATTGTTAATTCGCAGTAAATCGCCTTCTATTAATCGGCCGCGAAAATAGAATCAGCTTGTGATGCTAACAGCTACATTGAAAAATCTTCAGATCGGATACTGCGCAAAAAGGTGTGTCAAACCTCTTTCTCCACATCTGTCACGGAAACACTAATAATTAATTTCGCTAATTAAGTTTCTTTTCATTTAATCTGTGTTATTTAATCGTTTTCGTAAAGCATTGTCGTTGATTACTCGTAAACAAAAATCAGCAGGACGATAATAGAGCTGTGTTGCAAGCGTGAAACTCTCACTGATCTGGGCCGTAAGTCACTTCCAGGTCGGTTACTGGATGTAGGCAACTCCTTATTCCACTTCAGTCATCGTTCACAATAAATAGAAAACGTTATTCCGCTAATTAAGTTTCTCTTCAATTCATCCCTACTACTAGGTTCTACTTAATAAATTACTTCGTTATTCGCAAAGCAACATCGTTGATTAATTGTAAGCTAAAATAAAAATAGCTCTCAGGATGATAATAGAGCAGTGTCGATAAGCTTGTTACAGTGGCTGATAGCAGCCCTTAAGTCACTTCCAGGTCGGTTGCTGGGCGGAGGGGCGGCGTACAAAGCGCTTGGCTGTGCGTTAAGAGCGCGAGGCGACTGCCGCCCCGGGGAGAGTCCTCGCAGGGGGCGGGGCACCGGGCGGAGGGGGCAGGACACGTGCTGCGCGCAGCGGCCCGCTGGGGAGCGCAAATAAAGAGACCGCCGCCGCCGCCGCCATCTCCGTCATCGCCATCCCCGACGCCACCGTCACCGCCATCGTCATCGACACCGCCGGCGCCACCGTCGGTCCACCGCCACTACCACTACCGTCACTGCCACCGCTTTAGCTACCACCAACGTCACTACCTCCCTTACCGCGAGTTCCGCTGTCATCTCCGCCACCGCTACCATCACCGCTACGCTCACCGCCATCTCCGTCACCTACAGTCGCCACTGTCGCCGCCGCCGCCGCCACCCCCCCATTACCACCACCATCACCGCCACCCCCACTGTCATCTCCCCTACCGCCACCCCCACCAACAACGACTCTGACACCTCCACCACCACGTCCACTTATATCGACCCCACTATTTGCGCCGTAGTCGTCAGCACTACTTCGACACCGCCGTCTTTACCTTTACCACCGCCACAGCCACCAACATCACCACCACCACCATCGCCATCGTCATCTCAACTCCCACATCCATTTATATCGCTCCGCTTCAGCCCACGGTTCGGCACCGCTGCCACTACCTCCACCACCACCGAGGCCCCCGCCACCGGAGTTGCCGCCGCCGCCGACGCCACCCCACCGCAGAATAGCACCCTCGTCCCCTCCGCACGATAGGGTGCAGGGGAGTGACGTCGGCGGTGGCGGTGGCGGTGTGAGTGGCAGCTGCGACTCCCGGACGTCGCGTCGCAGCCCTTTCGCCGCTGCCTTCCGCGAGCAACCGGTTTCCGAGGCGGCTGTGGCGGTGGGACAGTGGCAGATGAGATTTAGACGTGGAACCAGGGGTGGCGTTGACGGCGTGAGGGTGACTGGCAATGCAATATGCATATTATGTAATGAATGTGGCTGTGGTGAACGTGGTGTCAACGTTAGAAACGGTGATTGTGATGTGTACAAAGTTGGTAGCGTTGATAATGCAAAAGATATGTTGATGATTACTGCGGTAAAGTTGGTGGCAGCATGGTGGGTTGCAACGGTGGTGGAAGGATATTTGGCCGGGACTGGGCAAAAAGTCGCATCGTGTTGATTGATTCCAACGTGGAGATATGTTTTCCGATTTCTTTATTTCTCGAAATTCGCCCAGGAGTTTCAAAATCGAACATCACAATTTCAAGGCAAAGCCTTTATCAAAAACGGAGCTGACAACCGAATTGTACCCACTAGCTGCACAAAACCGACTGAACAGCGTGATTTCGACTGTCTGCTAAGGCATGTTGGTGGCGTGGCTTTTCGTGAAAACAATCCAATCTCGAAGTCTTAAATGGCGAGCGCTCTGAGTATGAAAGGAAGGAAAGGCACTTGCTGGGCGCCCCCCTTTTCTGAGTCCCGAAAACCACTGACAAGCAGTGACCAATTGTCGGTTGTCGTTGGTAGCCGTCGGTCGCAAGTGCTCGGCGTTCGCAATGGATTCTGGAAATTCTGAACTCTTAAGAACCCACTGCTACACTTTGTTTTCGAATTGGAATGAAGAGGAAGATAAGGAAATAACCCATAACCTTAATAGACCTTTCTGAATAAACAAAAAACATTTATTAGAAGGTTTTGCCAATAAATTCTGATTTTATTTTGTAAATATGAATGAAAATATATATGAAAAAACCTTATAACAATTATATATAGGCATATCTTTAAGAAAATATATTATTATTATAAATATTCATAAATGATTACAAATAATTATAATATTTTTAATGTGAATAATTTAAATAAATTTAAAATTATTAGAAGATTTTAATGTACCTAATGAGGTGAACATCTGTTCAGGAAACGTACTTCAAAAATGAAGTACGCTGTTCAACCTTTTTAAAAATACTTTAATGGACAATTCTTGTACTTGATTTGGACACCTAATTGATTGTCAATAAACTTAAGGTACCAAAAATCAGAGAAAAATGAGACACTTCGCGAAAATAATTTGATTTAAAATGATTTTTGGATGAACTAAAATAACGAGTTAGAAAATTATACTTTCTACAAATTCATTAAATTAATGCTTGTACTCGTCCTAGAGGAGCTAGTGAAGTATTGCCACCAGAATTCGCCGAGAGGAAAAGTAAGTTCTTTTCAGTATGTGTTATTTAATAAACACTGTCAAGGAGTTCACTTCCAACCACCTGTCGTAATGGCAGAGTTTGTAAACGTGTCCGCAGCTAACGTTCACTCAACATTGGAAGTTGTCCCAGGTAAGGGATTTCGGAAGCGGCAATGCGCGCAGCGAAGGGAGGCGTCCGAACGATCGACCGGAGACAACCGATTGCAGAAAGTGTTCGAGGTGCACTGTTGCGCGGCAAATAGCCCGCCGGTCGAGAGTGATTGTTTCTACATAGAATGCTGAAGCTCTAGACGTGGAAGACCAAACTAAACCATCACATATAACTTATAATTAAGAACAGAATTTTTAATATTTTATAAACATCATTTTAGGTTTATTGAAAAGTCGATTCATTAAGTCGAATGTGGGTGCTAATGTTCATTTAACGTGAAATGCGCGTACGAGGTTGCGGAAGACATTCTAGACCAGGGTTGTCCAATTTTTAAGGCCACAACTAAAACCTTTAATTAATTGCGGGCCATATTTTCATCACCACATTTGACCTCCCCGTATTGTTGATCTCAGCAGTTTGCCCGGCAGCTCTGAAACTGGGAAAGAACAGGGAGTGAAATAATGCCTTAAATGAAGCCGTAACATGCATGACGCAGGGAAATACACTGCGATAATTTTAAATTTCTAAATTTACTACGAAAAACACCCTTAAAGCTAAACAAACTATTTTTACATCAAACGGGTGTTGACCTCAGCCCGGCCAGTGCGAAAGACTCACAATTTTCTCGCCCGACATAGATGCAAGGGACTTGTAACTATCCTTTCGCGAGCCACAATAAATTGCACCGCGGGCCCGCGGGTCCCCAGTTGGACAACCCTGTTTTAGACATACGCATGTTCGCATCCGGAATCGTTCGTCAAAAGGAAGCGTGTGGATCGTGTCTCCGGGATGTGACAATACGCTTCTCGCACACGCCCACTGTGCGTGGCGTGTTTCGTCCCTGCTATTCGCGGCCGAGCCCGGCGTCGAGGGGTCGCGGCGTGGGAGGGATACGCGCTGGGGGCGGGGGCGGCGGCGGGGGCGTGGTTGCGGGGGCGGAGTCCCGGGGGAGGGCGCGGCGGAGGCGAAATGCTCTGTGGCGCCGCCCCGATGACGGAGGGCGGTTCAGGTAATGAAGCAATCGCTCGCTTCGGCCGACCGTTCCCCCTCGCTTCCCCTCCATCCCCCTCTATCCCCACGCTCCCCTCCCGCTCACGGGCCACGCCCCCCCCCCCTCTCGTCTCGTCGCTGCTCTAACTCAGCGCGCGTCGCGTCGCCCGCGAAGGGTGCGCGCGCACGAACATTACTTACGTTGCCCGCCGCCGGCGCGCCCCCGTCGCCGGGGCTAGATGAAATCTGTTTTTTTCCCGCTTCCGCGAAGGCGCTTTTCTCGAATTGGTGCAGCCGCCTCGTGGTGTGCTTTTTTATTTACTGCCCTGCTGTCCGCGGAAATGAGTTTTCCTTGGGACGCTCAACGTGCGGTTCACAGACGAGGGCAGCCATACGGCGAAATTGATCCTAATAGTTCAGTGTTGAATTCAATGAAGTATATAATGCTCAAGTTGTAACTTTCAGCATCCTGCCTTATTTAATATTATCACTGCTACAGTAATAATAGTCTCTGTCACTTTGTCATACCCTCTTTATTCTTATTTTTAATTAATTTCATTCAATACAGGTTCAAAGTATATAATTTTTGCTATGATCCTCAGTATAAAGTCTTTTCGAGCATACCAGGGATGAATAGATTTAATAGAAGGGTAGTGGATGCTGATGTTGATTTAATGTGAAAATGATGGAATGGTAAGCAAGGGAAATGGGAAAAACCGCGAGAAAATACCCCGCAATAATGACCATCACAAATTCTTACGCACAGACCGGAATTTAAACTAAGCCGCCCAGAAGTGGAAGGTGGGCAGTGATTGAGCATTCCGGGTGCGTCAGCTGCTAAGGTCATTAGTCCCGTAAGTGTAGAGCATGTATTATAGTGAGAGGTGGCAGTGATCTTCCCCCGCTGCCGCTAAATGGTGAGATCCAGCGCAGACGTACTCGTTTCTCCGACCAGGTATCTGCCACCATCTGAGCATCGCTCCAACAGGGACAAGCTCTAAGCTCCTGAGTAGACTCCCGGCAGGTGTGGTAGTGTACTGAATGTAAGTGTGTGTAAATAAGGGATGAGAATAGGACAAAAGACAAGAAGGAAAGATCGCTCGCGGTTCATGACCGGTTTGTTAGAGTATTGCTCCGTCATTAGCCCAGTGTTGATCGAAGGAACTACGGAAAAAACTGTCGATCAGAGCAGCCGGCCGCTACACTTCTTCTGCAGGCGGCGGCTGAATTCGACCTGGCTACGTAGCTAGTGCGGAAAATCTTGCCACCGCCGAGACTCGAACCCTGGGACTTCCCGGTTAGGCGCACTTCAATTAACTTCAATTCATGCCTGGAGACACCTAAACCAGTTCCGAATTTCAGTTATAAGGGAAGTGGCGTATATGCTGTTTATATCTTTTGAAACAATTGGTGGAACCACACTTGAGTGTATTCATTTAATTTTATGTTGTTCTTCCCAAGGAAATAAGTTTTTCCGGGAAGCTTAGCGAGCTTATTTTCATGATCCAAGTGAAAAAACATTCTACGATATATGTTCGGGTAAGTCGATTGAAAGTGGATAATCAATGTAATAAATTGGTTGTTGACCTTTTTTGTCAGTAATTAAGTGGATGTTCAGATTGGAATAAAAATTCAGTTAATGAGATACAATTTCTAGAACGAATTCTTCTGCGTTAGAACAAGAATGGAAATTCACCGAAATGAAACACAATTTGTTCGTGTAAATTGGATATTTTTGAACAGATTTTGCATTGACTTTGCGAGGTTAATTTTCTGTAAGCCTTTCTGCAGATGGAAGAAAAGAAATTGGTAAATCATTAGCCTAGTTGTCAAGTTGAAATTTCGAGCAAATAGTTTAAAATCCATTTAAAACGTAGCTTATATCGGCCTTGTGATATAAAATATTAACATCAAAATATAAATCAAACCAACTCGGTACTGACAGGGTTTTCAAACAAAAGAAATATATAAACAAAATGAAAACCAAGCTGAAAAAAATGGTTTCACCTACCTTTGCAGAAGTCTTCCAACAATAAACTCTAAATGTACTTTGTCATAAATGACATTGTCAGTTACAACGATGCCGCTAAAATCGTGTTTCTCAAAAAGTATTCAAAATAATGAAATGATCTTTTTTGAAAACCATGTATTATAGTATGCTCTAGAAAAAAAAATCACGGGTTTTGAAGTGAGGATACGAAAAAATAAATTATTTATTTAAATATTTCACTACATTAACTGATACTAAATGCAGTTGGTTAAAAAACTAATATTTCATTACTTTTTAATATTTTCAATATGAATTATTATTTCACAAGAATATCCACATTATATATGTCTCTTTTGTAAACAAAAATAGAACATAGAAACTCAAAACATTTATTTAGTAAAATGTATTCCAAAAAATTTTTATTGAGTTGAAGTGAACGATTTGGTAACGAAGCTCGCCTTTGATGGAATTAGCGTTATCGTTAACCAATATGCGAGTACAACTCGCTCTGAAACTCGGCCACTCAAGGGTGGATTAATACATAAGCCGTCGAAGCACATCCCCCGCTGGAAAGTGAGCCCAATTATTTTTTGTTCGTAATGTTTCATATTTTAATTAGACTGGGTGAGTACGTACCTTTATTACTTCCTGTAACTTTTGAACTGTTAAAGTTATTGCAGTGCTGTTTTAAAGTAACAGGAGGTTCTAAAGTTACGTGACTGTATGTCTGTTTATTTGTAAAAAGATAATATTAAATGACTAAACTTTTAGGGTAATAGGTCTATTTTTTTTAAATTCATTTTTATCACGTTTATTATTTCAGTTCTATTGCAGTCCTTAGTTAAATCATTATTGGCGTCCCTCAAGGTATTAATCCGGCTCTGTGGCCACTGCCTCCCCGTCTGATTATAAACACGATCGCAGCGTCGGGCGTCCGGATGCTCGCATTACAGCGTACGTGCGAGATGGCGGCGCTGTAGCCGATCCCTCCATGACGCAGCCTCGATTGATCCGCGCGCAGCGGGCGGGCGTTCTCAGAACTATACACGCTCGTGACCTCCGTTCCCACTCTCCACTCCACAGCCGCTGCTCGTCATTTGTCCCCTCCTGCTTTTCTGCCTAACCGACTAATCGGATGCACAGCGATGAACATCGCCATTCGCGGAAGCCCTACCCGCTGTCCGGGTTCTCCTGTTGAATAGGTGGTGCGTGGAGACAGTTGCTCTTGTTGCAGATCAATCGGAGATAGCTGGTGGTTATTAACCAAGATATTGGACGCAGGTCATTAAAATGATCTCATTCCACACTGATGTGACCAATACAACAGGGGTGGCTCGTGGTATTTCGAAGAGGTGGTTCACGTTCATAAAGGAATGGCAAACGCCATTCTTAAATAATGTTTTACTTATATTATTTTCTGCTTATCACTTCCTTTTCTATTTTCTAGTAGTACGGACTTCCTCAGTCATGAAATTATGATATTCACATTTCACATACCTCATTTAATATACTTTTCAGTGTCAGAATTTATTCCCGAATTGAAAGAGAAGTGATTTACACTTTTAAAAGGAAACTAAATGTTAATAAAATGCTTTCCATTTATTAAACTGTTATTTTCAATTTAGTATACCTTAATTAGGCTGTTGTGTTTTCATAGTATGTAAATTAGTTATTCCCAATTACAAGTTGATTCTTCCTTCATAAAACACCCCTTACAAACAATATTTCATGTACATTGTTGTTTCTCGACTCCCTGAATAGATTAAAAGGAAACCGCAAAGCGTTTAAAAGTGTTTCGTTCAAAGGGCAATCCAACATGGCTGTACGTAAATTACAATGAATCGCGAACTTCTTTTGAATACAGGCACTCCCAGGCTGCAGCGAGCATAATATTGAATTTCGCACCCCACTCTAATCCGACAAACAGTTCGGTCACGCTTTGCCCCGCGGCTGGGCGCCCGCGTCGGGCCGGGGCGGCGTTGTGTTTGCGTGCGCAATTGGGAGGTTTTGTTCCGCCGCGCACTTATGAATAGATCAGACCCTCGATTTCCGGCGGCGAGGCGCAAACGTGTCTTCCCGCGCGTCCGCGCCGCCGCCTCCGCCTCCGCTGCCGCCGCCGCCGCTGCCGTACAGTGGGCCCGAAAGCCGCAAAAGTTGCGCACATTCCAAGGCATTGGTCGGTTACGCGTTATGCTTCTATAAAATATCAATGTTTCTATAAAAATGTCGATGTTCTAAACATCGATATATTGAAGTCGATGTTTTTAGAACATCGAGATTTGTACTCAATGTTTTTACGTTTTCCATGTTTATTCATGGATGAAAAATTCGTGAATGAAATAATAAGTGATGGTGCAATTGTCTGTTAATGTATTGGAACTAGGCAAACGTTTCCATTACCTTTATTGCGCGGACTATCATTCACTGGAGATGATTCTGATGCCCTACTATTTCCTTCGTCTTTCCTCGAATTTCGCCCAAGGAGAGACGTTTTTTTAAACCTTTGTTTTCAATTACATTTTAATTATAAATTAATATACGCGACCACTGGCAAATTAAGTTCTGTTGCTCACGAATCTAATGTTACTCGTAGAGTAACAGGGTTACTAAAGGTTACTTAAGGTTACTAAAGGTTACTAAAGGAGCTTCAAAACATCGATAGATTTGCGTCGCTGTGTCGATGGTTTAATATTGATGTTTGGCGGCATCGATGTTTTGTTATTGATGTCCCATCACTACTGCGCGTCGATCGCCTTACTATTCCAAGCTGCTCCGGGATACATTTTATTACGGTGTTTCAATCTGTGGGGTTGGACTTCTCACCGCATGACAGGGCGACCGTGGTGTAGTGATCGCAACACTCACCGTTCTCCTTTACCCAAAGGAGAGCCAAGCTTCGAATCCTGGACCGTCCATGTGGAATTTGAGATGATGAAAGCGGGTTCACGGCACGTTATCTAAGAATTATCCCGTTCCCCTCTCATTATACCATTGTTCTATCATCGTTCAAATTGTTTGATTATCACAGCGTAGTACAAGTGAATAGCCTGGTTTAAAAGACTGACACAATGATTTGCCCGTTTTGTAATAAAATATCTGAGCAAACATAAGTAGGTCTATATTTTTCAAATGAAAAAATCACCTGATAATAAGAATAGGGCACTGGAAATAAGGAATGTTACATTTTTAATGCCTCTTTAATGTTATTTATGTCACAGACAACAAATCTGTGGCATATCAGATTATTAAATATTTCACTCGTATGTTGCTGACCTAGAATACCAAATCTAAGATTCGGTCGCTAATTAAAAAATTACAAAATGGAATAGAAAGAATCCGGCAGGAATTTTATAATATAATTTTCGATGCGGGGTATATTGGTAATAGTTGATCAAAAGAACTTGAAATGTTTCGTTAAGAATCAGTATAGTATCGTGATGTAATAATTAAACGTTCCCTTCATAACTGCGTCTGTTTCGAAAATGAGTCATTGCACGTATGAGGCATTGCATCGCGATCGATGTACGTGCAATCAATATACGTGCGACTCATTTATTGTAAACACTGTCAAGAAAGTGCAAAAGAAAATAACAAATAATTAATTTTAATGAAACACTTATATTGCGTTGTTAAATTACACCAAATCATACCATAGGAGTGCGTACAGAGTCGCCAGGGAGCCAGTTACCCCCTCTCAAAAGTTTTATAGCGTTACGTAATAAAATATTTTGTTTACGTATACAGTGGCGTAGCTTCAGTATGTGTTATCAATAATCTACAATAAATAATCTACAACCAAGTATAAGTAATTTACAAATTCTTGCTTTTTATAAAACACTTTTAGAGATTTAGGGGCGGCAAACTCATCAAAATTTTCTAATTTGTGTAACCTCAAAATGGTGTCACCCACCGCCCCCCTACTACGCCCCTGTATGTAAAGACGTTGAACTCCTTTTTTCACATTTTTAACCTGACATGTCGGGTCACTGTTGTAGGTATATCGTTTGTTAAACTGGCTCTCAAAGCCATCTGGCAACCTGTAAATTATTTATCATAAAATCAATTATATTTACTTGTATATATTTAACATTATTTCATTGTATTGTATGTTTTATTTATTTATCAGTAAAATATGCCATTCGTAATACAAAAATTAGAAGGGACCCCAGAAATGTGGTTGGCTCATTCTTGTTTTAGCCGGCGTACACCTACGTCGTATAGTGTGGGAATATCTGAAAGAGTTCATCATTCGTACATTAGCCGATCTGTGAGAAGCATGCCTAGAGACGAAGAGGCTTACACAAGAATATGCTTCAGACTACTGTACAGCGTGCTATGTAACGTTTTTAGACCTTCCTGGACACTAATGGACGCATATCAAGCACACTGATGTACTATCAACGCAGTAAAAGTGATTCATTGAATCTGATTATTCATTATCTTTTCTTCCCCTTTTATTGGCAACATTACGTTTTCTATTCTTGCTCTCGCCTGTTTTGTAAATCGAGACTATTAAGTAGTAAATGTTTAATATTATTATAAACACCCAATATACTGACGGTGTGCAATTGACAAGACATTGTAGCGTCGTGCACGAACATAGATCTGACAACAGAGCGACCGCGTGACGTAGGAGAGACGCTCAGGACCACGCGTTCGCCGACAAGATGTGACGTAGTGGGAAATCCCAGAGTGAAAGGGTGCGGCGAGCCTAGCTAGGGCGCTGCGACGTTCCACCGCCCCTTTTCGCTTCAGACAGTCGACTTGTGCAGTTCGGAGGCAGCCGCCCGGCGGGGGCGCAGGCCGCGGGTGCGGAGGCTAGGGCCGGCAATGTATTTGTCGACTCGAGTGAGGAGGCGTGTAGGAATTCTACGGTGTTTCACACGATCGGGTTCATTCGATAGTTAAGTAGATGTGTGGTAGCCGTAGAATTTATATCACTCCTAGTAGTGGGGTCGATTTATTTCGTTAATTAACGATTGTACATAAGGTTTATTCGGTGGTGGATTTAATTATTAATAAACCAGCAATAAGTTAAACCCACTCTCGTTGTGTTTATTGCAACCTGCATGACGCCACAATATATTGATTTTGTTTTCCTGTGCGTGCCGTTTGTCCCACTGTCGCCTTCCCGCCCTCGCCGCCGCCACTGGATATCGCCATTTGGACGCCTCCCCTCGCCACTCATTTACAAGCCCCCCTCCTCCTCCCGTCCCCTCGCGCGCCGGAAAGGACGCGTTGTCAAAACAGGCGGCGCGGCCCTCTCCCACGCTCCCGTAGGCCTCACCCCCCCCGTCCCAACCGCCCCTCCGCTGCTCGCTTCCCCAGGTCGCGGTGTTGTCTCGGAAGTCCTCTCGGTTTCACGGGCCTTGCTTTGATAGCTTATTCGAGCGTTGCCGTCTGGGTAACAGAGAGTAGGGGGTTTTTGCACGTCATAGCGGACAGCACTATGGATCTTCTGCGCATGCGTAGTTCAAGTTCCGCATCACTAGAGAGTTTTGCACGCCTTTGCACGCCATCTTCTAAGCATGCACAGATGCATAAAAGTGAATGAAACTTGAACTGCGCATGCGCAGAAGATCGATAGTGCTGTGCGCTATGGCGTTCAAAATCTCTCTACTTTTGCCACCTCGAACGTTAAGCACTATTGATCTGCGCATGCGCAGAGGCACTAAAGTGATGCGAAACTTCAACTGCGCATGAGCAGAAGATCGATAGTGCTTATCGTTCGAGGTGGCAAAAACTCTCTGACGTGTGAGGTGTGCACACGTTACTGGCGGATCCAGGGGGGCATGGGGCCATGGCCTACCCCAAAATGGCGCAAAGTTCTCGTTTATTTTCCTTTATTTGGTAAAATTAATTTAAATATTCAGTTGTGTTCAAATTATCTAATTGTTTAAACAATAGTATTGTGTAGAATTATATATACAGTACATAAGTAGTAAACAATATAACATATATGTTCATTATTTAACAAACATCTACGATGCTCCCTCCCCCCATTGATCGACTGAATCCGTCCCTGGCACACGTTCGCCTTTCTAATTCTCGGGATTCTCTTTTCTTTCTTGTCTCTTCCCCCTACTTCCTTTTTCATGTTCTTCGTGTTAGCTTCTAAATTCCTTCTTAATTTTTATTTGAATATCCTTCGCATTCTTTTCCTTTTGTTTTATTTCTTCTCGTCAATTTTGTCGCCAAATCGAAATTCCTTGACCCAATTAATGTTTTCTTTTGTTTTTTTTACCCTGCCCTTTTTTTTAACATCCCTTACTTATTAGTTTTGGTTTGATTCTACTAAAAAGTGTTAAACAAATAGAGATAATCAGTTCCAGAACGTTTTTAAACCTGATTATTCGCCTTCATTCTCATTTGTTTCTACTCATCATGGCTACAGACAAGGAGAAGATTAGATAAGTTTGAAAAAATCACTGTTTATCTTAAAATTATTTCCTATTTTTCAATTCAGTATGTAGAAATCTACAGCTTCAGCAAATTTCATCGAAATATTATTACCGAGTGTGAGAGCTGTTTGTGTACTTCAGTGGCGGATTTGAAATGAGGCCATAAAATTTATATTCCCCTAAGACAACATTATTTGGAAATTTTACTTAATTTTTTCAAATGATAACCACTTATTCATCACGACACGTTGAAAGTAGTATTCCCATAATGATTATAGATCTTTTTATTCCAAGTTCACAATCAATAAATAAATTAAACCTAATTAAAAAATAACAAATAACTAGCTACGATATTTGTTGTTTGAAAAATATTTACACGGAGACCCAAACTGAAACTTTCCTCTCCCTTGAAATAATTTTTAGAGGCGTCTGTGCTGTTCTTAGATAATTAGCTAATTGATCTTGAGAGAGCAGACCAAAATGAAAAAATCTTGAATATATCAAAGAGGACAAACTTTTAATCAAAAAAATATTTTGATGACAGTTGTTAACTTGAAGAGAAGAGGAATAGTGATAGTACATAACACTAAATCCAACGTTCAGTCTTTTTGGATCTTGAGGTACGTATAGGTTCAGTCACTCATATTCACTTTAAAAAATTGGGTGTATCATTTAAACATGTATTTAGCTTTTAAACTGGGCGCGTCGAAAGTTTAAACAATAATAATCCATTTTCCATCCAGCGTACACGAGCCAATAAAAAGGGTTAAGCAAAAATGTATTCTGATGACAGTTTTTACACAAGAAGTACTGTAATAGAAGAGGAATAATATATAACTCCGAAATTCAACCTTCTATCTAGTTAGGACTCTGAGGTACACCCACATCTGTTAGCGCAGTCACTCATATTCACTTTTTTTAAATGAGGGGTATCATCTAAACATGTATTTGGCTTTTAACCTGGGCGCGAGCAAAGTTTGAACAATTACAGCCCATTTCCCATCCAGCGTACACGAGCGGGTAAAAAAGTGTGGCCCATCAGCGCGCGTGGGGGCCGCAAACAAGTGAACCGTGTTCATAGTCGCACGCGCGCGGAGTGTCGAGGGGGGGGGGTTGGGGGTTGGCGGCGTCCCCCGCTGACTGGGCGGCCGATGAATCACTGTCCTCGCGCCTCCCCATCGCGTACCCCACGCGGGGGGTGACATCACGACGAGTGGCCGCCTCTTCGCTCGCGCCCTCGACCCTCGGCCCTCCGTCCTCAACCCTCGCCCGCCCTCACACGGAGCGCGGGGGAGCGGGGGCGACCCGTTACTCATCGCTCGTCATCGGCGCTGGAGCGTTCTCTCCTTCGGCGGTGGATACGGGGCTCGCCGAGAGATTAGGATGATGACTGTGAGCTGGGAAGAGAGATCTGTTCCTTGGATTAAATTTTATTGATTCCTTACGATTATTTTATATATGAACATTTAATTTATTTATATACGTACTAGCGGTCAATCTGCTCACCTTCAACACCTGGGGCAAGGATTTGCTTGATTTGTATGGAAGGGAAAATTTGAAGCAAAGTGGGAATTCGCGGTAGACAAGTGTCGTGAGTGTTGCAGCACTCTCTCCTCGGCGTTGGAAAGGGGCTCGCCTCGGGATTGGAATGACGATTGTGTGCTGGGAAGAGAGATCTGTTCCCTTGATTAAATTTTATTGATTCTTTAAGATTATCAGATTTATTTTATTTTTTATTAGGTAGCGATCAGACTGCTCACGTTCTAACAGCTGGAGCAAGGATTTGTTTAAGTTCAATCAAAGGGGAAATTTGAGGCAAAGTGGGAATTTTCAGCAGGCAAATTTCCTGAGTGTTGCAGCACTCTCTCCTTCGGCGGTGGATACGGGGCTCGCGGAAGGATTAGGATGACGACTGTGAGCTGGGAAAAGATCTGTTCCGTGGATTAAATTTTATTGATTCCTTAAGATTATCAAAATTATTTTATTAATTTATTTATTTGGTAATGGTCAGACTTCAACAGTTGGGGCGAGGAGTTGTTTAAGTTAAATCCAAGGGAAAATTTGAGGCAAAGTTTGAATTCGCGACAGGCAAGTTTCCTGAGAGTTGCAGCACACTCCCTTCGGCGCTGGATAAGGAGCTCGCCTCGGCATTAGGATGACAACATGTGTGCTGGGAAGAGATCTGTCTCTTGTATTAAATTTTATTGATTCCTTAAGATGATCAGAGTTATTTTATATACTTATGTGGCAGCGGCCTGACTGCTCGCCGGCAAATTGGTGTATTCGCGGCAGGTAGGTTTCCTGGGTGTTTTCCAGTTTTCTCTTTCTTTCTTTCTTACCATTCGTATCCCTCTTCCCCCTTTTCGTATTTAAGGGCAATACTACATTACGTCATTATCATTATTATTATCGTGTGATAGCAATGTAAACGTCTCTCCTTGGGGGTACTTATTTATGTATTATTGTCCCATTGTCAAGTCTCCCTTGCAAAGCGTACTCATGCTCTAGTTCACTATTGTTATTTATTGTTGTTTATTTATTTACTACGAACACAAGTTTAAATGCTCACCAGTTTCGATCATTATTTGCTTGAGAAATACGTGTAAGAGTAATATTCAATATTCCAAATTGTTTCGATACCTTGTCACTAAAGCTTTGAACGAGTTGATGTATTAAAATCGTTTACTGCATCCCGTCTTTCATTGCAACTATGTTTTTGTAAATGTAATTATTTTAACTCTTTGGGGCCTTAGGATTCCACCAACGTGTAAGTTTCAAATGGCCTTTTATTTTCCTGCAAAGTTGATAACATTAATTTCATGTTTATTAAAATTGTAGAATATCTTGGAAGTGTTCGCTGTTACTCAGAGTATCACCTGTGGATATCACTGATATTTTCCGAATTCGCATGTTGTAACATGCCATGCTACCTCTGCTGTACTTGATAGAAGAGGCCCCTGCAATTGATCATGGTGACCTTTACAAGAGAAAATGTGCTTCCAACTAAGTATGCATGTATGACGCAAATTAAGTGTATACGTTACGGCTAATTCGCGAATTATAATGTTTAATGTTCAAACATTACCCAAAATATTTTGAAAGAGCCCGAAGTAGGAAGCATTTTTTAAAATATTTTAACCCGAAGAAGACCACTGATAATTGGCACGAGGCAGCTAGCGTAGGAGAAGTACATTATGGCGACGACGAATAACTGATATTGTGTGATAAACAGGAATGATACTGATTGTCTCTCGGTACCTGTAGAAACTTACCAAAGTGTGTAGTTTCGAGTTACAATGTGCAAGTCATCAATGTGTATATACACCAGTATCACACAAACCTAACGAAATGTAACCTATCCTCAGACGATTCCACTTAACCTCACTTTACACATCAGTTGAATCTTCGCTATATATTTCCGAGATTTTGACAACGGGTCTCTAGCTATCAGCCTTTGCTATTTACATTTAAAGAAACCCTCCATTCTTTGCAACCATCATTTCAAATGCGTTGTCGCCTTCACGTTTGGACGATCAATTTACTTCAGCCAGCACCCAACTACTAACATTAATCGATTGATGTTCGAAGTGATATGTTCAATTTCATTCACACAGCTTTATCGAAACTGCCTGACGTGCGAATTAACAGACTAAAACCGAATCAGTTATTCTCAGGACGTTGTACGCTGTAAAACCCACGGCGTTCGACTCGACACTCATAACAGTGTCCGGTGTGAGGCAGCCGAGGTTGTATTCCTTGAGTTGTAAGAACCCCGTAAACAATTCTTGTGGTGTAAACACATCTCGTAATTATTTTCAAGATGTGAAATTGTGTTATTTCTGAGGAAGCCACCACATCCATTGCTGCCAGTGTCTCATTGGTTCTATTGTGGCTGTCAGTGGGAGGATTCATTCATTGTTAGTGATTTCGGGCGCATCAACATCAACGGTCGTTAGTCCCGTAAGTGTGGTCCATGTTTTTCTTCGCGAGGTGGCGGCGATCTATCCCGGCTCGATGGCGAGATCCGGCGCCGACCTACCGTCGACTAGCAGGGGTTTCCACAAACATGTAACTCCCACCAGCGGGGTCTCCGCCCCAGCCAGGTCAAGCTCTAAGCTCCCGACTGGCCTCTCGGCATGTGTAGTGCATGTTAAAGCAAGTGTGTGTATAAGGGGAGTGTAGAGGACAAGGAAGAGGTAGGAAAGATCGCGTGCGACCCGTGGCAGGTTTGTTAGGGTACTGCGCCGGCGTTCGCCTGGTGTCGATCGATGAAACCGCGGAAAACTACCGATCAGAGCAGACGGCCGCTAGAATTCTCGTCCACACAGCGACTGAATTCGCCCTAGCTGGCACGCTAGTGTCGAAAATCCTTGCCATCGTCGGGTCTCGAACCTAGGACCTCCCGTTCAGAGGGAATGCTGTGACATCAGTTGATGCCCTGAGCCATCTCTAAGGGACGAGAAAAGAGCATAGAATGAACGTACCGCGGAGCGAGCAGGGCGATCGGGCCGAGCGGGGTGAGGTTTCGGAGCTGTGGGCGAGGGCGAGGGAAGGGCGAGGGCGAAGGCGTCGAGGGCGGAAACCGCTCCGCTCGCCCTGCGCCGCGCGCCGCCGCGGGACGCCATCTGCGGTGTGACCGTTGGGCAACGCTCCGCTGCCGCCCCTTCCTGTCCCACCGTCCCGCCCCTCGCCCCGCCCCCGCGCCGCCCCCGATCCGCCGCCAGCCCCTCCGCCGCGGCCTGTCACCTGCCTACACGCGGATGCGGATCTGCTCGTTACGGAATTAATATCCCAAATTGCCCGGGTGGGCAGGCACCTGCTACTGCCTGAACGCATTTTGGTTAGCGTTCCTTCAGGTAAATGATTCGCCCTTTGAAACGTACTAGTGTGAACATATTCCTAATGTTTTCAGGGCGCCTCGCCCCTCGCATTCCACTTGATCAACTAAGGGTAATATCCCTACACTCTAGAACAGTGTAGTTCATTCTTAATATATCAATTCTCATCGCCTTCACGGATAGTTTATTTCCGATTCTTTAATTAAAACTGCGATGAAAACTCAATTATGAAGTAGATTCTTGACTTGTTAGTATGCTGTCTTATTATTGAAACATATTAGAGCCTTTCCCTGAAAGCGAATTTTTTGATTGGATACTGAAGAAATGTAAGGAGCAAATATCGGTGCTGTTAAATACTTTTAACAGCAGGATGTTTAACAATTTGTTTTCTGTGATAGTTTTCAATTCAACTCCAGTGATAGATCGCCACTAATGTACTGTGAGAAAATAAAAAAAATTAGCAGGTCGAAACATTAATGAAATAACGATGTATTTTCTAGTTTGGTCTGGATTCAGAGGATCATACATTTCGATCCTGTGTTTCCGGAATGTCTGGGAGCGGCCTGGTCTCTAGCTCAATATTAAAGCAGGCTCTCAGTTTTTAAAGGTGCAGTCTGACGCCTGGTCTGTGTATATGAAAACATTTAACCAAGCGTTGTCTCTAGCAAGATATCTGCAATGTAGACAGTCACTTCACCCACTATTTTCCATTACACAAATCCGACTACACATTAACTTACTCCATTGCGCAAGTCTAACACTTATTATTATACGTTCGTGATAATTAACTTTTCAGCCTGCCTGCGTACCCGTTTGCTTGCCCTCACACTTGTCCATCTACTCCCTGGCCTGTTCATCCTCCCATCGCTCATTCAATCATCTATTCGCTACATCCGTCTTTTTACTCGCCAACTCTATTGCATTCACCGTAGATTCCCGCTCGTCTCTCCACTCACTTTTCAACCACACGTCACTTATTTATCCGGCCTCCTCCCCGTTATCCCCATCTACTCGTTAGCCCGTCCGCCCCCTTGCCTACCTTTCCACTTGATTGCTCGTCCACCTATTCGCTCACCATCTCGCTCACCCATCGATCCACACAGTCGCTCTCTCGCCCACTTGCCCGCCTACCAAATCGCACTCCCGCCTACACGTTCGCTTGCCCCCCAACCGTCCATACAATCCCCGTTCACTAAACGCTCCGATCACTCAGCTCTGTCCACCCAATCCCCGTTCACTAAATGCTGCGACTACCCACTCCCCGTCCACTCAATGCTCCGCCCACCCAATCCCCGTTCATGTAATGCTCCGTTCACTCAACGCTCCGTCCACCCAACACCCGTTTACACAATGTTCCGTCCGCCTGCTATTTGATCACCCATCCACTTACCCACCCTTTCGCCCACTCAGTCACCCCCCACTCGCTACGGGAACTTCCATTCGCCCATTCAGCCGCTTCCCCCCTCGCTCAGACACCCACTTACCTCCACCCGTCATCCCGCGAACATCCCCTGCAGTTTGCTCGCTCACCCATTAACATTCCCACTAGGTGACTCGCCCGTTCGCTGCCCACCCGTCTGCACTATCCGCTCGCCTACTATCGCTAGCGTGCATCTCCTTACACACTCCCCGCCCGCCCGCAAATTGTCCCGTTCGCCTGTCAGTCACTCGCTGACATTTGGCTCGTGAACTCGCACGATTTCACTCTTGTTCATCCCTCTCCCATTCGCTCACCCGGCAGACCTCTCCTGCCTGCTGCCCCGCCTACCAGCTCGCCCTCTCGCTCGCATCCTCGCAGCGCCACGCCGCGTCGCAGCACGCCGGCAGAACGGCCTTCGCGCATGCTGCCGCTCCGCGCGCCAACGAGGACGTCCCCAATTAGGATCAACAACAATTTACATTCATTTTCTCCGTGTCTCCGTTAACCTCTGACCTGGCCAACAAAAATCTGTCACAGCACTCGCTCCGCGGCGCTGGAGGGAAGTTGGTAAACAGGAAGACAGGCCTCCCACTCGCAATGCTGTGCGGAGATGTGGCATTCTGATAGGTAGAGACGGCGGAATTTTAGTCTTTACTAGGAAAACCCGGCAGAAGTTGTTCTGCCCTTAATCTCCTTTTCCCCCTTCCCATCTTCCCTTTCTTTCTCTCCCTCCCTTAACCTGTCTGTCTCTGTATGTCTCTGTCTCTGCCGCTGCCTGTCCCTCTCATTCACATTCAATTGCAGATTCTGCACGTCTCTGAGCAGGTAAGGAAATATCTAGAAGCGCCGGACCAGCTAAAATGTAATAGAATGTGCAGGAAGAGTTCATTCTGTAGATAAGGATGTGAGAAAGTTTTTTTGAGACCTTTGACCTCAAAATTGTATTTGTAAGGCCCTAGAACGCCTAGTTTAGGAGTTATTTACTGATATAGATTCAAAATGCTGTCAAGTGTGTTGCAGGTTGCATTTGAAGTGAATATTTGGTTTTGTTCTAAAGCGCCATGTAATGGAGTTACAACAGAATTCACAACACAAACATTCTGGGTGTCAAAGAATACAAAAAACTTTAATAATAATTTCACAAAACTTTAACAATTTCACAAAACTCTTGCAGTGTTGCGAAACACAAAATTAAAGGCTCACACTGACCAAGCGATGCTACCTGACTAACACAGCAAACAAAAACCAAATGAATGTAACATTGAAAGGTTACGAGGCACACATGGCCGGGTTGTCGAACCACACCACTGTCACAGCACCACCGCTCCTACAAATCACACCGCTGTCCAGTAGAGGGTCTCAATGCAGAAATCGTGAAAAATGCCCTTCACCGCCGTGGATGCTTCATGCTCCCGTTCCACCATAGCTCCATCCGCTTGCCCACACTCCACCAGCTGTGTCGCCCGCTGGCCGCACATGCTCTGGGCGGTGCCCCGGGTTCGACCCCGGGCAGGGCTCAGAGGGGCGGGCAGCCGGCTAGCTGGCGGCGGGGGGGGGCGGACGTAGGCAGGGGGAGAGATACGGGCGCGACGGCGCGATGGTGTTGGTGGCGGCGGTGATGTAGTGACGTCACCGGTGTCGGCGGCGAGGGTAGCTGATTGCAACCTGGCAGGGCGGCGGAAGAGCTGTCACATGCATCAAGGCGCGGGGAAACAATGATTTAATTAATGTCTTCATTCCATCTCATTGATTGATGGATTTTTTTTTTTTTTTTTTTTTTTTTTTTTTTTTTTTTTTTTTTAAGTGGGACGCGCGAATGTTGGAATTGGCGCCCCCATGACACCCTGGTCTAGCATGGAACTCCCATAATTTAGCGGGAAGCACTCCAAAGAGTGCCCAGGTGGGCGGAAGTCGCAGGAACTTGTCCGCGCCGAGCAAAATGTGCTAACATTTATTGGGGCCGGGCGCATGGCGATGCTCGGGTTCGGCACTGTCCGTCTCCCACTCACTTCTTTCAGCAACAAGCACTGAGAAGTCCACCACAGTTCTGCATTATCTTGAGAGACTCCATTCCTACTATAAACGAGTGAGGAGGGCATACAACAAACGAAAGCATAGGCGTTTGCCTAGCGTACATATTGTAATCACCTCGAACCATTACTGAGTACCTCGTAACAATTACCTTAACCTAGAAGTAACAAAATCACATAGAATTTGTAGCAGTGCTTAATCAAAAAATTATACCAATTAGTACAACAAGGAATTAATAAAACGCATAAAATGTCAAAGAACACCAAAAAAGAAACCAAGTGGCAGGCCCACGCAGTTTGACCTAAAAAATGATAGTGGTACGCCTGTTCACCAGGCGGCGAAGCGAAAGAAAAATCAGCTGAGCATCTCTGGTCGACAGAGGGGAAAAAGTAGAGATAAATATCATGGATTGGGGCTTACTCGTGGGAGGATCTAGCCAGTGCACATAACTTTTGTACTGGTCGCAATAACTTGCCCTGGCTAGTTCGTACTTCAACAGTACGCACGACTCCTGCTTGATCAGGGAACAATTTCTCCACTACACCTAATTTCCAGTGAGAGGGCGGAGATTCCTCAATTAAAAGTACTAAATCATTTACAGCTAGTGGTGGTGACTCCCTTTTCCACTTCACCCTTTGTTGCAAGGTGTGGAGGTAATTGCGCGACCAATATTTCCAAATTATTGCTAATTTGTTATTTAAATGGCGGAACTGTTGTGCAGGAGTAATCTGCACAAGAGGCGAGTCAGTATCTATAGGAAAAGTATTAAGCGCGTGCCCGTAGACTAAGTGATTCGGGGTTAAAATCAAATTCACATCCGAATCTGTAGACGTGACTTCAAGCGGTCTTGAGTTTAAACAAGCTTCTATTTTGGCTAAGAGGGTGTACAATGTAAGCAAGGGCACAACTTGTTGCCCTAAAGCGCGACGCAAATGGAATTTAAGACTTTTAACACAAGCCTCAGCTAACGAGTTTCGGTGAGGAGCGTAGGTGGGGCAAAAGTGCCAGGAGGTACCCTGCACTGATAAAAAATTGGTGATAACCTCTAAATCCCGAGCGGAAAGAACAAAGCGATTAGCCTCGGCTAGGATACGACTAGCACTTTTGAATGTACTAGCGTTATCACTGTACATGTGCACAGGATAACCTCTTCTCGAACCAAAACGTTCAAAGGCCGCAATGAATTGAGAGGAGGATAGATTTTCGACGATTTCTAAATGCGAAGCTTTCGTGGAATGGCATATAAATACAGCAATCCAAGTCTTCTGAGACATTTTTGATCTCGTGAGAGACGGCCTTGTCAAAATTGGGCCACAATAATCTACGGATGTGTGAGCCCATGGCCGAGAAGGATTTACGCGGCTAGGGGGCAATGAACCCATAATTTGCTCCACGGGTGCGCCGCGCCAGCGCCTACACGTCAGACAAGCATTAATTACTTTTTTTGCTACCCGTCGTAGGGAGGGAATCCAATACTGCTGGCGCACACATCCCATCATCATTGCCAAGCCCGCATGTAGAAATGCGAGGTGTATCATTTCTAAGAACAGGACGGTAAATTTGTGGTTAGGCGGAAGTATAATAGGATGCTTGTTTAACCTCTCCACCTGAGAATTCATTAAACGGCCACCCACCCGTAAAAGCCCATCAGGGCCTAGATAAGGATTCAAGCTAATGAGCGATGACTTGGGAGGTAATCCCTTTTCTTTTGAAAGTGCCTTATATTCAAGGGGGTACATGTCTAGTTGAATGAGCCTTATAATAACCACTGTGGCTTCTCTCAATTCAAGCGGTGCCAACCAACCCCTTCTCCGCATCTGAGCCGAAGCAGGGTCAATGCGAGCAACAATTGCAGCCCGTATATTGTTAATGAATCTTAAGCATAGCGCCAATACCCTTATCAATTTGTGATATTTTGAATATCTGCTAAGTAGCACTTGAACAAATGAATTTTGGTTTTCACCTATATCTGACGAGGGCATATTTGTTTTGTATGCAGTGAACATACAACAGAGAGCATCTACCTTACCATTATCCGCTACCTCAGCATCGACAAACGGCTTGGCCCACATTGACACTGGCTGCTTCAGCCACGGCGGTCCTACAAACCAGAGGGTACTGTGTTGCAGTGCCTGGGGGGAGACACCACGGGTTAGCAGATCAGCGGGATTCTGTCTCGAGCTTACATGGCGCCAACAAGATAGTGGATAGGATGCCACTATCTTTGAAACTCTATGCGCAGTGAAAGCATCCAATTTATGATTGCTTTTCACCAACCAGTGCAAAACAATAGAACTATCTGAAAAAAGATACACTTGATTAATAGAACACACAATTCTCAATGCTCTTATTACTTTCTTGGTCAATTCTACCAATAACAATGCACTACACAACTCCAAGCGAGGAATAGTCGACCCTGCCAGGGGAGCAAGTCTTGATTTAGAGCACAACAAGTGGCTATGCGCAATGGATGCAGAATCATGATTAACTAAGTATAATGCAGCTCCGTACGCCTTATGAGAGGCATCACAGAATCCTACTAGACAAGAGGGAAGGTGACCCTGGGGTAACACCTTGCGTGGGAGTATAATTGATGGCAGTAAAACAATCTCATTAACCAAGGACTGCCAACAACAAGTAAGATCAGAATCAAGAGGAGTATCCCAATCCAACTGTAAAGACCACAATTTTTGCAGAAAAAGCTTCAACTTTACCAAGAAAGGATTCACAAAACCTAATGGGTCATAAATAGAGGCTATTAAGTGCAACACAACCCTTTTGTTATACACGGGAGGTTGAAAGTGTTTGGATCGGAGTGTTTGCTATATGTAATGCAAAGTGTGTCTTTATCAGTGTTCCAAGTCAAACCCAATATTCTGTGTGTATTGTCTGAGGCCAGAGGCGTGGAAGTGTATTGTGTGTGAGTGGTGTTGAGAGTGGCCAGAAACGATGAAGAATTGCTATTAACCTTTCTCAAATTAAAATGAGCTCCCTTTAGCACTTTTACAATCCTTTGAAATAACGATGCTGCCTTCTCAGCACAGTCACTCCCGAACAGTAAGTCATCTACATAAAATCCCTGCTTGATAGCTGAAGCCACCTCAGGATCATTTTCATTTATTTCCTCAGCCAACTTGTTGAGACACCTTGTACTCAGAAATGCGGAGGGGGCCATACCATAAGTAACGGTCTGCAAAGTAAAAATTTTAATGGGGTCGTGAGGGTTCTCTCGCCACAAAATTCTCTGAAATTTAGTATCAGCATCATGCACCCGAACCATTCTATACATTTTCTCAATGTCTGCAGTGAAACAAACATTAAACAATCGAAATCTAAGCATGATGTCAATGAGCTCTGATTGCACGTTAGGGCCAGCGTAGAGTAGGTCGTTTAAACTTAACCCAGAAGAAGATTTGGCACTACAATTGAAGACTACACGCAGTGGTGTAGTAGGGGATTGTGGATTCAACACACAAAAATGAGGTATAAAATAGAAAGGAGGTGCTATCTTACTGACACATTCAACTGCATGCCCCAATTCAATGTATTCTCTCATGAACTTGACATAATTGTGCCTTAATTCTTTATCTTTAGAAAATCTGTTTTCTAAAGCAAGCAAAAACTGCTTGGCCACAAAATGTGAATTCCCCAATAATTGTGGAGGACGTTTAAAAGGCAAAGATACACAAAATTGCCCATTCTCCAACCTAAAGGTGTCCTCATTAAATTTCTTTTCACAAGGATGCTCCAAGTGTGAGAAGTTTTCATCACGAGAAGAGGAAATCCTCTCAGAATTCCAAATATTCTCATAATCATTGACTAAGGAAGGAGAGTGTGCAGTTAAGAAAAAGCACTGATCTGGGGGTGCCGTACTTGGCAACAGTGTGGGCAATCGATCCCCCGCAATGACATTACCAAACTTAGTATCAAGAATAAAAAGCTTTGAACAATGGCTGCTCTTCTTAGTGTTAAGCACCTGAAAAAATAAAGAAGAGCTTAATAAAATATCTAATTTTTTAGGAATAAAGAATTGGTCATCAGCCAATTTAGGTCAGCAGGCAGCTTCAGGGCAGCTAAATTAATGTTCCTCCGGGGGGTGGCTTTGGAAATAGCAGGGACCACTAAACATTCTATTGCCCTTTTCCACCTACAACACCGCGAGGAGATTAACACATGAACTCTAGCATTTGAACCAGAAGTAAGAGCATTAACAGAATGAATCGTAGCATTATGCCTAATTCTTTTGAGACGGAGGGCCTGTACCAGTGATTCAGTTATCAAGGAAACTTCACTACCAGAATCAAGTAATGCCCTGGCTGGCAGGGTTTGGCCCAACTCATTTGTTGCATTAACAATGGCTGTGGGAAGGAGAGAACCAATATTAAATGTCTGGCTAAGAACCAAGTGTGATAACGTGGAAACCTTTGTATCGTGTGGTTGTTTTGCAGTAATCTGGGTGGCAGATGCTAGTCCAGCAGAGGTGTTGGGAGCACTAGAACAATGAGGTGATGCCAAATTATGGACATTTTGTGTAGAAAATTTATGAAGCATTGAGTGGTGGTTCTTACCACAAGTTTTACAACTTCGTTGTGAGCAATGATGAGAAGGACCCTTCCTTCGAAGACAGTTGTAGCAGAGTTGATGAGAAGAGACAAAATCCCATCTCTGCTGGACAGCCAGGGTACGAAAACGAGGGCAGGCGAAAAGTGGGTGCTCTCCAGAACTGCAGGCAATGCAGGCTCGAGCTGATGACCCCTCTTCCAGCTGAAACACCTGTTTGGCAGGTGAAGATTGTGTAGGGCGCTTAGACTTACTAACTGAAACAGAATTCACATCAGGATTAGCAAGAGGGGCAATGTCTAGGGCTCTTGCCCGGAGTGAAAGAAAATCTAAAACATTTTGCAATGGAACAATATCATTTTTTGCTTTAGCAAGGAAAAATGCTTCCCTTGTTTTGTTATCCCAATTTACTGAGCACTAAAAATTGTACTATTATTTCAGCCATAGGGACTGTAGTGGGAACTGCTGACATAGATAGCCAGTGAGAAGTTACTACATTGTGCAATTCTCTTAAGGAGGAGGCATCACCAATTTTGAGGGAAGGAAAGGAGAAGAGAGCATGAATGTGCTCTTCTAAAATTTTCGATTTATCGTCATAACGATCTCTTAATAAAGCCCAGGCCTGTTGAAAGGATCTGTCTGATACTGTGAGCACAGAAATCAACTTCAGAGGTTCGGCCTCGAGACTACTCATTAAATGCACCAACTTCTGCGAGTCCGGTATCTGTACCTGATTAATGACTAATTGAGTAAACAAATCACGAAAACGTTGCCAATTTCTATACCTTCCATCAAATTTTGGAATTTTAATGCTCGGTAGCGAGGCATGATGACACGCCGAGGCAACAGTAAGAGGCTTTTCAAAGGGCTCGTATTTTTCATTCAATAGCTGTTTTACAGCCAAGTAAGCATTTTCACATTGCGAAAAATTTTGTTCATGAATCGTGCTAAAGAACTCTGTGGAGCTGATCGCATCCATTTTAAGAGCTTCGATATCTTTCCACACCTCGCATAACCTATCACGCAAGCACGCGAGACTGGCTACTGTTGCTGGTTGCAAAGCTTTCAAATTACTTTCAATTCGTGAAATTTCCCAAATAGCGAGACTCCACCTTTGTGATAATCTTAATTCAACTGCACCTGGCTCCTTAGCCCGCACCTTTGACTGAGACATGGTTAAATAAGCTTGCTTACTAATGAAAAGAACTGAAATGATTCACGATAGCATTTAAAGGGTATGAAATTTCATACGCGAAAAACCATCTAAAAATTTAAGGACCGACATGTATTTGTTAATTGGAAGTCAACACCACTTTCATAAGCAAAATGAGCTATGTAACTATCGTCAAAATACATTTAACCCTACAAACTTGAGACCCTAAGATCAGGAACGTGAAATATGAGGTTAGGAAAGCTGCATAAGATTTCCAGGAATTGGAAAGGCGTAACCAAGAACATGCTTTTAATTTGCACCATACAAACCGCAAAGCAAAGCGCACATAACACAAGTAAATGTTACAACAGCACTGCTAATGATTCTACTGTAATTTTGTTTTTTTATTCACAAAGGCACGCGTTCCGTGTGCGCATCACGACGCGGCATGGCGTGAACAAAACCCTCGCGTAGTCAGTGTTACCAACGAACGAACGAAGTATTCGTTCCCGGGTTTCAAGGCACCATAAAATGTCAAAGAATACAAAAAACTTTAATAATAATTTCACAAAACTTTAACAATTTCACAAAACTCTTGCAGTGTTGCGAAACACAAAATTAAAGGCTCACACTGACCAAGCGATGCTACCTGACTAACACAGCAAACAAAAACCAAATGAATGTAACATTGAAAGGTTACGAGGCACACATGGCCGGGTTGTCGAACCACACCACTGTCACAGCACCACCGCTCCTACAAATCACACCGCTGTCCAGTAGAGGGTCTCAATGCAGAAATCGTGAAAAATGCCCTTCACCGCCGTGGATGCTTCATGCTCCCGTTCCACCATAGCTCCATCCGCTTGGCCCACACTCCACCAGCTGTGTCGCCCGCTGGCCGCACATGCTCTGGGCGGTGCCCCGGGTTCGACCCCGGGCAGGGCTCAGAGGGGCGGGCAGCCGGCTAGCTGGCGGCGGGGGGGGGCGGACGTAGGCAGGGGGAGAGATACGGGCGCGACGGCGCGATGGTGTTGGTGGCGGCGGTGATGTAGTGACGTCACCGGTGTCGGCGGCGAGGGTAGCTGATTGCAACCTGGCAGGGCGGCGGAAGAGCTGTCACATGCATCAAGGCGCGGGGAAACAATGATTTAATTAATGTCTTCATTCCATCTCATTGATTGATGGATTTTTTTTTTTTTTTTTTTTTTTTTTTTTTAAGTGGGACGCGCGAATGTTGGAATTGGCGCCCCCATGACACCCTGGTCTAGCATGGAACTCCCATAATTTAGCGGGAAGCACTCCAAAGAGTGCCCAGGTGGGCGGAAGTCGCAGGAACTTGTCCGCGCCGAGCAAAATGTGCTAACACTGGGTGAAAAAAAAAACACACAGAAGTACCAACTTTCATGGAGAACGGTCCAACGGTGTTGGAGTTTTGCGAGTGATATATATATCAACATCCAGAGTTAGAATTATATATTTATGTATTTCTGACCATTCCTCTGATGAACGGTATTGCTAGACGGGTAATGATGATATGATTTTAGTGATGTTGCAGGGAAACGGGAGATCCTTAAGAGAACACGCTGCGAATCCACTTTATCCACCACAAATTCCACTTGGATTGACTGAGATTCTGAACCCCTCTGCCTAGAGGTGGAAGGTGAACGTAGGGCAGTGAATTTTGAGTAATATTGTGGATTGCCTTTGAGGGAACAGACATATTGCTTTATCTGGCTGTTTCAAAAATCGTCCTAGGTCATCTTGAGAAAAAGAACTCAAAATTTAAATCCAAAGGACAACATCATCTCATGGGTTCGCATGTTTTGTTTTTATGACAAGTGAGGATGCAACATTTAAAATGCACAGTTCAATTAGCTATCATATTTGCACACAGGTATAAATGGATGATAACCTACACAACTTGTTAAATGAATAGGAAGTGTTATTCTTTTTGAACTTCTTTAGAGTATGCAGTTAAGAGAATATCAACGTAGGAATCTGTGCTACCTGTACTGTGTATGATAGGTACGCCTCCAGCACTCAGTCACAATAAGCAAAACAAACCCTCGAAGCTCCAAATTTTAAGTTCAGCAGTTAAAACTAATACAAGTATACGTTTTAAATCGTTTTGAGTGGACAATGAAGTAAAACAATCTTTCTTATTTTACATACAGCATATCTTAGAGTTTTTTTAACTTTAAAATCATTTAATATTTTACTTCAAAAATATAGTTGTACTACGACTAAACATTTTCTCAAGTTCAATTCGTAAAACCGCCCCACCAAGATCATCAACATAACGACACAAGGTTCGGTTTTTTAATGCCCTTACAAAATGTTACGAATCCAAAATCACATTCTATTTCCGTAACCGGAGGCACTACAAAGCCTTGCAGTATGATCAATAAGAACGTGTGAAATGAGGCTGCGCTTTTTGTGAGGCGTCCCGCGACGCAGGTCATCCGGTGGGAGGGGGCGGGGGAGGGGGCGGCGGCCGGAGCAGCTGACGGCCGCAGGAGGGCGCGTGTGGGAGGGGACGGGGTCAAAGAGACTTCCGCTTGGACCGCTGCCTCTTCTGCACGTACCTCTCTTTCACGACCAAGCAACAAGCTGTGGAGCACCGGGGTGGATCCAGCCGATCATTTTGCAGGAGGCCATGTAGACTTTTGTTAAATAATAAACATATTATATTGCATTTTATTTTTACGGTTTATATACGATAATATATAATATTGTTGTTTAAATAATTACATGATTTTAATACATATAAATATTTAAGTCAATTGTGCCATAAAAGAGGGTAACAAACGAAAACCTTGGGGAGCCATGCCCCCCCCTAGATCCGCCACTGGTGAAGCACATGTACACGGGAGAAATAATTGGCGAAATTAGATATCTACCGGGAAAGTATGCAAAGAAAGTAACAATGTTTTTTATTAAGAATGAATTTATAAATAATAATAATAATAATAATAATTTTTAATTTCGTATAAGTCAACACATTCGGTAGATGCTCCCAAATGAGCAATGCTTGTACTCTGGTGCCGTTTAAATAAGAAAATAACTAAAACAAAAACCGATTATGGTACAATAGACAAAATGATTAATAAGCAAGTAAAAGTTTTAGACAGTAGTAACCTACCTTATATGTAAAGAAAACTGTACAAAACGTGTATAGTTACGCAGAGCAAAAGAAGAGAAAACTGAGTTATGATTTCACAAATTCAAATTTAAAATTGTTTAAAATTTCCCTAAAGAAATAACATTCACACTCAGGAAAGAAAGAAATGTGCTAATTCAATTGTCTCGACTGTACCTATGTAGTTGTAAAGTGAACAGTAACATTCTATATGTAAGTGTAGGATTTTGTAGCGTACATTTCCAGAATCCTTGAGCAACGACAAAACAAAACATTTGATTTCTTGAGCGTCTTTCCTTGGTTCTCAGTACAAGTCCGTTTGCAAGTTCAATTTCCCAACCTGTGTGGCCTAAATGTAATAATTATCGTTTTAATGGAAGAGTGGGCGGAGTCTGATTATCCCTAGAGGTAGAGAAGTCAATCGCTAGAAATACTTCAGACGCGTGTCTGTGAAAACGAGTGACCTGGTTAGTGCAGTCAAGTAACAAAATCCGTTTTCTGTTGTTTTTTATATGCCAAGCTGTAAAATACGTGTATTATAAATAAATATTCAGATAATTACACATTAAAACAAATGTGTCAACACGCGAGATACGCATGTATTTGAAAGATTTGATTAAGATAAAGTTGTATTCTTTAACACAGGAAGCACGTGTTTGCAAGGACACCACAAGATTTGATCTGAAGTCACGTCATCTCTTTCCGTGAGAACGACCCGCCGGCTCGGCGTCTGGTGTAAGTGGCGCCTTGAAGAGATAGTCAGAGGCGGATTCAACTGATCATTTTGGAGGGGAATAGATTTTTGTTAAATAATAAACGTTTGTTACTATATTTTACATTATTTTTGGAGTGTATATATTATAATATACAATATTATTTTTTAAATAATTACATAATTCTAACATAAAAAAATATGTAAATCAATTTTGCCAAATAAAAAGAAAACAAATGAAATCTCTAGGACTTTTGGAGGTCCGTGGCTGCCATGACCTCTCCCCTGAATCCGCCACTGGAGATGGTACCCGCATTCTCCCTACCTTGGAGCTCACACCCTCCTCTCTCAACTTCGCCGCGCGCTTCCTGCCAATGTGGACCAAGGTTCAGAAAGTACGGCCAAAATATGAAATTGCTTTCCAACATGCCAGATTCTACTTCTGAGATTTTCGATGTCGCAAGTAAAGGACTAACCAGAAATTAAGGAGACGAACACGGTATTCAGTCTAACCAATGAATTTTTTTACAGATAGATAGATGTCGGTCAGGAATCTCCATTAATGTAGATTGTTGTGACCAACATCCATTACTCTGGAATCTATTATGTTTGGTAACCTTTAAGCGCTATTTTTTTAAATTTTAAATGAAAACTTGGATACATTTGTATATTCATGGTATTTTGATTCTACTTGTTACAAAGCTGAAATGGCAAAACAAATGTGGCCATAGAAAATTTACTTTTAATTTCCAAACCAAGCGACAATCTGATTATTTAATAAATATAATGAATATAATTTTATTTGAGATCTTTGGATCATCATCATTAAAGACCGGATTTTCGTGCAGGAAAACCCTCAAAAACGTGCAGTAAAAACACCAAAACGTGCAAAAAGTGCAACAACAATATACAAATTTTGCAAAATGGTTTTATGTAGTCTAAAAACACCAGTTAATTCACTGATTACCTTATTTTATACTTTGGATGTGAAATTTAAGGTAAATTAAATATGATAACAGTTATTTACTATAGTTAAGTTTCTACATATCGTTTAAACAAATCATCTCATTTTTAATATTATTTACATTTAAAATTACGTTTGCAGAAAGTACAAAAATTGAAAAGTACAAAAATTTCTTGAGAAACCAAGAAGAATTACGTTACACACGCAATATTCTTAACGTTTTGATAATTTACAATTATGTCCATTTCCAAATTATTTTTTGAGAAATGACTGTATCATGTAACATCTAATATACGTTTCACATAGATAAACTTAGTTCTACTTTAATACTTTTATGTGTCCCGAGCTTCACTCTGGCGTATGTGTGCGCGCAACTAAAAGCGGTCAAAAACTGTTCATTCTCTCTCGTAATTCGCAGGCTGACTTCTGTTCTGAGAAATTCGGATGAATTTGAAACGCAATGCAGAAAGGTCAAATGTAGTACGCGTATGTAGTCTCTTGTTTGGTATGTTCGGCTAAGATAGACGAAACAGATATGTTATCCGATTGGGAAGGCAGACCACGAACATTGAATTGGCTGAGAGGCCGCAACCAGCGACCGCGGTCCGAGTTCATTGCAACAGCGCACATATCTCAGATATTGTTATTAGACAATAGGCATCATGAAAGATACAGGCGCTCAGTTCATAGGGCAACAAATGAGAGAATTGATACACAATAACTGGCATTTGGATTTCACAAATCACCCGAATACACTGCTGGGTTGTTAATTTTTTTAAAAATGAAACCTTTAAAAAAGATAAATTAAACAAGTTGATAATTATATTTTATGCAATAAAACTACGAATATTGCAAATTCGTCCAGTAAAATTCCAAAATGTGCAGTTTTCAGGCAACATAACCTAAAACGTGCAATATCGTGCAGCAACCCCCGAACGTGCAATTTCGTTGAAAATAAAACAAGTACTAAAATAATCTCCGCTTGATGATTCAAATTTCTTTAAAGGTTTCATCCAATTTCAAGTTAGCAGTGGAAAGATGCAATAACTAGGGAATCCAGTCTTTAATCATCATTATCAACCTAAAGGCAAAATGTGCCTTGTTTCTGCCGTTACGACATACTGTTTGCTAGTATCATTTTCAAAATTGTACAGTATTCCAGAAAAATTTAAGAGAAAAAATGGAGTCGTATTTAAGAAACCATTTTTAATTTCCCGTATACGTACGTATACACGGAGTAAAATACGTAGTGTAGGGAAAGTTATGTAATGCTGCGCGAAAAAATGGCAAACTTTCGGCGGAAAAAAATTAATTGCCGGGCCGCGAAAACGAAAAAGTGGATAAAACCAGTTGCTAAATTAAGAAAAAAAATCCCCTAACACATGGTGTAGCCACAAACCCTGTTTTCAAGGTCCTTGATACCGAAAACCCAATTGAAAGGAAAACGTCCGTCTGTCCGTCCGTCTGACCGTCCGTCCGTCTGTCCGTCCGTCTGTCTGTCCGTCTGGGAACACTGCTAGCGCCTAAACCATACGTACGATTTCTTCCAAAATAGATATTACCCGTCGATCTGATTCTAGTCGAAGCTTTGAGATTTTGAAAAAGATTCTTCAAAATTTGGGGGTACTTTATATGAAGCCCCCCGGGGATTTTCAAACTTTTCTCAAAAACGGCTCCAATTTTTTCTTTAAATTTCTTGTATGAATAGAGTAAAATACACTTATTTATATGGCATAGGTCCGATTTTCATGATTAACTCTGAATTTTTGAAAAGTTGCAAAAGTTTAAAATATTTACGGCGTTTTTCTGGAACTACAAAATTGAAGATAGAAATTTTTCCTTCAAATAAAATTTTTTCTTCATAGTGAGTTCTTTCTTTAAGGTCATGTAAATGTTTTTCAAAATCTTAGTAGTTTTTGTGGAATATTGCGTGCAATATGTGCAATTTTAAAAAATTACAAAAACCAGATTTTCTCAAAAACGGCTCCAAATTTTTTCTTTAAACTTTTGGTAGGGATAGTGGTAAATTTACTCTATCAGATGACATCAAAGCCATATTGGTCTATCGGTTGGTTTTTTCAAGAATTGCAAAAATGTATTTTTTTTACTTGTCTCTCACGTCGTTAGTAATTACATTATCGGCGATTTTTTCACATTATTATATTTACGAGTATATATGCTTTAAATAATGTCAAGTAAATTTTCTCGAAAACACAACCGTTTTCTGTGAAAAGTAGATCAAATTTCGGCATTTTCAGAAATGCTCAAACGCCATTTTCTCATATATGGCTGCATATTTTTTCTTGAAACTTTTGTGACCGATAGTGATAATTACACTATTTCATATGACGTAAAGTTTATTTTGAGTTATTTTTTGTTTTTCCAAAAATTATATAAATGTAAATTTTTTAAAGATCTCTCACATCTTTAATATGCACATTATCCGCAATTTGTAAAGATTATTATATTTGTGAGTGTAAGTCCTTCAAATAACTTCAAATAAAGTATTTTGAAAACTCAAACATTTTCTGCGAAAATGAGCTTCAAATTTCGCATTTTTAGTAGCGCTAAAACGCCATTTTCCCTTAAACGGCACATAATTTTTAAAAGAAAATTGCCATCAATGACTAGGTTTTTGTGTTCTTTAATATTCTAAAATTAATATTTCGTTCTACCAATAGGAAACCGAAAAATTAAGAAAATGACAAACAAAATGTACTTTTGGCGGTGATAGATGACAGCTGGCAAGAAAGAGTTTGTGGCAATTCCGAATAGGTAACGAAGACCCAAGGAAATAGAAAACTAATACGGGAAAGTCTGTGCCATTGTGTGGCACCACTAGTTTATTGCTTTTACCTCAAGTAAAAATTAAGATAAAATTACAAGTTTTTGTAATTTGTAAAAATTGTATTTTTTGACGTTATTTAGAGATCTATTTTTTAGAAAATATTTTATTTAGGAAAAGAGTTTCTATCATTTATATTGTTTTACAATGTTTATATTTATGTTTATGTTTATATTTTTTCTTCCGACATACAGAGTTACCCGAAAATGAGACCTACACCATTTTTGTAAGTGTAATTTTGCTCTATTTCAGAACAAAAAAAGGAAAACTTTGAAGTTGTTTTTGAGAAAACCTTTTTGAAAAATCGCCTTTATTGCATAGTGTATAGTGTAAGTGAAGTGTAGTTCTTCTGATCAATGGATCAAGGCACTTTTATTATTTGGTTTTTGTCCAGCTCTTCCAGGCTCAACCCACAGCGCGGCTACCTCCTCTGGCGCGAGTGCTGCTGTGTCAATAACGATGTGTTTCCGGAGCGTTTTTTGCCCTGCCAGGGACGTCTCGTCCTGTCACCCACGTTGCCCGCGTGCCGCCCGCCTAACCGGATAGAGATAATCGGTTCCGTCTGCAAATTTCCGCTCCACTCCTCCGGCCGTGGTGGTGATGCTGGCCAAAAAGGGGAGACCGACGAAGATTTTCGACTTCCTCGATAAACGAATTTGAGACTTATTGGGTTTCAAAAAATGTAGCAATATCATCTTCGAGCAACAAACAACGTTAATGGTGTTTAAAAAATCTTTTAGTTTTTTATAACATATTTTGTTAAATAAGTGTGTTGTAGCTGATTATGAAGCCATTAGAATTTATAATCCCTATTCTCTTAAATGGGTATTTACGTAGCTATTGTCTATTTTCTTCTGAAAACTTGAAAATTATTTAGATTTTTATCGTTATTTGTTTTCAATAGGGTGTGGAATGCTAAAGATTGGCCCACTGACCGGTGCAACGCAAGAGCGTAGAACGTTGAGACACTTTTTTTTTTCCAAAATGGATTTTCCCCCATCGATCTAGCTTACTAGAGGCCCTTCGAGTCAGTAATGTATATTTTAATTGTAGGGATTACTTTACATCAACCCTTGATATTTTCGAAATTTTCCCAGAAATGGCTCTAATTTTTGCTTTCTCACCTTACGAAGGAACTTCGTAAGAAGAGAAAGTTATGTAATCGTACTCCGGAAAATGGCAAATTTTCGCCAGAAAAAGTCTTATCTTTTATTAAATGTTTACATCGATAGAGCAAATACGCTTAAAAATTGCAAAGATAGCATTCTTTAAACGTTGAATTTTCGAAAATTGCGAAAGTTCAATTTTTTTTCGGCTGCTTCCTACAACTACATTTTGGAGATAAAGATTTTTTTCCGAAATCTGTTCTTCAAAGACAGCATTTAAATAAGGCTATGTCCGATTTTTCGAAAACATTAATAGTTTTCGTGTAATTTTGCATCAAAAAGGACAACTTTTCGAAAATGATTTTCTGAAAAATGGCTTAATTTTTTTCTCAAATACAGCAAAATTCCGGAAATTCGCATCATATCTAGTATATTCAGTTCTAAGATTCAAAGATATATCTCCCGTTTTTTTAAACATTTTTCGTTGTTTCCACGTAAGGTACGTTTTGTGTTTGAGAAGTATCGGAAATTTCTAACGAACAAGATCGTATCTTACGTAGACATGCCCGAATATCACTAATCATAAAAGTAAGACACGTAAAATACTTTAAGATATAATGGATGTACAGTATATTAACTAAAACTGTTTTTACCCAAAAGTTCTACTTTTTCTGAAGTACGAGTATGTCCTTTAGGTTTAGGAAATTTTAAAAGTGTTCGTGATATTTCTCTGTTCACTACATAAAGAGTGTTATGTCCAAAAAGGCAAAATTTGATTTTATATTACTGTAACACCCCGCCCCCGTACACACGACCACTCATCGGTGTCGGCGGTGTTAATCTCTCTCAGGGCGTGACCCGACTCACCTGTGGATTCCCGTCTGCTGCAGGTTGCCTCATGTGCTCGGCTGGAATCTATTTAGGACGCATGCGTGACTGGGCATATTCATGCACTACACAGTAAAACGCTCTTTCATGATTTCTGAGTTTAATTCACAGCAAAAAATAATCGGGTGAAGCCCCCTACAGTTCTTAATACTATCTTAACCTAACTTATAACTAGCTTAACTTAACAGTCCAACCCTTCCGGTCATCGCACGGGCGCTCCGTTCCTCCGGGCGTCGGCATCGGCCCGGGTGTCGGGCGGCAGGGCAGCGGCGCTTCCCCGCCGTTTCCTGGACCGGACGGGCAGCTGGTGGCCGCGGCGGCGGTGTCGCGGCACGCGGCAGGCCTTGGCTGCGGCGGCGTAGGGCTGCACGCGGGCGGCGTGCGCGCGACAGCGCAGCGGCGGCGGCGCGGCGCGTGGGCTGGCGCGGCGGCGACGACGGCGTGGCAGCGGCTGCGCGCGGGCGGGCGCGCGCGGCAGGCATTGACTGCGGCGGCGGCGGCCAGGAATCGCCACACCAAAGCGTCTTTTAGTGGCTGTTTTTATCTAAAATGCATTTGTTTTGGAACAATAATACTCTTATTTGAATAGTAGGATTAATGATGTTTGTTTTGCTTAAATTGCAATTGTGGCCATGTGACCAATGATAGGAATTGAATTTGGTTACTGGGTTTCATCTCTGGTAGTTCTGATACAGTGAGTTTTCAGATAAAAACATAATGACTTTGTAAGAAATGAGGAAGTGAATGGTAATAACTAAATAAGTGATATTTGCAGTTTAAATTGACTTTACTACATGAATCTGAATGGCAAATGAACATATAAATTACAAAAATAACACTTACTTTTCTTTGATGTACAACATGTTATGATACTTAAAATTAACATACAATCGTGATTCTTGATTTCAAGATGAGAAGTTTTCAGTTGTTCTTTCCGTTCTGCTTCGTTTTGAAGTTGATGCACACGCACAGTACTTAGTATGTGGTCACAACACAATTTGGATATGATTGAACATTTACTGTAGTTGAAGTTTGACACGTTTGACTGACTATGACACGTTTTGTACAAAATACCGATGAGAACAATGGTTTACGTAAATTGTGAGCGCACGGGCTCGCTTGAAACATGTGGCCTCGGCGGTTGCCTGCCAAACACTGCATGCGAACACAGTAACGGATTTTTACGCCACCCTCCTGCACGCTGTTGCCGGAGCGGTGTCGGCTCGGCGTGGCGTTGGTTCGGTGTTGCCGCTTTGAGTTTCTCAGCGCGATTTGTAACATGCTGCCCCCGTCAGTGCGTAGCGCTGAAAAATCGATTATTGTTACGAATCGCGTGTTACAAATGGCTGTCTTGGGTTTCTTGTGGTAAAGGACAAATGTTGCTAATGCTGCGCTTGTAGATTCCTGATGTTGTAGTGACGTCGACTACTCTTACTTTTCCGTCTCTTCCTGGGTACGTTTTGCTTATTCTTCCTAACTTCCATGTTGCTGGTGGTAAATTGTCTTCTTTAAGGAGTACTATTGTGTCTTCCGTGAGATTGGGATGAGATGAATGCCACTTATTCCTCCTTTGTAAGGTTAAGATGTAATCTTGGGACCACTGTTTCCAAAATATTTGTGTTAAGTTTTGTATTTTCTTCCATCTTGAAATGTGGTCTAATTTGATTTCTGAATCTTTTGATGATACAAGTAGAGATGGCCTTTGATTTAATAGGATGGCTGGTGATAAATAATTGAAATCTTGATGATCCTCAGTTAGTGGAACCAACGGTCGTGAATTTAGTATTGCTTCTATTCCACATGCTAATGAAGTTAGTTCCTCGTAATTAAGAATTCGATTACCCACTGTAGGTATGAATATTCTTTTGAAACTTTTGACTGCTGCTTCCCATATTCCTCCAAAATGAGGACTGCGTGGGGGAATGAAGTTCCACGTGACCTTTAAATGCGCAGTAGCGTCTTGTATTTGATGTTGTATTATTTTGTTTTCCAGGAAGCACAGTAGCTCTTTTAATTGCTTTGACGCTCCCTTGAATGTCGTTGCATTGTCAGAATACATGTGAGACGGAATGCCTCGTCGATTTGTCATTCGAAAGAATGCAGCTAAGAATGCTTCTGAAGTTAGATCCGATACTACTTCTAGATGTACTCCCTTTGTTGCTAGACAAATGAAAACAGCAATGTAACTTTTGGTAAATTTTCTCGATCTGGGTGTTCCCAATCTAGTAGTAATTGGACCTGCGTAGTCTATTCCACAATGCGAGAAGGCTGGTGAAACAGTTACTCTTGGAGCTGGAAGCTGGCCCATTAATTGTTGTGGTTTCAGTTTAGATTGTTTGAAACATGGTATGCATGATCTGATGACACCTTTTGTAGTGCGTCTAAGAGATGGGATCCAAAATTTTTGACGAATCTGTGACATAATTGATTGCGTTCCTGCATGAAGTAGTTGTAGATGCACTTGTCGAATCAATAATTTTGATAGTCGGTGAGTTGATGGGAGAATGATTTGATGTTTGGTATTGAATGGAAGATAGGTGTTGTCTAGTCTTCCTCCTACTCTTAATAATCCATCAGTATGTAGTTCTGGAGCTAATGACTTGATTTTACTTTGATGATGGATGGGCTTGTTAGCCTTTAGTGCTGTCAATTCTTGTTTGTAAATTTGATTTTGAACTATCTTACAGATAATTTCTTCCGCTTCTTGCAATTGTGCCGGCAATATGGGTGGATTGATGCGAGCCTTTGGGTACCTTAAGTTGTGAATGAAGCGTACACACAGTGCGATGCTTCTTAGAACCTTGTTGTAGCTTGAGCAATTTTCAATCAGTTGCAGTAATTGATTCGATGTTTCCCTGATTAAGAAGTCTGCTGCCCCCGAATCATGGGTGCAGACAGTAAGATTTGCTATTAGAAGCGTAGTGATGATCTTTGGGTGAGAATTCTGCAAAAGAAAGGACGGTCCTTGCCACCACAGTTGGTTGTCTCTTAGTTGAGATAGTTGAGTTCCTCGTGAAATGAGATCAGCTGGATTATGATTAGATGTGATGTGATGCCACTTACAATGATTGGTGAGTTCTTGAATTTCTGACGTTCTTATAGTCACAAACGGTATTCGTTTTTATGAGGTGACTTTATCCATGCACAAACTGTAGTAGAGTCTGAATAAAGATGTATTCGATTGACGACTATTGGTAATCTTGGCACTACCTTTTTGACTAGTCGCGCTAATAGTAGTGCTGCGCACAATTCCAAATGTGATATTGCTCGTTCTCGTACTGGAGTGACTCTTGATTTGGCGACGAGCAGATTGCATTGTACCTTTCCCTTCTCAGTGGTTGTTCGTACGTACAAACAAGCTCCGTATGCTGATAAACTGGCGTCTGCAAATCCATGGATTTGAATTTCTGTTGTGTCTTGATCCTTTCGTACACTTCTTGGAGCTGTTAGTTGATTCATGTTTTGTAGATCATTGAATATATGTTTCCATTCGATGAGTAATTCTGGCGTTAATAAGTCGTCCCATTCAATCTTCGTTTTCCATATTTTTTGCAATAACATTTTTGCTTGAATGATTACTGGTGCTGCAAGACCAATAGGATCATAACATTTTGCAATGCAGGAAAGTACCATTCGTTTTGTGAACTGGTGAGAATTTGAGATTTGTTGGTTGCTGCAACTAAATGCAATTTCGTCATCAGCGATGTTCCACGTTAATCCCAATGTACTTACACCTTCTGTGAGAATTGTTGACGTTTGAACTTCTTTACTTTCGTTTGGAATGATATCCATCAATTGTTGAGAATTTGATAGCCATTTGTGCAAATGAAAACCACCTTTGTCTAGAACTTTGGTTAATTCTTGATAATGTTCAATTGCTTCCTCAGGTGAGTTGGCTCCTGTGAGTATGTTATCTACGTAGAAACAGTTTTGGATTTTTTCATGAATGATTGGATTGTCAGCTGCTTCATCGTCGGCTAATTGATTTAATGTTTTAGTTGCTTGGTATGGTGCACATGCGGTACCATATGTCACCGTGGATAATTGAAATTCTTGAATTGCAGTTTGAGGATTCGGTCTCCAAAATATTCTCAGAAGATTTCTATCAGATGGATTCATTATTATTTGTCGATACATTTTGATGATGTCCGCGGAATATCCAACCGGCCACATTCGAAAGTTCAGCAGAATATTTAATAGGTCTGGTTGTACCACTGGTCCTACTGCCAAGATGTCATTGAGGCTAACCTTATTTGACGTTTTAGCGGAGGCATCGAAGACAGTTCTCAATTTTGTGCTGCTTGATTGTTCCTTTATGACTCCGTGATGAGGTAAGAAGAAATTCCGTTCATTTGTGTTGATTGGAGGAGCTGGCTGCATGTGTCCAAGCTCTTTATATTCATTCATGAAATCTTTGTACATTGTTGCGAATTGAGCATTGTGCTCAAATTTTCTCTCTAATGCTTCGTATCGTTGTAAAGCTTGTTTCCGCGAATCACCTAATTCTGGAGCTGTTGGCTTGATTGGAAGTGAAACGATGTATCTGCCCGTTTCATCTCTGCTTGTGGTAGCTTTGAAATGTTCTTCGCAGAAAATTTCTTCCGGAGAATGCATGGCTTCAGATGATAGTTCTTCCAATTCCCAGAACCGCGTTAATTCATCTTTTACTTGTTGTGAATCAATAAAGTTGGAAATTAATGGTTCCCTTTGTTGTTCTTCTGGTTGATAGCTTCCCATGAACGTCCAGCCGAATACTGTGTTGATTAATGATGGTAGCTTGGGATGCGTCCACTTGCCGGGAATGAAGACATGTGCCGTGATGTCTGCTCCTAACAACATATCTACATTGTTTGGTTTGTGAAACGTTGGATTTGCAATCAGTATGTTTTCGGGTATTATCCATCTTGAAATGTTGATGTTGGTTGAAGGTAGCTGTTTTTGCGATCTTGTTGACTACAACATATGTATTTTTCTGAGGAACCATGATGAGAATTTTGATCGAATTTTTGCGTTAACTATGGATGATGCTTCAGTTTCATTGTCTGTAATCGTTTGGATAGTAAGCTTTGTTGGTTTTGTTGCTAGCTTGAGCTGGTTGGCTAATTGTTGCGTTATCAAATTACAATTGCTTCCGCTATCTAACAAAGCGCACACCTCGTGAGCCTCATTGTTTTGATCTAAAACAAGCAACCTAACAGTTGGCAATATTGTTGGTTTGATTGATGATCCTGCTTGACATGCCATGATTTGTTGTGGTTGCTGATGATTTTGACTAATTGTTCCTCCTAAAGACATTGAACCTTCTGAAGGAGAGACTGGTAATTTCTCTGAGTCTGGATTGTTGGATGTACAGTAGCACGTTTTTGCTACGTTAAGAAAGATAGAATTCTTTATAAATGAGTCATGCAACAAAGTGTGATGATTTTTGTTACACGTTTTGCATTTCGCTGTACTGCAGGTATGATTTACAATATTAGCTCTTAGGCAATTGTAGCAAAAGTCGATTCTTTTTCATGTGCGCTAGCCTGTCCACTGGATTTAGTAATTTAAATGATTGACATTGAAAAATTGAATGTGATTCCTTGCAATATGGGCATTTTGCGAATTTTGAAAGTTCGCCGGTAATCTTGGTTCCTGACCCACTGTTTGGATGTCGTTGGATGATTCCCGGGTTTGATAAGGAATTTTCTTCGATTCGGAACAATCTTTCAAGAAAGTTATGCATGTCCTGAATTGCTGGATTGGCGTTAGTTGCTACCTGTTTCTCCCATTCTCTAGCTATTTCTGGTGGGCAATGAGCTAACATACGGTGGATGACCATAAGTTCGATTGCCGGTACTTGTAACGTTAATGCTTGCAATGCCTTGTAATTGGCCATGTAATGATCTGAGAATCTCTGAATTGAATGGGGTTCCTTTAAATTAATTGCTGGAGGACATTCAAAATTAGCTATGTACGAAGAGGCTAATCTACGAGGATTGTTGTATCTTTCATTCACTAGTTGCCATGCTACTTGGTAATTTTCTGAAGTGTTGGTTAGATTGCTAATGATTGATTGAGCTTCGCCTGTGAGAGCATTTTCCAAGTAATGAAATTTTTCTACATTGGTCAAATGTACATTTTCATGGATTAGTTTATTGAATATATCTCTAAATTTTGTCCACTGTGAAAATTCACCGTTGAAAGTTGGTGCTTGCAATGCTGGAAGTCGTAATCCTAAATGAACTTCATTGAGTGGAAGCATGCTTGAATTAGTTGGCACAGTTGGGGGTGGAGTGTTTGATGTCTGCCTATCGAATGGTGAGTTTTTTATGCGTAGTTCAACTTCTGTTATAAGGTCAATATGTTCATTTTCTAGTTGTAGAAACTGTTCTATGGTAAGTTCATCATCACTAACAAGAGATTCTTGAGCCACTTTGAGTTCGTTCCACGATTCTTTGAGATTAGTTAATAGATTGATTAACTTGTAATGTGAGTTTTCATCTATGATGGTAAAGTTATGCAACCACGTGCATTTACTTTTGAAAATCTGAAGTGCTACGTTTCGCCTATCAACAAGATTTTTCCTAGCTAGTCTTTCTGCCTTCGACATTTTGACCACAGTGTTTTTAGTATTTCTACACTAATTGTTTTAATGATTTAAATCACCTTCTGTACTGCCCCCGAAGAAGTACTGAATGTAAATAATGTCTGATGTTTAATAATGTTTGTTAATAAGTTGAATTACTGCTTGTCTATCAGGGGACACCTTGTTGACACTTTACCTCTGATAACACTGATAACTGTTAGTCTGATACCTTATAACACTGATAACACGTTCAAATAACTTGCCTTAATCTAACATCACCTCACTTACAAATCAATGTTACATGCTGAAGTTTACTAAATACTAATGAACACTATGCTGCTGAATTGAAACTGTACATGTATAACTTATAAATGAACATTTGACATGAAACCTCAGTCATAAATAAAGTTAGTAAACACTGTTCATGTACTTTGATATTGTATGCATGTGAATTGCAACTTTAAATGTTGACTGATTAGTTTAATGAATGGTGATGAACACTATATTGCTGACTTGAAGATTATACATGCATAAATTATAAAAACACTTTGACATGACCCTTCATTTACCAATAAATGTTACTTGCCACTTTTAAAGAATACTAATGAATACTATACTGCTGGATTGAAAAATGTACATACATAAATTATAGAAACACCTTGACATGAAATTATTATCACAAATAAATGTTACTGAACACTGATTATGATTTGGTATTGTATGCATGTGAGTTGTAACACTTTTAACATGTTAACTGAATAGTTTCATGAATAGTAATAAACACTGTACTGTTGTCTTGAATACTACATGCACATTGTAAAACACTCTGATGTGAAATCTCAGTGGAATTATTTCGTTATGATTACTGCCATTCACTGAATATAATGATATCTGATTCACATCCGATGCCAGGAGGACCAATGTTTTTATCTAAAATGCATTGTTTTGGAACAATAATACTCTTATTTGAATAGTAGGATTAATGATGTTTGTTTTGCTTAAATTGCAATTGTGGCCATGTGACCAATGATAGGAATTGAATTTGGTTACTGGGTTTCATCTCTGGTAGTTCTGATACAGTGAGTTTTCAGATAAAAACATAATGACTTTGTAAAGAAATGAGGAAGTGAATGGTAATAACTAAATAAGTGATATTTGCAGTTTAAATTGACTTTACTACATGAATCTGAATGGCAAATGAACATATAAATTACAAAAATAACACTTACTTTTCTTTGATGTACAACATGTTATGATACTTAAAATTAACATACAATCGTGATTCTTGATTTCAAGATGAGAAGTTTTCAGTTGTTCTTTCCGTTCTGCTTCGTTTTGAAGTTGATGCACACGCACAGTACTTAGTATGTGGTCACAACACAATTTGGATATGATTGAACATTTACTGTAGTTGAAGTTTGACACGTTTGACTGACTATGACACGTTTTGTACAAAATACCGATGAGAACAATGGTTTACGTAAATTGTGAGCGCACGGGCTCGCTTGAAACATGTGGCCTCGGCGGTTGCCTGCCAAACACTGCATGCGAACACAGTAACGGATTTTTACGCCACCCTCCTGCACGCTGTTGCCGGAGCGGTGTCGGCTCGGCGTGGCGTTGGTTCGGTGTTGCCGCTTTGAGTTTCTCAGCGCGATTTGTAACAGTGGCGGCCGGCCCTCAGGCCGCGTCCGAACGCTTCTTCGTTCATTCGAGTATCGGCACTCACACGGTGTTCCGCCTCCCCCATCGGCGGCACCTGAGCGGGCGGTGAGGTGGCGACGATGCGTTGCCGGCGGCGATCTAGCGTCTCGCGGCGGTCGTTGCCATCGGACCCAACACCTCGGTCGTCGCTTACATCGGAAGGTAACACTCGCGGCCGTCGCTCGTATCGGAATGGCCGAGTCTCGCGTTCGCAGCAACCTCCCTTGCTCGCGAGATCACATGTCTCACCCCCGCCTAGTGTTCGACTATTGGCGCAGCCAAACCGCGTGATGCGCGCCGTCCAATTGCCATGGGTCCATCGACGGTTGGAACCCGATTTCGAGTGGGCGTTCACGTCACCACGATTTCCGAGAAGACGCTGGGTGCTCTGACGCAGCGCTCGGAAATACCAGAGGTGTGGCAAACGGTCTTTGAACAAAGGGAGGCGCTCCCCCCGGCGGCCGGCGGCGACCCTTCGCGCACTCAGGTAGCGGAGAAACGCACATTTTCAGCCAGCTACGTTTTCCCGGACTCCCTGTTATATAAAATATTCATCTCGCACACGCCGAAATTAGTTCGTGTGCGACCGTCCCATTACATTCACCCCCTCCACCGCCTAGCTATGAAATCGGAGAGAAAAGATGATTTCATGGCTCAACAGAAAACTAATGGCGACGGGAGCAAACGGAATAATTTAACAAAAAAAACCCTAATCAAAATATAGACGAAATACACACTAAAACTACAAATAATTGAACAAAGTGCTTACAATAGCAGGAAAAATAAAAAAACTACGACAAATGAAGCGAGGGAAATACTATCGGGAATATCTCATCCACAAACACCAACATTAAAACCAACCCAGTAACGTCCTCGTTATAGGAAATAAGAACTCCAACCCACATCAACAATAAGTAAACCGTCTAACAATTAAGCAATGACAATTAAGTAAATCTCGGTAAACGAATGAAGAAGACACAGGCAGTCGGTAGAGACTTAAACAAACCACATCAACAATAACATATAAATTCAACGAAGACTAGCACATAATAGACAACTAGAGCACTAATTAATTGATAAACAAAAATACTAAAAATACGACAATAACTAATGAAAAGGACAAAACAGGTCTCATTCGCGAAATGGAATTAAATTAAAAGCATTATATTTTCCGGCCGGTTGCCTATCGTCTGTGACGAGTTCAAAAACATTGGGGTGAGGATTACCTCGAATAGTGAAAGGGCCTGCGAACAATGGAAAAATCTTCGCAAACAGACCTCTCGGCGCGTCAGACGAAGCAGGTGTGCGCAGAAGCACCCTGTCCCCGACTTTGAATTCGTGCGGTCTCTTGACCATCTTCTCTCTCTTTTCAGCTGCTCTATTTAAGTTCGCGTAAACACCGCGGCACCTTTCCTCATAGTTCAATACACTGTGCGTGGCCAGGCGCTCTAAAAGAGGAAAATCGGCTGGTGGCTTCTTTCCGAAATGTATTTCAAAAGGAGATAGGCCCGCGCTCTCGTGAGGTACGCGATTAATCCATTTATTAATGTGGGGCAGTACTTCTGATCCAAACACCTAATAAATATGCTCCAGAATTTCGGAGACCGAAAGGAGTGCGACACCAAACATAACTCAAACCATCGTGCAAAAATCCAGTGAATTTCTGGTCATCGGGGTGAATTGCGATCTGCCAGTAAGAAGAAACAAAATCAATAGCTGAAAAATATTTAGCACCATGGAATTTCCCTAAAGTGACGTCAATTGGCACGACCGAGTCGTGATCTGGAACAGTTACCTGATTTAATCTCCTAGCATCGAGACAAATACGAACTCCACCATCCTTTTTTCTTACTATTACCAGGGGATTGATATACGGCGTAGAAGCTCTTTTAATAATTCCTTCTGCAATCATGTCTGAAATCGTCTTATCTACTTCTGTCCTCAAAGCAAATGGAACAGGATAATTTCTACATTTAAACGGTGAGCGGTCGGTAACTTGAATGCGAAAGAGAAAATCCTTAATGGGTTCTGTCGGCCGAAGAAAAATTTCAAAATTATTGAACAACATGTCCCGTAAAGCGCTATTCTCGGCTGCTGTCAGACAGTGGTTGCGATCAATAGAGTGGGTGATACTTTCTCGTACCTCGTCCCTATTCAAATTGTTGATCCTGAATTCATCAGCAATCAATTCATTATTTTCGCCGGTGAACGGCAGTAAATACGGCGGTTCGAACCTCAACACGTTCTCTTTGAAATCGATACAGACCTGTAACTCACGTAAGAAATCAACGCCTAAAATGAGCTCGTAAGCTAGATTTTTGATGACAAGACATGTAGCATCGAACTGAAAAACTCCGTGGCTAATAGTTACAAAGATTTGTTTAGTAATGGGATGGCTTTTCTTCCTATCCGCTCCAACGACGTAAGTTTTAAGAATGGGAAACTCGGGCAAATTTGAGTGTTCACTCTTTAATTTAAAATAGAATTGCTCCGAAACGGCTGAAACTTCACTCCCTGAATCAATTAAATCTGGACTGGCTTGCCCTCGCACTCTGCGGCGATGATCGGACACCTTCTTGCCCTGGCTCGATCGACATCGCGATCCGCTTTCTCCTCAAATATTTCGTCAATAATAACGGTTCTCACTAGTGGCATCTCTACAGTACTTGTATTGCGTCCCAAGCGCTGATGCCTACCTGCTCCGGACGCTTCTAATTTTCCGAGGGTCGGTTCCCTCGCCCCTCGGCGGGTGAATGTCCATCGGGTCGTTCGTCCCGAGGTGGGCCTCGGTCGTGCTGTCCCCTGTTTCTGCCGGCGTCGCCCTCTCGACGCGGCCACCTCTGATTGTTTTGCGGTGGAGGCCTATCATTTTCTGTCTCATTATTCCCCGAAATTCGTGCCTGGTCGAATTTTCCTAATAAATCTTGGAATTCGTGGATATTTTCCAAGCGCGCGCTGTTCAGAGAATTCTGAATTCGCTCCGGGAACTGTGATGTGATGATCCAGATAAGCCGGTTATCACTAATTGAAGGATCGCACAAACGGAATGCTGCAATTTTCCCGACGGCATAGTCCAGATATGATATCCCCATCTTCGGATACCACCTCTTCTCTAATAGTCGGCGCTCATACGTGAATTTGGTTTCTTCCCCCCAAAACCGTTTCAAAAATTTCTCCCTAAATTCCTCGTATGTCTCGGGAAATCGTGACATTGATAAGCTCCATTGGAGTGCGGCTCCAAACAAATACTGTTGAGCGAATTTTGCTTTTAGCCTGTTGGGTACTGCGTTAGATAACGTAAAATAATCTTCCATGCGTCGCAAGAATTCGTACGGATGTTCGTTTTTCGCACCTGAAAAACCGAGATTTTGCGGCGGCGATAAATGAACTCTACTTCCGTGGCCGTCTGAACATACTCCTGCGGGTGTTTGCATTTCGTCGCGCAAACCGTCGACGCTTTCTCGGATTATTTGTTTGAAATCCGCGCCCTGTTTCTGGATTGACGCCTCGGTCGTCGCTTGCAAATTTTTAATATCCCCATCAAGCCTAGCGACTTCCGCGATCACCTTCCCATCTAATCTCGCGATTTTCTTGCAATTCGCGGCGCCCTTTTTTTCAACTTCAATTACGGCGTCCTTCAATCCGTCACAAAACTCCGCGACTTTTCCCTTAGTTTCGTCTACGACAGATTCGACATGCGCGTGCAAGCTACGCATTTTCCCTTCCTGTTCTCTAAGCTTGACCTCTACCCGCGCCTCACACTCCGCGAGTCGAGCGTTATTTATCTCGATCGACGCATCTAGTCGTTCGGCGACGGCACCGATTCGTTTAGAAATCGCGACTGATTCCTGAGTGTAAGCGGCGATGTGCTCGTCTAAGCGTGCGGTCGCGGCACTCACCTCCGCTCTTACGCGCTCGCCTATTTGGTCGCTGATTCCGTTGAACCGTTCCGTGAAGTGCTCCGTAAGATCGGCAATCTGATTCGCCGTCTGTTTCTGGCTTTCCCCTAATTTACTGCGTAATTCAGCGAACTGATTTTCCTGCATCTCTTTATTTTCCAATAATTTGCATTGAAGCTCAGCAAATTGACTCCCCTGAATTTTAGTAAGATTTGCCATCTGAATTTCGTGATTTTCGGCAAATTTTGCCATCTGATTTTCTATTACCGCCTGCATCATTGCCAACATCTCCGCCCGCTCCTGTGACGCTGATGGCTCACTCTCGTGGTCGGACATCTTGACGTTGAAACGCGCACACGATAAACACTTATCACAGTACACAACACACAAATACAAGAAAAGCAAAAAACACAGAAAATACACAATACATAGCAAAATATCACCCTCGGTGAACAAGTTATTACTTTGGCAATTCGCCAGTTTAATTATAGCTACCGCAGTCACGCATGCAAATTTAAGAGACTTTACTGAGGAATCGTAAGTCGGGTCACGTGGGTTCGGGCCATAGATCTGAAATCTACCTCGACATCACAGGTTCGGCGGCACGTCGTCAGTGAATATAGCCAAAATTGGCGACGATTAGCCTCGCCTGATTCGTCGCTTGCCACACGTTGCAAGGCGCCATTTGTAACACCCCGCCCCCGTACACACGACCACTCATCGGTGTCGGCGGTGTTAATCTCTCTCAGGGCGTGACCCGACTCACCTGTGGATTCCCGTCTGCTGCAGGTTGCCTCATGTGCTCGGCTGGAATCTATTTAGGACGCATGCGTGACTGGGCATATTCATGCACTACACAGTAAAACGCTCTTTCATGATTTCTGAGTTTAATTCACAGCAAAAAATAATCGGGTGAAGCCCCCTACAGTTCTTAATACTATCTTAACCTAACTTATAACTAGCTTAACTTAACAGTCCAACCCTTCCGGTCATCGCACGGGCGCTCCGTTCCTCCGGGCGTCGGCATCGGCCCGGGTGTCGGGCGGCAGGGCAGCGGCGCTTCCCCGCCGTTTCCTGGACCGGACGGGCAGCTGGTGGCCGCGGCGGCGGTGTCGCGGCACGCGGCAGGCCTTGGCTGCGGCGGCGTAGGGCTGCACGCGGGCGGCGTGCGCGCGACAGCGCAGCGGCGGCGGCGCGGCGCGTGGGCTGGCGCGGCGGCGACGACGGCGTGGCAGCGGCTGCGCGCGGGCGGGCGCGCGCGGCAGGCATTGACTGCGGCGGCGGCGGCCAGGAATCGCCACACCAAAGCGTCTTTTAGTGGCGGCCGGCCCTCAGGCCGCGTCCGAACGCTTCTTCGTTCATTCGAGTATCGGCACTCACACGGTGTTCCGCCTCCCCCATCGGCGGCACCTGAGCGGGCGGTGAGGTGGCGACGATGCGTTGCCGGCGGCGATCTAGCGTCTCGCGGCGGTCGTTGCCATCGGACCCAACACCTCGGTCGTCGCTTACATCGGAAGGTAACACTCGCGGCCGTCGCTCGTATCGGAATGGCCGAGTCTCGCGTTCGCAGCAACCTCCCTTGCTCGCGAGATCACATGTCTCACCCCCGCCTAGTGTTCGACTATTGGCGCAGCCAAACCGCGTGATGCGCGCCGTCCAATTGCCATGGGTCCATCGACGGTTGGAACCCGATTTCGAGTGGGCGTTCACGTCACCACGATTTCCGAGAAGACGCTGGGTGCTCTGACGCAGCGCTCGGAAATACCAGAGGTGTGGCAAACGGTCTTTGAACAAAGGGAGGCGCTCCCCCCGGCGGCCGGCGGCGACCCTTCGCGCACTCAGGTAGCGGAGAAACGCACATTTTCAGCCAGCTACGTTTTCCCGGACTCCCTGTTATATAAAATATTCATCTCGCACACGCCGAAATTAGTTCGTGTGCGACCGTCCCATTACATTACATATAAGTAAAAAAGGTTAAATCTAGTTACGAGTATAAAGAGCTAAGTCGTAAGCCACTTTTATCTTGAGATTTTCAATTGTAAATTTCGGATTTGTAAACCAATGTTTACAAATGCAGTATAAAGAGAGGTATCACCAGATTTGGCTGGAAACGTTTAACTAGAGGGCTGTTTTATGGCTACACTACAGACGTCGACATTTTGATGAAATATATTTAAGAAACAAAAATATTAATAACAGTTTAAAACCTTCTCAAAACTATTATTTTGAACATAGCATCCCTTACGCAGCAAACTCAGATTTATTGAAATGTTTGGCCGGTTCTCTTAAACACCGCACCCGTGTTGCCCTCGGCCCAACCAGTGCACTTGGTGGTGCGTCTTTATTAAACCGATCGACGGCGTCAAAGAGATGGATCTGCGCCGCCGCCTACGGCCTTTGTGACGCGACAATGGCGGCGGCGCAGCGTGGCCGGCGCGCAGGGGGACATGAAGAGATCAATTTGCTGAGCCGCGCGCTGTAAACACGGCGTTAACACGCGTGCGCTTAGCGGTTTTTGCTGCCTCGGATGGCTTCTTCGCGGTGCCGCGCCACGACCTGCCCCACTAAGGGCATCCGGAGAGCGAAGGCGAGGTTTCTCCTTCAGGCCGTGAACGTTTGATTCTACGCCGTGAATCAGACAACATTGATTGATTGATTAGTGATTCCAGGAGCGTCAATTCCAAGGTCATTCGTTCTTAAGTGTAGTGCATGTGTTTTGTCGCTGGAGGTCGCTACGGCCTGGCCCACTAAGGGCATCCTGAAATCGAAGGCAGGGTTTCTCCTTCAGGCTGTGAACGTTCTTTGATTCTACGCGGTGAATCAGACAATGCAATCAGATTGATTGATGTGGGATTTCGGTCCCGTCAATTCCAAGATACTTAGTCCCTTAAGTGTAGTGCATGCGATTTATCGCATGAAGTAGTAGTGAGCTTGCCCCGCTGGATGGCGAGATCCGCCGCCGACCTACCCCGCAGTGTGCGGGGCTTGCCCTAACCAGGTATCTCCCACCAGCGTGGCACCGCCTCAGCCGGGACAAGCTCTAAGCTCCCGACTGGTCTCCTGGCATGTGTTGTAGTGTGGTGGATTGGTGGATGGAAGTGTGTGGGCAAGATCAGGATAGAACAAGATAGAGGAAGGAAAGGTCACGTGCGATCCGTGCCCGTTTGTTAGGTTACAGCTCCGGCATTCGCCTGATGTTGATCAGAGAAATATTGGAAAACTACAGATGCTAAAAAAGAAGTTAAAACAAGTTATAAAATAGATAATTTCTCTAGAGAATATCACCTTTATAAAAGTGAAACTATTAAGAACTAGTATGTTGTTACACATTTTGGTGGAGGCAATGTGACTACAAATCTTGGTTGAGCTCCCTTACATGAGCAAGGTGTTATCACATTAATTCAAATGTTTTGTTGACCCAAGCATCTCTTCTTGAATGTGCTATTAGTACGGGGGTAATGGTTGAGACGCCAACAAGAAATGGAAACTATCTGAACTCATCTGTGTCTTATAATGCATGACTTTTAAATACTTTTCATACAAGCAAAAAAAACTTCCCTCTGTTTATTAAAAATCCCATAAAACTAATATAGACTACGCTATTCATTAAATTTTAAGATATTTAAAAACGCACGACTGATTATCTCAAATGCATTCACGTAAGCTAAACGATGTACTATATCCTTTCGCAAAGAAGTGTACGTTTATTTGCATCTGGAACATTACTATCCAAAACTATATTTGGAATAATTTACTTCAACTGTTGTTAGAAAATAATTAAGATATAATACGTTATTTTCCATTTCATCAACGCAACCATAAAACTCCTGGAACAGAATCATATTTGCACGAGACAATTAACATCATACACCTTTTATTCTCAATCTAAATTCCATACATAACAAGAGTCAGTCATATCCGTCAAATAATTGTTTCCATTTTAGAGAAAATGCATACTAGAGTCAAAAACGTGTCTCTTAAACATCACCAAAGAATGTCCATTGATGGTTTCGCATAATGGTACGGGTGCTCAATAATTTTGATTGGTCGGAAATCAGAGACTTTTGACACAGTAGTAGTTATTTACTCAGAATTAATCAGTTATGAATATTGATAGCTCTTGTTTTTAACAATCCACCCCACGTCTTCAACGTGAAGTATCCAAATCTATTGGTTAAGAGCTCACATCGTTTGCAGCTTCAAAACCTATTCTTAGCTAAGTAAAGAATATCAATTTGAAGGCCTTCAATTTGCGCTCTTTTTATTTCTTTACGAACTGCCAGAAAGCTTCGCCCGTCGAGGGTCACTGATGCGGATGTCATGAACGCTTTCATGGTTCCATTGTGCAGCACAAAGCAACAAGCTACCGCATCCGTCAACCTGTCGTTGAAATTACCGACTCATTTTCCCTCAATTACTTGGGGTAGTTAACTGCCCCAGGGCTCGAGCGAAGCTTGAGGCTAATTTATCAATCAATGTTAAGGTTCGCTTTAGGATTTCCCCCTCGAAAGAGATCCGAAAGGCAAGGACACAGAGTGTTGATGTCAGATGTTTAACATCCAGAGTTCTCAGAAAGCTAGTGCGACGTTCGAATGCTCGTGGGTGTCCGGACGCCGTCGTCGCGTCGCGACGTAGCGAAGCCGCATTGGAACGACTGCGGCCGCTGCACGCTACGACGTTCGTTAATTGTTTAAAGTGATTTATTTAAATTTTAATCCGAAAACAGAGCGTATTACTCGATTCAGGGAAGCTAGGACGAAGGCTTTTAAGCCATTACAAATACAACAATGGTTGGAGCTGCGACCCGGGTTCAATCCTTGGCCAATCCATGTAAAGTTTGTGGTGGACAAAGCAAACTTTCATAATTTTTTCTAGGGGTTCTCCCGTATCCCCTAACTATCGTTTCATCATTTCTACATCAACGTTCACCTTATCATTATCGCTATCATCTACTCATTAGAGCTTAACTTACGGCCCCCAATGCTTTCGTAACTAAAGAACCACTAAACAATAAATAAAAATATAAACGAAGCGTACACTCGAAAGGTTTGGTATTCATCGATATTATAGCATAAGCTCTGCCCGTTAGCAGTGAATTTGAAATTGTGAAATTGAACATGTCACTTGGTTTAGAGTTACGATCTCATGTTGTGTGGCGTCATACGGATGTATTAAAACACAGACGAGGGTGGGTAGAATAAACAGTTGGTTTATTAATGAAAAAACACAGACCGAAGTCGTAAAACACCATAACACTGCCTTCTACTAAGTAAATAAATACAGCCCACCACAAGAAGTGAAATTACAGTGCGGCTACCACACCGCCCAAACGACAAACGTTTCCCCTCGGTGTGATGCACCGCTCTGCCGAGACAAACCTACATGTCTCATGACTGACGACAAACTAATGCCGGCTTCCCCTCCGCGTGCTAGACGCACAGCCTCCTACTCACACAGCTCGAACTACAGAAAAGAAGAATGGGGCGTTCGTCACCCGGCTTTTAAAGGCCCATGGCGCCGCCCGCCGCCACCGTTGCCCGTCCCTGCACCTGAGACGACGCTTCGCTCGCTCGGAAAAACCGATGCGTCATTGCGCGTCACCACGCCAGATGTCCAGCCCTTTGTTCCACATCCGGTGAAATTACCGTCTGCTCGTTGAGCGTGCATGACGCTACAGTTGGAGGTCCTGGATTATCTAAATATACTTAACAATAACTTACTTTTGTTACGAAAAATATCGGCACCTCCAAGAGTGTTAAAATGTTTTGTTTCTTTCTAGACCTTACATTAGACTAGATTCTCCATTTCCAGACTCCCCATTTCTTTAGTTTACATTTCTTAAGAAATGGCAAAAATTTTATCTACGTCGAATCCAACCGCTGTCTGGAGTAGAATTCTAGCGGTCGTCTACTTCGATGGATATTTTTCCTTAGTTTCCGCGCTCAAAACCAGGCGAATACCGGAGCAGTACACTTGAAACGGGCCTCGAATCACAAGCGCAATTATTGTTACTCTTCCTTATCCTTTCCCGTCCCTTTACACATACACACACCATTCTTGCATGCATTACCACACATGTCTGGGGCTTAGAGCTTGTCCCGATTGGAGCGGTGCTCTGCTGGGGAGACACCCGGAGGGAAAACCCCATGAGACGACGTGTAGGTGGACGCCGGATCTCCTCATCCAGTGGGGCAGCAAAACCGCCACCTCCAGGAATAAAACATTCACTACCCTTATGAAACTAACATCATAGCAGTTGCCGCGCCAAGAATTATCAATGTCACAAGAGAAGCGAAGAGATGTCATACAATAAAATTACCCGTATTACCCTACGTTCAGAATTGAAAATTGCCATATTCCAACGTAAACTCTGTGAGGAGCTCAGAGTCAGGTTATGTTTTACAAAGGTGGTCAATAACGAAGACTCGCATTGAAATATTTAGCATTAAAGAGTGAATATCATTTCAATTCAAGGCAGAGAGCTTTTAAAATGCAGTTACGATCGTTAACATCAAGAACGCTAACAGCGAATCGGACCCGATATCTTAATTGTTTATTTCAGTGCATTCTGTGATGGTATGTGTCATGTACTCCTTGCTGCTGGTTCTCAAACTGCATCGCCTCCGCCACCCGTCCGCCCTCGCGACCGCCTCCGCCGCCGCCTCCGCCCCGCCGCCAGGGCGCGTCCGGCCGCGACGGCCTGCCACGCGTTCCCACGCAGCGCGTCTCACGCCGGCGGCGAAAACGAAGAAAAAAACGCCAAGGGCGCGGATTCCGGAAGTCGCCGCGGCCGCCTCCGCCGCCGCTCCCTTCGTCTTGGCCTCCCCGCCGCCGATTGCAGTGTCCACCGCCGCGCCGCCCCGCCTTCTCATCCGCCTCCGATGCCCCCCGTTATTGCAGTCGCTGTTATGACCACCACCTCTGAATCAACGCCCATCCTGACCCCGACACCGCCCTCGCCACTGCCACCGCCCACCGACACCGCCCACCACCGCCCACCTCTCTTCGCCCACCACCCACCGTCACCCGTACACGGCCACCGCCCACCGCTCACCGCCCACCGCCCACCGCCCACCGCCCACCGCCCACCGCCCACCACCCACCGCCCACCGCCCACCGCCCACCGCCCACCGCCCACCGCCCACCGCCCACCGCCCACCGCCCATCGCCCACCGCCCACCGCCCACCGCCCACCGCCCACCGCCCACCGCCCACCGCTCACCGCCCACCGCCCACCGTTCACCGCTCACTATCACCGGCTCACCGCCCATCATCACCCGCCCACCGCTACCATCCACCCACTGCCCATCTCCCATCCACCACCACCGCCAACGGTTCACCACTCTCCGCTGTCCACCGCCATCTACCTGCTCTGACAGCCACAGCCATAGCGATTGCCCTCGCCACCAACGCGTTTGTGTCAGAGCTGAATCCTTCCCACCCCCACTTCTCCCTTGCCCACCGCTGCCATCGCCACCGCCCCTGCTCTTTCGTCCGTTGGCTGCCTCTGCCGGAAGGAAGCCGCTTCGATTCAAACAACCGCGCGTCACGTGCCCTGCAAAGAACTCGAAGGGCGGCGGCGAGGTGCCTGTATGACTGTTTTTGAACTGGTAAATGAATGAAGAAGTTCTATTCTCCGATTGAAAGCAAAGTAGAGTCCAAGTCCGCACTGTCCGATGCAAATGGTTGAGGGAAAAGCGACAGACACAGATGTTCATGACAGCTGTTTATTTTTAAGTTATTTTAGAATAATTTGTCCTCTTAACATCAGCTAGAAGTGAAACCCTTCAACTTTTTACATGCTTATTAAAATTGACGGTACATACATAACGATGTTCTAGTGAACGAATCACATTAGTGGAATGGTACTGAAATTCAAAAACACAGGGAGACACGAACAATATTGATACTTGTAATTTGCTATTTAAGCAGCCGAACACAGCACTTTATGATTGTAAATATAATTTACATGCTTACTTTTCCTTGTGTACTGATATGGTTGGGGGTGTAACAGATGTAACACTGAAGCATTCTACAAAATGATCACCACTACTATAATGCTTAAATATAACAAAATAGTTAAAGAGCTCTGAAGTCATGCAAACTTTCATTTTAGTATAATCGCGTACAATCTGTATTCTCTTTCTGCGAATCTCGAAGGCAATTGATTAGTTTCTAATACTGTAATGTAAAAGTAAGATTATGTACTAGCATACAATTTACTAATTAACAACTTTTATATCAGAATTCATTTTGTGATGGTTTATTCTGACCCACGTTGGAACAATAAAAAAAGGCTAATAGTATTACTGTGGGAATGAGAATTCTGCTAGGTTCGATATAGACGCGAGCCATGAGATATAAGTAATGGGAGCCAAAATATGAAAGTGACCGGCGTTATTACGTGAAGGATAAGGTGTATAAGTCTTTAATGGAACTCATGAGTAATTTCCGTGATTATGAATACACAATAATAAAGAGAAAAATGCATATTATTATGGAAAAACTATAATAAGTATACTGAGTGGCAGCCAATGGCAAAAAGTGGTGTGCACTGTTAATGAACACAGTGAGCAGAAGCTAGCAAACAGAGACAAAGTTGACGAACTTTTGGTCAGGAAGAGACAGTTGAAAGGAGGGGAATGCGATTTGCAAGAGAGAACGTGTTCAGCTATGGAGAGAGTCGGACTTCGGACAGTAGCACAGTTTGTCGTGAAAAAAAATTCGTTGAGTTGTTGAATTAGTGAAAAAGTGTAGCTAAACGAGAACAGAAATACGCGAACAAATTGTGATGAGCGTCGTGTGTACAAGTTTCTAATTAATGCTTTCTTAGAAAAAGGAGTTTTCATATTAAATCCATTGTATATGCCTTGCATGTTAATCGTTTCCTGTTATGCTTTATAATTCCAATAGCATGCACACAACCGGGAAAATATGAAAATCATGTTAAGTATATAGTCACAAGGTAGGCGTTGTTAACAAGCCTACATTCTCAGTCTAAAGAATGAAGGTACATTGCCAATGTCTCCCGGTAAGTTAAACTAGTTGTGCTACAGAATGGCACAGACTTTCCCGTATTAGTTTTCTATTTCCTTGGGTCTTCTCTAGCTATTCGGAATTGCCACATACTCTTTCTTGCCAGCTAGCAGTGTTCACAGACGGACAGACAGACGGACAGACAGACGGACAGACGGACAGACGGACAGACGGACAGATGGACAGACGGACAGACGGACGGACTGACGGACGGGCAGACGGACGGACGGACAGACGGACGGACAGACGGACGTTTTCCTTTCAAATGGGTTTTCGGTATCGAGAACCTAGAAAACAGGGTTTCTGGCTAAACCACGTGTTAGGGGATTTTTTTCCTTAATTTAGCAACTGTTTTTATCCACTTCTTTGTTTTGACGGCACGGCAATTAATTTTTTTCCGCCGAAAATGGGCCATTTTTTCGCGCAGCATTACATAACCTTCCCTATACTACGTATATCACTCCGTGTATACGTACGTATACGGGAAAGTAAAAAGAAATGTTTCACAGTGATTTTCAAGTGCCAACAGTTAATGAAGAAATCGAAAATTATAGTTGTAAATTCGTTTATAAATGAGAAAGCCATGCCAAAACCTTCGCCATAAATCTGTCAGAAAATAGTTTAGAAATAAGAGGTCTTAAAATATTCATGTCTTTGATGTTGAAGCGATTTTTAATGTTACATGTTTTAATGATAAGTGTACCAAATGTATTAATTGAGAATTACTATCCAGCATCTTTTCCGGACATTGTTCATTATACAAGTCAACAGGTTTACTTATTTTTCACATGAATGAACAGACTGTAAATAAACATGCCTACAACCATCTATTTGATATCTGTTTTGTGAAAAACAGTGCTTTTACTGCTGCAAAATATTATCGAGTTCCAGCTGTAATTGAGATTTTATTTTAATTTACCGATATCAATGATGCCGATGATGATTTGTGAGATATACGTAATGATGAAACTGTAATTCATGATAGTTATAAATGATTATGGGTAATGTTTCATGATTCATCATGTAATTGAATGCATGTATCATGCAATTCTATGTCATACAGTAATTGAAATATTTTATGAATTTATGGATAACAGTGCGAGTGTTGAATCCAGATGAACTTTGAAATTGGAATTATTAATGAAAGATACAGTGTCATCTAATCCTCGGTGTTTTATGTTTTCAAGAGTGGACATCAAAATTGAACGCCAATCAGGGCCGATAACGCGGAAGAAGCTGAACATTTAGATACAATGTTAATACAAGATACGTCATGCTTCAAACACAATGCGCATACCTGCTTCCGCTCATTGAATTCAATTCTGAACATCATAACCAACTGTGAGACGCACAGAGTCACCATGGCCCACCAGTTCATCGCCGTGCGATAGGCAAACAAGCGAAGCAGAACATCATTTTAATTGCGTATAAAACTCCGCCCAGAAGTCAATTACGGCTTCAAACGCATCTATTTACCAAGCTTTCGCACAGGCACGGGTCACGTGTTCCATTCAGTGCGAGCAAACGCACCGGGCGTTTTATAATGGGAGCCGCAGTGGGGGAAATTTTTTTTTTGTGGCGGAGCAGAACCACTGTCCTCGCCACCCCCAACGTCCCTGCGCGAGCCCGTCCTCAAACCCCTGTCTGCCTCCTCCCCGACCCCCCCCCCCCAGCTGCCTCGCGGTCATGTGCGACTGACGTAAAGTGATACCCAATTTTGTACAAAAGCGGCCAAGACTCAATTAACAATTGGGAGCGACCGGTGAGGAAATTTTACGCGGCGGAATGTTGGGTGCGTTCGCCCGCGATGTGGTTACACGCCAGGCGTTTCACATATGTGGAACACCGGTGGATGGGCTGTAGGTGCAGGCGGAAAGGACAGGGCATGGGAACGGGGAAAGAAGATGGAATTAGCGATCAATTCTATTCACATAATTTTCATGTAGCACCACTCTACTTTATCATTGAAATATCATGGTCTGGAATTTTTAAATCAACACAATCCACCCACATTCACTTTTCTGCATCTTATACTTGCATTACAGTTTATACTTTCCTCTTCAATGTACAATCCCATAGTACATAAAGTGTTACCACATAATTATTTTACATCATACAAATAACAACTGTAATTTATACCCTCTTACACCACTCTCGACGCTTTTCCCCTTACATTGTTTTTACTATATGCCCTTCAATATTATATTCCTCTCTACATTGCCTTCCTTATTTCAGAGTACTTTCTACCGTTAACTTCACCCCTTTTATTTCATTTCCTTGAATATACACACACAATTATAGGATGAATAGTAATAATAATATTAAAATTGAGCTAGTGCATCAAGTAATGCGGACCTTTTGGTTTGTAGAACCATAATAGACTGAATAACGTGTTGATGTTACCATTAGAGAATCTGATGAAATCTTTAGAGGAAACACAATAAGAGGAAACGTGAACTCCATGCTCTAAACACAAAAGTTATTATATTTTACATTATACTTATTGTTAGTAACGTCTTCAGAAATGAATATTTTTGTCATTGTGTCAAGGAATTTATAAATGTACCTGAAGTGGTCTACATAACGTAAATATGATATTTGTGTTTCTGGACTGTGGGATGATTGTATGGTGTAGGAGGAGAAAACGGTTGCTTAGTTTTGTGAGAATATAGATGACGAGCGATATTACTAATGCCTTTGTGTGATGTAACTTGTTTACGAGTGAAATAGCGTGTACGTACACATGTTTAACCTTTTTCATTGTTTTAAAAGAACAACTCTTTGTGTATTTTTTATATATCTCAGTTGAGAAAAAAATCACTAGTTAGTAACAGTATGTTCAGGAGTGCAAAACGTGAAATGATCCATTCGATCTTTTTCCTGAGAAATTGTCACCACTTGTCCCCGCAAAACAATGCCAGTTTATAAAAATCATCATTTCTATTCCACTTCCAAAACAGCTTATTGATTATGAGTATCCGAATGGACTGTAGATTTTCGAATCGACCGTAGAATTTCTTCAAAAGTATTGTGTAATAATATAATAATAATAATAATAATAATAATAACAATAATAATAATAATAATAATAAACCCCGTGTGGTGACCGGGGGTTTTAGTAGAATAGCACCACGGAATCTCCCCCTGTCGTAAGAGGCGACTAACCGGAGCAGCTGTCCGCTGTCCCTTACCTGTGAAAGTTATCCGTCTCTCATTATCTCTCCTGCCCCTATCCTAAATTGTCCTCTCAAGTCGTTTCCTTTCCTCATACATCCCCCCCAAGACCTCCCCCTATTCCCCATAATACTCCCTTTTCCCCTCCCCCTCTTTCTGCAAGTCTTCTTAAGTCCAACCCTACGTGTTAGCAAGAACAACTGTGCCACGTGGAAGATGAGCAATTGTCACCGACTCCAAAGGTGCTAGGGGCAATGGCAATCACCCATTCTGAAATGGAGAGACGTTTAAGAAGTCGTAAGGCCTCGGAAAAAGAGCCGCTGCCCGGGGAGCGCCGGGGCACGTCTGGAGCCGGTGCCGGCCGTGACAGCATGCGAGCCACCGGTGGTAGGACGCTGAACAGGCGGGCGCCTACCGGGTCACCCGAACAAACCACAGCCGAATCCCAAAGAAGCAACCCGCAATCTGTGGCTTCACCTGCCGACAGTGTTTTGCTCGAGCAGCTGCTCGCAACCACCAAAGCAGGGAAAGTGAGGCAACGTATGAAGTGGACGAGTAACTTAAATGAGTATATAATGCGCGTCTACTACAGAGCCACACGTTTAGAAACAGAAATGACTGGATACAGACAATCTCTGCATGCTGAATTTAGAGAGAAGTTTCCCCATATTGTCGTCACAGAACAAAGGCTTGTAGATCAGAAAAGAGCTATACTTACAAACAATCTAATCCCAAAAGTAAGGTTGGAACAAATTAAACAGGAAGTAGCAGAAGAAATTTCTTCCTCCAACAATGGGTGTCCCTTGACACAAACTATCGCAGATTCACACGTAGTTCCAAATTCAACCCAATTAGATGAAGCAGATCAGGATCCATCAACAGCAGGTGCCAAGGAAGATAACCTGTCAGACATAATTGATATATACCAGGAACTTTTTCTCAAGTACTCAGGATTAGATCCAACACTTCGCCCCAGAATTCCTAAACTCAACATCAATAGAAAGGACAGGCTCACCCAAATTATCCAATATATAAATGAACATGTCTTGCCCTTCCAGATCAAAGAAGAAGACACTTTAACAGACATACATGCTATAGTTTACTGTGCAGCTGCTACCGTAGCTGTAAAAGCTGGTTTCAAATTAAAGGATCAGTCAGAAAGTCAGAAAAGGCCTTCAAACAAGAATTATACTAAACCGCCATGGCAGCAAAGACTCGAAAATCAAATCCAATATCTTAGACGAGAAATAGGCAGAGTAACGCAATATTTGAATCAACCAAACAACAAGAAATTAGCCAAGAAAATTAAGAAAACACTTGCAAAGATCAGAAAACACGGTAATCAGGAGCATGAATTAAGAAAACACAAGGACCAGGGTGATAAAATTGTTGATCCAAATTTAATAGCTGAACATTTAGATGAACTAAAACAGAAGCTTGCAGCTAAATCACGAAGACTTAGACGATACAAAGAAACAACAGAACGTAAACTACAAAATTCAATGTTTCGTCAGAATGAAAAAGTGTTCTATCAACAACTCAGACCAAATTGCAATTTCCAACGAGAGAACAACGGAGCACCAGATCAACAAAATTTGGAACAGTACTGGTCAGACATTTGGTCAGAAACTCATCATCACAATAGTGAGGCACATTGGATTAAGGAAGAAATAAATAATGTTCAAACTCTAGAGCCAATGTTATATCAGGAGATCACAGTAAAAGACGTCAGCACTGCAATTGCAAAAACCCACAACTGGAAAGCCCCTGGCCCAGAACACGTTCAAAATTTCTGGTACAAGCAGTTTACATCGCTTCACCATAAGTTGGCCCAGTGCTTCACACAAGTCATTAACAGCCCTGAAGACATGCCTTTATTCTTAACGAAAGGTATTACGTACATGAAACCCAAAAGTAGAGACACACAGAACCCTTCTCAATACCGTCCAATCACCTGCCTCCCCACAATGTACAAAATCTTGACGTCATGCATTACAAGTAAAATCCAAGATTATATTGAGGACAGAGAAATAATGACAGAACAACAGAAAGGTTGCAGACGACTACATAAAGGATGTAAAGAACAACTCCTAACAGATATGGTCATTCTCCAGCAAGCACATAAAAACCATAGAAACTTGCACATGGCTTACATTGACTACAAGAAAGCATTCGATAGCGTTCCTCACAGTTGGCTTATTGAAGTTCTCCGCATATACAAAATTAATGAAACCATCATTAACTTTCTGGAGCAGATCATGACTCATTGGAGAACAACATTGTCCTTAAGGCAGCAAGACTTCACAATCACAACAAAAGACATCAGAATTAAGCGAGGCATCTTCCAAGGGGACTCCTTAAGCCCATTGTTGTTCTGTCTGGCTCTAAACCCCCTGTCAACACAACTTAATAGTACTCACTATGGATTCAAAATTCGTAAAAATAAGAAAACCATCCATACCATATCACATCTAATGTACATGGATGACATCAAACTTTACAGTTCGACAGACAGACAGCTTCAATATCTCCTTGAAATAACTCGAACATTTTCGGAAGACATCCATATGAGTTTTGGCATTGACAAATGTAAGACACTTCACGTAGATAAAACAGGAAAGTTACAGAAGATAGACAATAGCCTCAGTGATCAAATGACGATACAGGCAATGAATGATGAAGAAATGTACAAGTATTTAGGATTCGATCAGGCAGCAATCACAGACAACAAGGCAATCAAACAATCACTGACAAAACTGTACAAATCGAGAATCACGGCACTCCTGAAAACCAAATTAACAGGCAAGAACATGATAAAAGCAATTAACACATTTGCAGTACCAGTGTATACATACTCATTTGGAATAATACCGTGGAGCGACACAGATCTCGAAGATATCCAGAGACTGACTCGCACAATTCTAACAAAATTCAGACATCACCATCCAAATAGCGCAATAGAACGAGTAACACTTCCACGAAATGAGGGAGGACGAGGCCTAATAGATCTAAAGAATCTGTGCTATAAACAGATCAATTCATTAAGGAACTTCTATTATGAGAAACAGGCAACTTCAGAACTACACGCTGCAATAGTTCAAGCAGATACCAAATTAACCCCTCTTGATCTTAACAACAAACAGCTGGACATTTCTTCACAGTTTGCAGATAATAACCACAAAATAGACATGTGGTCAAGAAAGGAACTCCATGGACGCCATGCAAATGATCTCAAGCAACCTCATGTAGACAAAAAAGCCTCAAACGCTTGGCTAAAATATGGTGATCTATTTGGCGAAACAGAAGGGTTCATGGTTGCCATACAGGATCAAGTGATCAACACTAAAAGTTACAGAAAACATCCTCAAACAAGCGATAGATGACAAATGTAGAAAATGTCATACAACGGTTGAGAGCATACAGCACATCACATCAGGATGTAAATTAATGGCCCATACGGATTACACCTATAGGCACAATCAAGTTGCAAATATTATCCACCAGAAACTGGCGGCGAAATCCAAACTACAAGAAACAACCTGTCCATATTACAAATATGTTCCCGATTCTGTACTTGAAAGTTCAAACTATAAGTTGTACTATGACAGAGAAATTATTACAGATAAAACCATTCATCACAACAGACCTGACATAACCTTCGTAGACAAACGGCAAAAGATTGGCTACCTGATTGACATCACTATTCCACAAACAGCAAATCTTCAAACAGCACACGCAGAAAAAATAACGAAGTACACAGAACTAGCAGCAGAAGTCAAGGCACTATGGCATCTTCAAAAAGTCCATATCATTCCTCTGGTCATTTCGTGCACAGGAGTTGTACCAAATAACATCCATAAAAATCTGGAACTTATTCAAATACCAAAATATACTTTCAAAATGATGCAAAAGTCAATAATCTTAAACACATGTAGGATTGTGCGAAAATTCCTAAATTACGATGAAACATGAATTGGCCTGTGTCTTGGTTACTAACCCGACACAAAGTCAAATATATCCGGCGAATACCGAGAAAAACAATGTTGAATAATAATAATAATAATAACAACAACACGTCGAATAACACAGACACCAAACTTCTGAACATCTGCTAAACTAAAATGTGAGACACAAAAAATGTTAAAGAAATTGTGGAGAGACAAACCACTCCACGGACAATATCTAAAAAGAATGAACAAGGTGCAGATCAATAAAGATCAATCATTTATGTGGCTTAAAAGGGAAAGAATGAAGCCAGAATCGGAAGCAGTTCTAGTAGCTGCTCAAGATCAGGCGCTGAGAACACGACATGATGATAAAGCGGTTCTCAAAATTTCCCAAGATGATAAATTCCGCATTTGCCAGGAGCAAGTTGAAACCATTGATCATATTGTCTCAGCTTGTCCAATCCTAGCAAAGACGGAATACCAGAAAAGGCATAACAGGGTGTGTAGCTACCTCCACTGGCAGATCTGTACCGCCCTCGAAGTTCCAAACACATGCCCCAAGTGGTACGAACACTCACCAAAACCGGTGACGTCTGTTGGATTGTGTACGATATTGTACGACCAACAGATTCATACTGATCGCACGATAGCGGCAAACAAACCGGATATAGTTATCCGGGATTTGACGAAAAAATCGTGTTTACTTGTCGATGTTGCTGTACCTTGCGATCAAAACGTTGTTACCAAGGAGGCAGAGAAACGTCTTAAATACAAGAGTTTGGAAATCGAGATCAGCCAAATGAGGGGCGTAAAAGCACAGGTCGTCCCGATAGTTATCGGAGCTCTGGGATTTGTTCCGCAAAATTTGAGTAAGAACTTGTCTAAACTTCCCGGTTATTCGAAAGACTGGGAAGTGCAAGAAATTTCTTTATTTGGAATAGCCCACATTTTGCGCAATGTATTGTAGAGGCACTGACAGTCACCGGATCTGCTCCTTAGGAAGCTGGTTGCAACCTGGAGTAGATTTTATATTCAGGCGACTCATAACATCTTTAGTCGTGATGTAGTGAAATAATAATAATAATAATAATAATAATAATAATAATAATAATAATAATAATAATGTATTCTTGCAAATGAACGCACGTTTGGTGGCAGTTTCGGTGGGAAACACACATAATACAATCCATTCGAATATTGCAAGAGGTAAATTATCGTATACAAACAAACAAAAATAAAATAGAAGCACAAACAGATGTGTACAAAAAATAGTTTAAAAGCACCATGTCTACTCTTTACTGTCTCTTCACTTCGTTGCATATTTCTGTAAATAGAAAAATACCAGAATATACTCATGTATTAAAGGTGTTAATTCGATGCTCAAGAAGGCAGTGAACTCTGAACAGGAAAGTGGCAAAATAGGATATTATTAATATGAGCATTGTAGGAAGATCTAGTTTTGTTGTAGATTTTAATGATTCGATTAGTATAATAAGGGGTAAATGGCCATGTATGCAAGAGAAGATTAACAGGCGTTATGTACGTGGGAAATGTCAATAATGGTGTGAATGGGAAATAGACGTGTAAGGTTTTTTTCGAAGATCATTATTTTTGTGTATTGTTTTTGTTTGATTGCAAAGGAAAAGTGCGGTGTATATTTTCTTGTTGTCTAGTTGAAGTGAAACTGATTATAATGACTTGTTGATATGAAAACGAGTGTTAATATATAGGTAATGGTAAGGAGAATTCCCGAACCCGAATAAATAAGATAATAAACATTACGTAAATGTTCGTAACCGCGACTCTATAGAGACGGTACTGTCAACTCGGAAAACAAATTTCTCACGATGGGTAGACCTCGGCGAATAAATAGGGTAGTGGTTGAATTAAATAAATAAAATTTCGAAGAACATGAGTTACATTTTGATGGTCAATAATTACCCGAGTGGTACGAGGAAAATCTGCCAGAGTACTTTACTGTCTACATTTTATTTTGTGTGAATAGCCGCCCTTACTTAAGTAACATGGCATATAAAGCCTTCCTCTGATAGCTTTCCGTGAAGGTTGCTTTGTGTAAGCCTAGAAGAGTGCACACAGTTGTGCTGCCATTGTAAGTTTAACTAAAAATTCCTCATTGACATTTGACCCATTGTCTCTGTTCGTGAATTTAGCCGCTTTTTTTCACTCTGTTTAACCCTCTAATCTGACCTTCCCAATGAGGATCCCAGCAACTTACTCTTTATTCCACTATAGAACGAACCAAAGATGTACAAGCCCGCATTTTCGTATTTGAATTAGTGTATCTCAAGTGCTCATCCAAGGTGAGGTTGCTTCAAATTATTACGCCCACATATTTACAATTACGTACCATTTGAATTTTATTTCTACCCATCGTATAGTGGAGTGCATCCTGTATTCGGGCTTTCGTAAAACTAATTCTTTTGGTTTTAACATAATTTATTTTCTTTCCATTTTCTAGGGACAATTTGATCAATTCGTCAATATCCTTTTGCAACTGATCAGTGTCGAATTTGACAAATTTTTCGATACATGATGCAGTCATTCGCCAAGAGTCTGATTGTCGATCGAATTTAGGAATCGAAATCATTAATATACAAAAGACCTAGTGGTGTTACAGAATGGCACAGACTTTCCCGTATTCGTTTTCTATTTTCTTGGGTCTGGGTTAGCTATTCGGAAGTGCCACTTACTCGTGCAGCTGCCATCAATCGCCGTTTAAAGTACATTTTTTGACATTTTCTTAATTTTTAGGTTTCCTAATGGTAGAACGGAAATATTAATTTTATAATATTAAAAAGCACAAAAATTTCGTCCTATATGGCAATTTTCTTTTAAAAATTTGTAGCCTTTTTTTAAGAAAATGGCGTTTAAGCGCCACTGAAAATATGAAATTTGAAACTTTTTCACAGAAAACTTTTGAGTTTTCGAAAAACATCATTTGAAGAACCTAACATACAAATACAATAGTGTTTTCAAATTGCTGTTAACGTGCATATTAAAAGTGTGAGAGATCCATCAAAAAATTACATTGATGTAATTTTTGCAAAAACAAAAAAATATCTCAAATTGAACATTACGACACATTAAAGAGCGTAATTAGCATATACGTTCGAAAAGTTTGAAGAAAATATGGAACCATTTATGAGAAAATGGAGTTTGAGCGTTTCCGAAAATGCAGAATTTTGAGCTAGTTTTCATAGAAAACGGTGAGTTCTCGAGAAACTTAACTTGATATTATTTAAAGCACATGTACTCCTAAATATAATAACGTGAACAAATCGTCGCTAATATACATGTCAACGACGTGAGATACAAGTCAAAAAATTACTTATTTGTAATTTTTGAAATAATAAAAGAATATAGCAATATGGCGTTTACATGACCTCATATAGTACATTTAGTACTATTCCTAACAAAGGTTTAAGGAAAAAATGTGAAGCCGTTTTTGAGAAAATCTGTTTTTGTAATTTTTTAAAATTGCACATATTGCACACAAAATTGCTCGAAAACTCCTACAATTTTCAAAACAATGTACATGACTATCATGAAAGAACTTACTTTGGAGAACAAATTTTATCTGGAGGAAAAATCTCTATCTTCAATTTTGTAACTATAGGAAGATACCGAAAAAAAATTAAAATTTTAGCAATTTTCGAAAATTCACAGTTACCCGTGAAAATCGGACCTACGCCACCTTAAATAAATGTATTTTACTCTACCCTTACAACAAATTTAAAGAAATAATTTTGGACCGTTTTGGGGAAAATTTTGAAAATGTCCGGGGACTTCCTGTAAAGTACCCCAAAAATTAATGAATGCTTTTTAAAAATCTCAGAACTTTGACTCAGGCCAGATGGACAGGGGTTTCTGCAATTTGAAAAAAATCCTATGCATAGATTAGGCGCTAGCGTTGTTCACATACACCGTACAGACGAACGGACGGATGGACGGACGGACAACGTTTTGTTGCAATTGGTTCAAGGACCCACAAAACAGGGCTTCTGGCAACACCACGTGATAGGGGATTTTTTCTTAATTTACCAACTGGATTTATCTACATTTTCGTTATCACGTCCCGGCAACGCATTTTTTTCTGCCGAAAATTCGCCAATTTTTTCGCGCACCATTACATAACTTTCTCTATACTACATGTATTACTTCGTATATACGTACGAATACGGGAAAGTAAGAAGGAGCAGTTCTAAAACGCTTCCCTGATGGAGGCTTGTTCCTGTACCCAGGGCCATGTTAACGCACGGGCCCTAAACGGCCCGGGCTCAGGGCCCCTAGTGTTCAAGGACCTCTGATAATTCTTAGAAAAATTATTTAATACTATTTTTTTTTTCAAAAAATAAAAAAGTATTACCAATTTGATGTATGATTTAACTATACGCAAAAATTGGCATAACGGAGTAATGTGTCGTACATCATTGGATAAAGTTTATAATATGGAATGTTAGTGGATGATGCGTTCCAATTTTAAATTGTACACTTCAATTTAAAAAATGTCTAAATTAACCTAGGCCCAACGGGCTTCAGTGCTAATAAAAACGGCCCTGACTGTTTCCTAATTTACTAGTTTCTACCATCTCCAAAAAGTCTAATCTGCCAGTGATGCCAAAATGTTTTGGCCATATTAATAGACGTCACTTTGAAGAATCTTGTACTACTTATGTTCTTAGTTTGACAAGAGTGACGGGAGTATTGCTTGGGGGTACTTTAGTACTATGGTTTCCAGATCGGCGCTAGATTTGAGCGCATTGATCGGATAAGTATTGCGTGGCACAGGCAACATTGTGGAGTTTGAGGTGAAAGACTCATGTGGGTGGAAGAATACGGGTTGGAAAAGAAAAAAGAACACGATCGAAAGTAAGGCTAACATCGGGACTGCAATTACAGATGTGATTTCCGAACACCGGAATGAAGGCGAGAGGCTTTCGTGAGGGATCATCCATAGAACTTAGATGAAGAAATGTCAGAGTAATGGATTTTAAGGTGAATATAAATAGAATGCAAATTCCTTTTAATTCGGAATAAGATAAGTGTTCTTTGCGACTATAATTTATTGAGGTACTATTTCAACATATTAAATCAAATACAAATAATTCAATGAATTTAATGGAAGCAAAAGTTAGAAATGATTGAGAGCTAAAAAAACAATTTCCCACAGGGACTTGCCCCCATAGAATCAATCTACATAAAACTGGATGTTGGTATATATGTAAGAGCTTTACTCCGACGTTAGATCGATCTCCATGAAATTTGGTACTTCTATGTGTTTTTTTTACCCAGAAGGTTAATGTGCTGTTAATTTTGTTGTAACTCCACTGAATGGCGCTGTAGAACAAAAGTCGTTGCGTCATTCACGTCAAATGCAACCCTCAACACACTCGGCATCATTTTGAATCTATATCGTTAAATAACTTCTAAACAAGGCGTTCTAGGGCCTTAAAAACTAAAATTTTGAGGCCCAAGGCCTGAAAGAAACGTTTTTCACACCGTAATCTACAGAATGAGCTCTTCTCAAACATTCTATTACATTTTTGCTGGTCCGGCGCTTCTCAATATTACCTCACCTACTCAGAGATATGCAGAATCTGCAAGTAAATGTGAATGAGAGGGACCGAGAGCAGAAGAGACAGAGACACACAGAGACGGGACACTGGGACAGGGTGAGGGAAGGAGGGAGAGACGGTTAGAATTGGACGTGTGCGGGGAAAGAGGGAGATGAAGGGCAGAACCAAGGTACCTAGAAAAGGGGCCGAACAACGTCTGTCGGGTTTTCCTAGTCCAATATACGCGTACCACTGCCGATAACGATGGTCGAGATTGTGCTCGGAAGTGGAGAAATAAGCTTGTTGGCGGTGTCGTCCCGGTTGTGGGTCACTCGAGAGAAACACGAAACAGAGGAGTTACCGACGTAGAATTGCGCTCTGCCGAAACTGGCCGGGCAAGAGCCAGAGGCAAGACGTCGGAAGAGTAAGTGGCGATGCATCAGGCTGTGGCTCTAAGCTCCCGACTGGTCTCGCGATATATGTGGCTGTGTAAGTGTAAGTAAGTAAGGGATGAAGATAGGACAAGAAAGAGGAAGGAGAAGTCGCTCGCGGTCCTTGGCCCGTTTGTTCGACCTAGCTGGGGTGTCGAAAAATCCTGCCCGCGTTGGCACACGAAACCTAGGACCCCCCTTTGTGAGCACATTGCAGTGACATCAAATGAAGTTACCTAAGCAGATAAGGATGAGTAAAGAGAACTCACAGAAACACACCATGCACGCGAGTAGCCGGTGTAAAATAGTACTCTAGCAAGAATGAAGATGGCCGTTTTTTTTAAAATTTAGTAATCCTTGTTCAGCCTTTCAAAGTTTTGAATCATACATCATAAAACAAATATAGTAATGTACGGCATTTTTCTCATGTTTTTAACTTACAATTAATATTAATTACTTACAGAGGAGTGTCCAGGAAGAGTCCTCTAGCAACTCTAATTTATTTATAACTTGTTATTAACTGCTCTCTTTTTTGCTATTTTACGGAGGTCAAAGTGAGGTTGTTGCCTACTTTTAATTCTTGGATACGGGTATGAAGTTGAACCTAACTGAAATTATTGGGTTGCAGGGCAGGATGGTAGGTCTGTATAGAATCGGGTGGAGAGTCTGTCTATTCATTGTTTTATGGGCACATAGAAAGTTCTTTTTGAATTTGCTGGTTGTGGATAAATCAAGGTGCATTTACTGTCCAGCGTAGATACTTGTTTTGAATTATTGTAGTTTATTTAAGTTGCCGTTTACCGCACCTCTTCAAATTTGACAGACGTAGTTTAGTGAAGAACTTATTATATATTTGAAAATGGATATTGACGTGTCGATATTTAGTTTTGAGTTTTTACTAATTAGTGGGTACACTTTTAACATTTAATACATCTGTATGCCGAATGGCCGATCCAGGGAGGTGGGGGGCACGTGGGCCATGCCCGCCCCTCAAAAAGACTTAGAGTTTTCGTTGTTTACCTTATGACACAACTGCTTTAAATATTGTTTCCTATTAAAATCATCTAATTTTTTAAACAATAATATGGTATATTATCATATATACACTACAAAAATAACATACAGTATAATAAATATGTTTATTATTTGACAAAAATCTATGATGACCCTCCCAATATGATCGGCTGGACCCGCCCATGCGTACCCTCGAGGCTGGATGTCTGGTCGCGCACGGGTCTTGCAGTGGCGGGCGCTCGCTTCGCGGTGCTCCCGAGCACAAGGGGGAGCAGCCAGGGGCGCGGCCCCGGCGCAGAGGCTCATGTGGAGGCGCAAACGGGGCCGCGGGTGGGCGGCGGGGAGTGGGAGGGGGAGGGGGGGGGGCTCGGGCAAACACGGAGCGCAGAGGCGATTGTCCGGCGCGTGACGTCAGAGGGAGCGCGCACACAAAGGGCGGCCGCCTCGGAGGGCGATGGGCGATGGGCGGTGGGCCCCTCTCACCCCGCCCTCCCGCCCGGGCCCTTTGCAGCTTCCGTCGCCGATGGGCGTGCAATGCAGGGCATGCGGACTGGGGAGCATAATTCACGCATCGATAAGCCAAGCCCATCCGAGTGTGCAACGCGGGGGGGGGGGCGGCCCGAGGCGGAGGTCCAGACGCCTGGGCCCCGAGACTCGGTTTCCGGGTAGGTTTTAAATACGAAACAGAAAATTAATGAGGAAAGGTTACTCAGTAGAAATTCCGCACTGGAAAGTAATGCCTTTTGTATTCAGGGTCCAGGTCAGAAATAGTCTCTTATACCAAAAGGAGATGCCAGCAGGTAGGACAACAATCCAAATACAGATATTTGGCATGAATTGAAGACACTCGACCTGAATCTATGTTACTAATTTCTAATGAGCAAAGAAATTGAAAGAAAACTACGTAGCGGTGTCTGGTTTGGTTTGGTTCCCAGGATTTTGGGAAAAATACAAAAACATACGCAATTTCTAATGCTTGCAGAAATTGAAAGAAACCTATGCAGCCTGCGGTCGTGTGAGAGGTGTTAATAGTTTCGTTAGATATGCAGGAACGCGGGGAAAATTTAAAAACTGGCTGAAAAGTCGTGTATGAAATCAATTTTAACTTAAAAGAGCATATATTTGATTATGTTAATATGCACTTTCTCATCGCTGATGCAATTTTGGTGCTGCAGGCCACTAGTATATTGCTAATTTCCGATGCGCGCCGAAATCGAAAAGAAAAACTGTATAGCCTGCAGTCACGTGTGAGATGTTAATGGTTTCGTTAGGCATCCATGCATTCGGGTAACGATTCGGTGATATTCCGCCAATTATCTTGCTGCGCCTACCGACCGAACTCTTGTACGTCACTGCTTATAACACAGCTTATGTAGTACGACATCAAGACTTAAAGGAAGACGCCACCGGCCATTAATTATGTGCTATTCACTTCTTGTGCTACGGAACAGAAACTTTTTTTTATAATTTTTGGTAGGTAAAGAATTGTATTGTTTATCCTTTTGTATTTTGTTATTGCAGTATTTGAGAAGTCTGATTAAAAAAATAATATATTGAGTGGTTTACGAGAGTATATTATTGTGTTTCATCTCTTTCTATCAGTGCTTCATTTTGTCATCTCAGTTTTGTGAGGCTCTGTTCAGTAGAATTTTTGCTGCAAGCCAATAGTTTTCGGCTCTTCTTTCTTTATGTGACAGTCGTTCTTTCACAAAAAGCCACGTTTTATTTATTTTTACGCGTTTCTTTCACTCCAGAGTTTCTTACATTATTTAATAATATTTTCTGGTTAAATTACTGTTTGATATAAATTATTGTGTTTCCAAGTATCTGCCTTGTAGAAAGAGAATGTTACATAATGTAGCAGGAAACTAACCATTTTTCGACACAAAAACATTTCTGGTGGATTCCCTGATACCGAAAAGTGAATTTTCTAACTCTTATGTAGTAAATTACTGTCTTGAATTTGTTGTGTCATCAGATTCCAAGTTTTGTGAGTCATTAATATAGAAAACGTGGTTTTCCTCAGGTGTACGTCTGTCTGTCTGTCTATCCGACCGTCTGTCTGTTTGTGTGGTCGCTGTGTGACTAACCGTCTGTCTGTCCGACTGTCTAATAAAAATCGAGCAAGGTAATGTCCACTTATCACTTTGATACACGAAATTTCAAATTAGATCGTAAACCAATATCAATAAACGGTCTAGGTCATAATATTATCTTATATCAAAAGGAGATGCCACCAAGTAGGCCAACAATCGAAACAGATATTTGGCAAGAATTGAAGATACTCGACCTTCATAACAAAATAAATTAAAATAGGCAAGAAAGGTATAAATACATTAATAGTTTATGTAAGTAAAAAAATCTTTTACATTTTAAATAGAAAGCTAGAAGCTCAAGAAATCTAGAAAGAAAAAGAAAGCACTTCATATGTGAATTAAAAACCTTTAAAGCAATATAAAAATGCACTTAAACGCTGTAACGGATTTAATAATTCAATACTACAAAGGGAAGAAGACGAAAGCTTTAATGAATAAAGAAATAGGTAATACTTCGTATTTCTACTTTGACAGCTGAAACATGTCAGTCTCCAGACTTAATCCCCGAGAAATCGATGCGAAATTTGTGGAAGACTAAGGGTTTTATCAGGCTCCTCCCATTCTCCTGCCTCTCATTTTTTTTTCTCAATTAGTCATTCACCTCACCATCATCGCTTCATTTCTCAATACATCTTCACTCGCTGGCCTCAGTGACCTCACAGTTGAAGGTCCTCAAACGTAACTAACTAAATAGATAAATTAACACAATGTTAGAGCGAGAAATCAAGGAGCCGTTCCAGCACAGAACCCACACGACGGAGGAGAGTGTGAGAGAGTGACGAGGGTGGCCCCGTCGCGGCGCAGTCTTTTGTGCGCAGCGCCTGCTGCGCGAGGGAGGCGGGCGCGGTGACGCGCAGAGGGACGCCGCAGGGTTCAGTCCACCGCCGCCGCCGCCGCCACAGCCGCCTGCCCGCTGGCAAAAAACGCCCTCCCCGGGCCCTTCACTCATGTCACCCGCCACCCCTGCGAGCAGGAAATGGAGGTTAACAGGGCGCGCAACCGCTTGCACTTCAGCCTCCGTTGGCGTCTCTCAACTAAAGTTATAGTTTGCAGTTTCAGGACTGGCATCATTTCATTATTAATATCTTGTAAGGTCTATTAATTTTCCAGGCAGGCACATATCATAACAACATTTATTTAAAAATATAACATTAAGAAAAGACAAACAATATTATATTTTAAATAAATATTATGATGTGTGTCTACCTGGAAATTTAACGGACCTTACAAGAAATTAAAAATCAACCGAAAAAAGTGCAATCTTCAAATAATATCATTTAATTATTGCCTGTTATTTGTATGTTTTGTGATAACTTGTGATTTATGTGGATTAAAAATCGAGTAAATATGTATGCATTTATGCAGGAAACGCTTTGCAAATAGTGTGCACAAAAACATCGCCTGTCAAGTCTATAAATACCCCAACATAACACTGTTTCTCGAACGTTTTACGCACAGTACATTCCCTAGGCGCATTACTCTTACTATACTGCTCAATGCAAGTTTAAAAGGAAGTATTTAGTAGCAGTATTAGTTTCTACATTTGTCTGACACTAAATACGTTTAACAATATGCGTTAAAAACACCTTTGACCCTATTACGAGAACATCGTAACAGACACCATGTCATTGAAGGGGAGGTTTCCTTTTTTCTCGTCCTTTTTCGCTTATATTTGTTGGGCTATGCCCCTCTGCGGCTTGTGGATCAGGACCATGCGTGCTAGTTCATCATGCGTTACTGATTGTCAAGATGAATTCGTAGGCAAGTACTTTGAACGATCGTAATTTTACTCTTAAATATCATGAAATTAATATAAGCTATATTGAAAGCCCGTATTCAAAAACACATTAAAATAATAATTAAATTGAGTAAAATAAATGAGTAATGATAAACGATTTCGAACAAAGAAAGCAGAATAATTAGCAATTTTTAGAAATGTGATGCTTATTAAGACAATAGGCAAAAGGAGCATTATAAAATAATGTTTAAACAAATGGAAATTGGGTATTTCTTGCCCATTCTAAGTGATCACGGTAAGAAATATGCATTTACATTGAAATCCGGTCCCTTATTGATGCATTTTATAAACATAATATTCAAATATTTACAATACTTTTCATTTCACCACCTGTTCACACTTGTAAGTCTGTTTCGATTTCGAGTGAAGCAGTCAGTTCTTTGAATATTCAGACATTGCTTATAACGTATAATAATAATTAATATCATACAATTAATAATAATAATAATAATAATAATAATAATATAATAATAATAATAATAATAATAAAGCATTTTTCTAGGGTGTGCTGTTTAACAGCCCCTGAACTTACAATAAATGAATTAAAATTAGAAGTTTTAATATAATTCGGAAGATACCAAAATGTTTACAGGATACCACTTTTTACAGCGATTTAAGTCACAAGCCAATTAGCTAGCTTCGGTAAATAAACGACACTAAAAAGCATTTATTATCGTTTTTTGACGTTTTAAAATCTCTCGAAAAAATTATTTCGAAACACCTTATCATCATTCGAATCCAATGTTTGTAAATAAATGTAAATCCATTTTGCATGAAGGGATTCTGTGACAAAGGGTAAAAAAGCACCCTTTTGATGGTATTTACACCCAACATCCACTTCTTTGGCAACGAAATAATACGATCCGTTCACCTTCCTTTGCACTTCGGCTCCACCAGGCACCGGGGTAATCTGCTTACAAAGAGTAATTTTGCGCGCGTTATACATATTTCAGACCTCTGCTTTGCCTCCGCTCCATCTCTGTTTCGTTTCGCTGCGCGGTTCCGCTCGTGAAGTCCTCTCGTCCCTCTCTCTTTCTCTTTCTCCCTTGCACATGCGTAAGTTTTAAATCCCCGAGTTCCACAAACAGCATGTGACGCTTGCGGGCAGACCCTGGTGGTCGCAGCCGTTTCCCCGCTTTGCCTACACACACACACACACACACACACACACACACACCGCCACATGTCCTCCACTCATTGATGCCCCTCCCCCATGTGCAACAGCTTCCACAATCAAATGCACCGCTGCCAACACCGCCACAACCCACGCCCGTAGCCGCTCCCTTTAACTGCACTGCTGCCTTCGTCACCGTTACCGACACCATCGCCAAACCAGCCGCCGCGCCGCCTCAATAATCACCACTGCTGACACCAGCTGCCGCTGCCCCCATCCTTGGCTACCACCGTTCCCGCTGCGTCACCACAGCCACAGTTGACTCTACCCCTGCAAATGACGCAGTGACCTGCATCGTCACCATCTCCACCTGCCACCATGTTACATCAGTCTTTCATCCCCATCGCCTTCACATACTGTCTTTTCTATCACCGCTCCCGCTTCAACTCCCACCGTCCGAATCAACTGTCTCCAGCTCCACAGCCAAATCCACCGCCACAGAAGTTTGATCTATTCTACAACCCTACTTTCGACTTCACAGCCTCCGCTTCTCCCTCTGTCGTCACCAATTCCGCCCTTTCTGCCTCCAGAGATACAAATCCAACGTCATCTCCACTGCCTCCGTCACCGTCCCTTCCATCAGCCCGTCCGTCTGCCGCCGCACCCTCTGCCCCACAACCACTACCTTTGCCACCGCCACCGCCACCCGCCACCCCTCTGCCGCTGCCTCCGACCGCCATCCGGCCTGGGAGCCGGGACGTACACAAAGGCGAAACCATCTGCAAACGCCTAACCAACTCGAAAATTGAGGGATCCAATCTGGGGTAAGGAGAGGGGGTGGGAAGGGGGGAACCGCGAGTCCATTGTCTGCCGCCGAATCCCCCTCTAGGGAAGGGCCCATTTTTCTGCGCCCTCCCTTCCCTCCCCCCCCCCCGCCGGTGCCCGACTTCCCTGGCCGAGCTCGCTTCCCCTCTCGCGTCATTTTTTACCGCCATTTGTTAACGCACATGCAGGCGCGTATGTGTAGTTTGACTCATATCGAGTAGACGAACAAAAGGCGGGTTTATATCGTACCATAATGGGGCGGCCGCCCGCGCTGTCTGTTGCTGATCATTAGGCGACGGTGGCGGCGGCGGCGGCGGCGCGGCGGCGACGCCAGTCAAATGCGCGGCCGGACGCTGTGATTGGGGGGAAGGGGGAGCCAAGGGGGAGTGTCGGGCCGCAAGGGGACGGGTCCCCTGGGGGTCTTCGACGCTGCTGTCAGGAGCGGGTTTTTATGAAAATCAATCGCCACCGAACCAATTACCCGACTGTTATTGCTTTGCGTTGAAATCTTTCTTTATTCGCGGTCATCATACGGGAGAAGGGTTTGTCATCTACACCTTTTTGCCTCTATTATGGACTTGTTAAGTTGCACTCACAGGACGTTGTTGGGATTATTAAGACAATGTGTTGTGTTATTTTGTAGATTTTCTACATTTTTTCTTACCTCGTCTCTGCAGATTCTAATAGAAATCTGCATGTTTCATAATTAAAAACTTAAACCATAATGATATTATGATAATCATGAATCGTTCAGCTCTAAAATATGAACGTGAGTTAAATTCTTAAAAATTGTTGATGCAATAATTAAAAAATCCATTCACAAACACTTGCTCGTAAAGACATGACGCTTCCTGTCAATTCAAATCGTGTATTCCTTTGCTAGTTACATCGAACAGTATTCTACATCTCTCAATGATTGAATTATTTTACCATTCGAACGATTTATACTTCAAATCTTTTAATTTGGGTAAGTTCCTGCTTTTCGGTTTTTGTTATTTAATTTTATTAATCGATTCATTCTTACAAATGATGAAATGAATCAGGTTCTTGACGCATTAGACAGAACGTGGACGAGTGAAAATACAAAGTGCTAATTTTCATGAATTGTCATATTTCTGTTTGAATATTTTGAACAGGAAACATACCTGTCCAATACGAACTTGTGGAGAACAAGATATATTCCAGAAAACCAGCAATAATATGGTAAAAACTACACACAATATGTATTATAAATTATATACAAGGAAAATTAAAATTTGACTCAACGTGAACAACATATTGTATTATTATCCCCACTTCACAACTGTTGTCACATTCACAGGCATCTGACAGTATTTGAAAACATGCCATATCATTCAAGATCTAACCGTCAATCACTTTCTTTCATCAATGCGAATACAATGAAAGTGCCTTACTTGCTTTCTTTAACGGGAAAAGAGGTTAGGGCGAGGGCGGAGACAGCAGGCAGTTCCCAGGAGGCGTAGGCGGACTCGACTCAATCGTCCACGCCTGGGACACACAGTGGACTGGGTGGAAAACAAAACGGGCAAAATATTTTTTTTTAGATTCTACTCGTGTATGATTCATGCGCACATGAAAAGAAAGAGGTATAATTTTTTACAATGCGTTTTCTTACCTGCTTGACCGTTTGTAACGGCCAGCTTCCGCGTTTACGTTACGACGCTTCCGAAAACTTCAAGATCCTGTCGCTACGCGCTGTCAAACTGAACTAATTTAGTAATTGAAAAACAGAGGACTCTGCAAAGACAGTTACGATTAGAAAGTTGTGCGCCTGACTGGATCCACCAATCAGAGAATTTTTGGGCAAGACCCATGGTTTAAAGATTAAATTTCTAATTCTCGATCAATTTTGGCAGTCGATTCCGTTGAGGAAGGATCTTCTAAAGAAAGTATTCTGCTACTAAAGAACGCTGAAGACACGTCGAACAGAAGGTCTCTCTCAAGAGCCGAGATAATGTTGAATGGATTTGTTCATTGAACGACAGAACGAGTCAACGGACGAGCGAAGGCACCGACGCATTTGATTTCAACGCAGGAGCCAAGAACTTTGAACGCGGAACCCGTACGCCGTATTCGCCCACTTCGAGAAGTTTCTACTGGAGTTACAACGATGGATGGTTGCGTGAGTCAACGAACCGCCAGCAATGATCTGCATTTGTTTGTTCTTTCTGATAGTTAAAAAGGGTAGAATTTCGAGCAGTGTTTCAACTCAAAGTTATATCAATGATTCTGCTGTTATGTGCCTGACACTTAGGTGTCAAGTGAATATTTTTCAAATAATAATTTTATTCTACTCTACTGGTTTCTACCTCAGAACATATTCATGTCTCGGGGGACTCGCAATGGGTCATTCAAGGATGGTGGATCATCTCATCATTCTCGATCATTCTCGTCCCTGAGAATGCGAAAATGAGCGGGATGTTGCAAAAAAGCCACATGCGGTTTTTAACTTGTTTGATAAGCTACTGCTCATATATTTTCATAGAACTGATCAGAGAAACCTACGGAAGTGACTGTTCAGAATAGCCGAACTGTAGAATTCTTATTCAGGCAAAGGTATGTTTTGATTGATGTCAGGAAGAATTTATTCTTACATCAAGAGAAGTGGCTCAGGGTGAAGCGCGCTGACTTCACATTTGGGAGGTCTGGATTCAATCCCATGGTCCGCCATCCTGATGGCCTGGGTTTTTCCTGATTTCCCTCGGTCATCCAGGCGAATGGTGGGATGTTTCTATTGAAAGACCACGACCGCAAAACCGGTGTCCCTAGCCAAATTCTTTAACTACGTGAAGTCACGAAGGTTAAGCGAATTCGAGACATCGCGGGTTCCTGGTTGGGGAATCCCATGATCTAACGGCATCGAGGCCAAATGCCCTTTACGGGACATATAATGGCTAAATACAAATACAAATTTATTCTAACGCACTTAAAACTAGGACCTCTTGGTCTACGATATTTATTCGGTGATATAATAGCAGGCTGTAAATTTTGTCATGTATAAAACTCGCTTTGCAACACAATTTCACCTTCACAAAAGATGACTAAACTCCCCTTACCCTAACGTCATGAACATTATCAGTTAAATCGAGATTTCAAATCCTTTACTCTAACGCCATTCATATTATCAGTAGAATTGAGATTTCCGCTTATTGTAGGAAGACACTTATGTCCGCTTGCTTCCCAACCTGCACCGTAGTGCGGGGACCGCGCGGACGCGAAGCAAAATTTTGTGTGATCATTTTCAGGCAGATAATATTTCAGAAACATGCAGTAACCTATATTTTAATAGTCAAGTGGACACCCGATTTTTTCATATATAAAACTCGCTATGCAACATCATTTCATCTTCCAAAAAATAAGATAACAAAAGTTCCTTTATCTTAAAAAGTTCCTTTAACGTCATCCAAACTATCAGTAGAATTGAGATTTTTCGCTTATTGGAGGAAGCTCCTTTTGTCCGCTCGCTTCCCAACCCGTGCCATAGTGCGGGGGCGGCGGCGGGGGCGGGGCGCGGGCCGCAGCGGCCCCTTGCGTTTGCTAATTGAAAGGCGCCTTATCTGATGGCGGCGACGGCCCGAGTAAGCGTCCGCCGCCGCCTGTTTTTAATTACTCGAATCGCGCGCCCACTCGCTCCGCCGCAGCTGCCGAGCGGGGACCATTAGCGCACCGCTCCATTGGGTGCGACTCGCCGCCTAAACGTCTCCGCACGGCTCTTCGTAATGAGTCGGCAAATAAGCGACGGTACGTGCTGATCACGCGCCGGAACACACGTATCAGATCGAGCGGAGAAATAAAAATCTGTGAGACAGTTGTGTCAGCCCCGGTGACGCAGGGCCTTGGAACAGTGAGCATGTATGTGGAGTGGACGATTGTGAGTTCGAGTCGTTTAGTGTAAATCATGGGTGTTACCGTCGTGTAGTTGTGGGGCGGTTGGATTGTCATACCATGACGTTTGCCATCTGAACCGTTTTCCTTTTGTTATTAATTTCCTCTCATATATCATCCATCCCTGATTTCCTACTGCTCCACCGCTGAGACCGGATTTGATCGCTGACCAATCGATTAGAAATTCGTAATGGACAACGCGAGTTCTCGGCAGGTTTTCTCCAGGTTTTCAATAGATTTTGTAGTTGAAGAATCCCTAAACTCCAATAACATAATAATAATAATAATAATAATAATAATAATAATAATAATAATAATAATAATAATAATAATAGAAGAATACCAATACCAATGACCACCAAAGACTTATAACGTCGCCTGAGGAAGCGATCCATTAATTGTCTCTTCCGTTCATTAATTGTAATGATAATAGCCTAAACCGTTGATCTCTAATTTACTCTGTTTTTCATTAAATTTGTAAAACTAAATATTACTTATGCAAACTTGTTTACGTATGATATATAATTCATAATATAACGCATAAATATTTGGTTAAGCTTTAAAACTCTGTTCCGTATCTATGACTCAGGTCCCTCCGCAACTTGTTCCTGTAGGCGCCGTGATGGAGGGTATTTCCAATACGATTTCAGGTGCCGCTGCTGTCCACTTACCCAACGTTGCTGGCCGTTTTCCTTATTCTTGACGATTCTCAAATAAATCACTTAAACTTCCAACTAAAAGAAAATTTTTTGTTCGAATTTCTGGATGACTAACCAATCGCCAAACGGATACCTGCTCCGCGTTCGCGGATATCTTGTTCTGTGGTCCTTGAACCACCTATTACTTACATCTAATACCTTCCCCGAGGTTTCGCCCCCCTTCTAATCACTTGAAGACACTACTAACTGAGTATTTAACAGGTGTTGCACTTTAAATATCACGACTTAATAATCAAGCGTTCATGTCTTTCGAACTCTTAGACAGCTTCTTCCCGAACAAAAGCTCGCCTTCATAGAAACCCTTTCTACTAGTCAATTTTTCGTTCCCTTGAGAGTTGATACACTGGTACCAAGTTCTCTTTTCATGTCCGTAATAAACTTCTACTTTACGTTGCGCTAAGAAAAGGAGGACTCCCATTTGGGCCTTCTGCACCGGGGAAAATCTCTACTATCTGGGGCCCCCAAATGTGTATTTCCGTTGAAATCTCAAAATCGATTTTCCACAGCATTACACAACTTTCTCTTATACTATGTACATTACTCCTGATATAGGCACGTATATAAGAAACTAAAAATTCCGACTATGGATTAATTTTTAAATTTCTGTAGTAGATACAATAGAGGCAGAATTTCTGAACAAAATGGAATGGGAATGCGTACCGAACGAATGAGGAAAAGTAGTATGAGATTTTTTAGAAGGAATCCTCATTGAAGAGAAAGAAAAAGAGAGTCCTCCAACAGACAATGGAATGCCTGTACGAGTAAATGCAATTGTGAGTGAACGATACTTGCACGGTGCCCGCGAAACCACAGTGGAATTTGCTAGGTGTTATAAATTGCCACACAAACTTTTATGTTGTAAGCTTGTTGGAATTCACTGGGGTATAGTTCATCAAAGACCACTTCGGTACATGTTCTTCACTCATTTTACAGACGAAAATGGACATAATCGCTTTTAGCAGTAATAGAATGTTATTAAAAATAATGAGCTTCTCTTTAAACTTTTCAAATTGAAATTGAGATTCTCTCTCGTTCGCATGATCACGTGATTGGTGGACCAAGATAAACATTTAAACTTACAAAAGAGGAAGTAGTGAACGTATTTTTACGTCAAATATTTATTAATCTCTTACAAGCAAGAAATGTGAAATCAATGAAAGAATAAATATGGAAAGTGTATTATTGATATACGTGCATTATCAATATTTTTTCTTAAGGCATAGCGTGGTTTTTATGATCAGAAGGAGAAACAACCATACGGCCTCAGCCGCATCATATGTAATATAAAGTGAAGTGTTTGTTGTGTAAGGACAAACACAACATTTCGTGGAATGAACAGTCTTAGCATAAAATAACAGCTCCCAACTACGTTGTTTTGAACTGGATATTAATTCGTAAATGGCATTAAGTAGATACTTTCATTGTCTCACAGTAGTTTCACCTATTCATAGATACATCGAATTTTGTGAATTTCAAATGCTTGTACAACGTTACTGTAACATTTTCTCGTTGAGAACATGAATGATCAGAAAATTCTGCATTCCTGTTTGGTCCTGCTCTGTCAGGTTTTCTGTTACGTTCAAGACTTTGATTTCATTGAAATTTACTTGTTGCAGAAAAATGTAGGCCAAACAGTTTACGAATTTCATTAAAAATATCAAAGACGCGTTTTAAACGTTAATATGTTTTTGCTACTGTGGCTGTTTATGAAATTCAGAAACAACATATATTTAATACCCTCTCTTGCGTGCCTCTGTCAACAATACAGAACCCGCAATACTTTCAGTGTGGTCAATACAGTGCTATCCTTTAAGTACCTAAGTCCTCTATCTCTTATCATTACAATGAATGTCAACAGGTGTTCATAATTATCATTATTATCAACCTTTATATTCCCTAATACAGGTTCGTAAGGTATCTCGTATGTTTTAATAGTACTCTATTAGAGTAAATATCATGAAATATTACACATGTCCAACGTGCATGTAAACGAGGGGTGAGATCAAGCCGCATCAACTCTCCCTCAGAGGAGGGTTGACTAAAGGAAATCTATCTACTCCAGAAAAATACCTTTCGCTTCTTCCTTGATCATGAGATAACAGTTTTCTCAAGTAGATAAAGGATTTGTTTACAGTCTTATATTTTAAATTACTACATCATTCTTCACTACCTCGTACGTACTTTATGTGCCATTTTCCCTATCTTATTCAATCAGAACATGGAATAGTGTATCATAGAATGTAGTGAAGAACGTGATTGTTACTGTACGAAAAGTAATATCGACCTATTCGTTCACCATCACTTCTTATCACCATTTGGTGATTTGGTTCGAAGCCGCCTGCCGCCCTCCGATGCATATCCAAACTGAGACTGTTGAGGAAAGAAGAGAACTGTGAACGTAAGGTGACGACAGCTACTTTCACCATCATTTCCTGCCACCTCCCCTTTCTTCTTCGTTCTCCCTCGTGTTGTGCACTCTATGGAGGTTTAACTAACTGTCGTCGCTTGGTCGGTAACACACCTTTGCCAGCGTTACCCCACACCATCGTCACCTCCTCCTCCAACTCCGCCAAAACCTCCGCGTGTGCCGCTGTCTGCTCCATCACCATCACCACCATCTGCGCCGCGCCACCTTCTTTCATTTCTTTCTCCCACCATCGCCACATTTACTGCCACCTCCTCTGCCTCCACCTCCTCTGCCGCCGCCACCGACTCTCTTACCGCTTGCGCCCTGGCACGTTCGTGGAGAGAGTTTCCTTACCTTAGCTCTCGCCACCCCGTTCCTGAACTCACCAGCCTTAGTTCCCCAAAGTTGGACAGCGCGCTGAACCGGCGGCGGCCAAGGAGTACAAAACTCTCCGCGATCAGTACGGCGGACAACACACACGAGGAATCTTCAAATTAAATCGCAACATGATGTGAGTGGGGAGAATGAGCAAAACGTTCTAGACTGAATAGGATTGAAATACGGCTGTCTTTAAAACAAATCACTTATCAGAAACATTCGGAAAAAAGGTAAGCGAATTTCGTAAGCACGATGCATCTCTGATGACTGCTTTTGAAGGCAAAATTCTTGGAAAAAAGAAGTGACAGATGAACGCTTGACTCGCTCGATTACGGCAGTGATGAATACAGGAACAATGATCACGTCTTCAACCGTGGGGAGAAGAATATGAGTTGTCCCTTAAAGATATGTTTGCGTTTTACATGATATAAAGTACTAAACGTTGTAACGGCGGAGTACATTGCGACAACGGGTATTGGCTATTTGAAGTTTCAGTGTTTATTTTCTTCACATTTGCGGAGTTTCTTTTGAAGTTTTTTTTCCCTCGTATAATATAAACACAAGGCTTATTTATGTGAGTGATTAGCTCACAAATAGAAACAATAATTGCTTTGAGTCGAATAACAGATTCTGGAAGAAATGTGGTGTAAGTAAAGGCATAGTCAGGTATACTAAGTACTCTCGAAAAAGTAGTAGTAATAGTAGGAAATGGTGTGGCATTTCCGATGCTATCATCGAAATCAATATTAGATGTAGGCTCCCCATCGTAACTGTTTATTTTGCCAAAATAAACAGTTACGATGGGGAGCCTACATCTAATATTGATTTCTCGAAAAAGTATCTGTTGTTCACAATTTACTAGTGTCACGATCTTAGGTGTTTCAGTTACCTGGACTCCGTTCTAAGGGCAAGTCGATGTTCCAAAGGTTATTTTCTAATTTAGACCAGATAATACCCGGTTACTGACATGATTTGAACTGTAAGTTATTTTACATTTTGTATTCACCTCAAAGCACACAACGAAAAGTAACACAACCGAGTTTTCATGCCAATACTGTGATGATTCTGAGGAGCTCCATTTTACAAATAGGTTTTCCACGGACAAATTGTTGAAAGAAAGATGAAAATACAAGCTTCTCCGGGCGAAATATCAATTGAAATTGCCCAAACAAACAGTATATGGAGTGACTGATATTCAGACTTCGTTACATCAAGGTGGAATTGTGATCAAAATATAAGGGTAAATCGGTAAAAGAGTAGTATCATTAATTCAAATTCACATTTGATTAGGTCATGCTCTCAGTATGTAATACAAAACTCTTTAAAATATCGAGGTATACGTTGAAGCATCACATAAACAGTTACCAGAATGGAACCATGGAGCATCGCATTACTAGCTAACAGCCTGCATCAAAAGCATTACGGTGCTTCATTTGAGCCGAGAGCCGCACCACGGAGTAGTTCGCCTTCGGCGCCCTCGGCGAGGGAGCAACTCATCCAGCTCCCGCCAGAGGGCCCTCAACGGGCGCTTCCGCCTAAGCGGATTAATCCGCTTCTGCAGACGGCCCACGCGCGTGCTTCGCTCGCCTTCCCTCACCCCGGCTAGGGATGCTTTTGACTGAACGGTTAGTGATTCCAGGTGCCGTCAACAGCTATGGTCATTAGTTCCGTAAGTGTAGTGCATGCTTTCAATGTGGGACCGGGAGAGATGGCTTAGTGCATCAACTGATGTCACTGCAGTCCCTCTGACCGGGAGGCCCAAGGTTCGAATCCCGCGCGGCGGCAGGATTTTCGACACTAGCTTTTCAGCTAGGGTGAATTCAGTCGCTTTCTAGAGGAGAATTCTAGCGGCCAGCCTGCTCTGATCGGTTGTTTTCTGTGGTTTCTCCGATCAACACCAGGAGCAGTGCCCTAGCAAACGGGCCACGGCCCGCGCGCGATCTTTCCTTCCTCTTCCTTGTCCTATCCTCACCCCTTACACACACACACACACACGCACACTAGCATGCACTACACTACCAGACGTGCCGGGAGACCGGTCGGGAGCTTAGAGATTGCCCCGGCAGGGGCGATGCCCCACTGGTGGCAGATACCTGGTTGACGGGAAAACACCGCTAGTCGACGGTAGGTCGGCGCCGGATCTCACCATTCAGCGGGGAGAAGATCACCGCCACCTCCCCAAGAAAAATATACACTACACTTATGGGACTAATGACCTTTGTAGTTGACGCGCCCGGAGTCACGAACAATCAATCAACGCAGGAGATGGCGGTGATCTTCTCCCGCTACATGCCGAGTTCTGGGGCTGGCCTACGTCGGTTTAGTGCGATTCTTCCCAACCAGGTATCTCCCACCAGAGAGGCTCCGCCCCAGGCGGGACAAGCTTTTAAGCTGCCGTCTAGTCTCCCGACAAATGTGATAGTGTAGTACATGTGAGTGTAAGTGTGCGTGCAAGTAAGGGTGAAGATAAGACAAGGAAAAGGGAGGAAAAGATTGCCTGCATTCGCCTGGTATTGATCTGGAAAACCACGGAAAACTACCGATCAGAGCAGCCGGATTTCTCCTCCAGACAGCAGCTGAGCTCGACCTAGCTGTCTAGCTAGTGTCGAAAATCCTGCCACCATCGGGACTCAAACCCTAGGATTTCCTGGTCAGATGCACTGCAGTGATGCCCTGAGCCACCTTTGCCGGTGCTAGAGATGTGACATCGCCAACAAAACATCGATGTGTCTAAACATCGATGATCAAATTTTAAAAACGATGTTCAAAATGCATTGACCCGAAACGATTGATGTTTATAAAATTATTTTAGTAACCCATAAGGTCATCGTTCACGTGGAGGTTGTGTTTATTAATTGATGTTTAACTGAAAAGTTAAGTAAAAACATTGCAGAACAGTTAACAAACTATTTTCTTATTGGGTAATTTATTATAATATTTTTTATTAAAAAGAAATTATCAACTAAGTAAATACATTGAGAAAAAAACATCGATGTTAAGAAACATCGACTTCAATAAATCGATATTAAATTCATGGTTGTTTGTGTAAAAATATCGATGATTTGAAAACATCAACTTCGATGTCGCTCGCAACCCTACAGTCTAAGCCAACCCGCTTACTTAACAGCTCGGCCAATCGCTCGGCCACCCACACACCTGCACAAGCTCTAAATACATAATTTGCCGGCTCTAAATACATAATAATACATAATGGCGCAATTGTTGTCAACCAATTGCCATAACATTGTGCTCGATCTCTTTCGCCCTTATTGACCCGTCGTCAACTCTCCGTCCTCTTAGTTCACTTCCTGATAATTTCTAAAGACTTGAAAAAGTCAATGTGTATCAAAACTCTAAAGAACATAATACTGAACACTGTCATAATCTAGAAACCAGGACGGCGAAATACATGCTCGATAATAGTTTTAGGAACTCCTGCGGATGTTAGAAACTTTCGACATTCAAAATTATTGATAGTCTTTCAGTCGATAGTTGTAGTATCCTTAAGACCACTCGATAAAATTGTTGAAATCATTTTAATTTAAGATATGAAATAACTTTCGTTAATTCTCACATAATTAATATTCTTTTAACTAATTGTGGACTTGATAGCGTATACATTTTTTTTTCTTTTCTGTGTAGAACCGCATCAATAACGTCATTGATCGGTCATTTTCATTAGTTTTGATAATGTCGTGGTATCGATACTTTGTTATATGTATATGTATATATATATATATATATATATATATATATATATATATATATATATATAATCGAACCTAAAAACCTAAATGAATCTACAGGTATGCATTGATCGCAAGGTGGCTCCAAAGAAGACAAGGCACGTGGCAAGCTCCACGGCTTCTGTACCTCCTCTCTCGGTGCTGCATCTCCCGCTGAGGGCCGTGCCTTGCGCCGGAGATCGCTGCCGCCCACAAGATTGGAGCGTAATCCCTGCTCCCGGTCGCCCTACGCCGTAGGCCACTTCAGAAGTTGGGGCGTACAGAGGGCCGAAACCACGCCACAAGGAGTAGGTATTTCTGTGGTCACGGGGTAAAAGTTCCTGCGGCAAAAATTTTAATTAGTCAAAACAAGGGTGCGATTATTGAGCCAATACTTTTTCCAACGCTCATTGCTATTTCCCAACACTTTTTTGACGATAAGTAGGTAACATTTGAATTCAGCCATTTTACTTTAATAAAATATAGATACTTCACTTGTAGATTAAGTAATTAACTCAATTTCGCCAAAAATTGACTTTAGAACTTTTACCCCGTGACCACAGATTTGGCATGATTCCTTCGGAAAAATGAAAAATACCTTTAAAATCCCAAATTGACGTTGACGAAACATCTGAGTATATCACAAGCATTCAGAATGCTCCATGGCATACTATCCCACAAGAAAACTGTTTAAAACTGATCAAAATTTCTTACGCAAATTGTCAAATAAAAGGCTGTGACAAAAGGAGATTAAGAAGAATTCGAAACTCTTCGGTAGACAAACCAAAATACAATACAGCTGTCCAACATTTAAACAACTTCTAGAAAACAACAGCAAATTTCAATATTGTATCTCTAGCCTCTCACCGCCAGAGGCTTCCGATTATTATCTATTTAAAATCACGAGAAACCTTAACAAAACGTGAAAACCTGAACCTCCAATTATAAATATATGAAATGGCACGAAACGCTGCAGAGAAACTTGAAATTTTCGGACATCATTTTGCTGAAGTATTTTAAAGCATTCCACCCACGAATTACGCAAATAACAAGAAAATTCAAAAATACCTTGATCCACTAGCAAAAATGAAACTTCCTACTACATTCGTCACGCCTAAAGAAATACTGGGAGTGATAAAGAATGATCTTCCCTGTGTAACACTAAATATTATGAGTGTTTCTGAAAAGAGATATTCGATTACTGCAACAATCAAGAACACATACATACCCACGTGAATTAAAAGTTTACCACTAAGTTGACGAGAGTACATGAACGTTGGGAACGATTCTATAGCAAGTGATGAATATAAGTATTACGATTACATATTATTAGTAGAATCATGTAAAGAACTGTTGTGACAAGAGCTGAATATTTAGTAGAGGTTGACTGAGCATTCAGAACATATGTACTTCTATGGAAAATTTACGCTCGCATTTCACAGGAATAACACAAGGATTTCTTCTCCACAAACCTCTTAAGCGCCTTAGGAATATATTCTTATTGCCCTTATGATGCAGTAACGTAACGTCACTTAGTAAGTTCTTTCTGTTCATGAAAACCGATATGTATTTGTAATCCGAGTAAGTTGCTGTCGACCATTCTGAAGCAATATCTAGAATATCCTTGTGAAGTGCGAGTTTGATTGTTCTGTTACGAGTTGTACAAAACCGTTATTTCGTCAAATGATCCGTCAGACAGAGTTGTTAATTTTTATAAGAAGATACCTAGGATTAATTCAAGTGAGCTATTCTGCGGTGACAGTCGTAGATATGTAAGTGAAAGGTCTTGTGCATACTGTAGAAGGTACATGGGCATTAGGGTACAAAAGTGACATAAATAAATACTCAATTTATTTTGGTTCTAGTATTTTAAAACTTAAAAACTCTACCTTTCTAAAAGCTAGTAGTGTTTTTTTGTCTAATAGTGCAATCAATCTCGCTCATACACTACCAATCCCAAAGGGACAAGCGCTCTGCCGAGCTACGCCGAGTAACACCTCTCGCTCAGTGGCTGAAAGTCACCGTTGTGCAACAGATCGTGTCATCCGCGCAGACAACACATGCGTGGTCAAGTGCTGCCTTCTTTCCTCTACACAATGATTTAAAAGTAAGGTGCATGGATATCATGGTTGCAAAAATGCTATGCTATTTAAACGTGCTCTCGTTACATGAAACGTTACATTAAGGTTTTACCAATAGCTCTTCTTCCTTAACTTGTGAAAGTCACGTCATAAGAATATTACCTTGTAATTTTCAGGTATTATTAAATGAACATTTAGTTGCAAATTGTGGTTGATACTTTATGAATACTATGCTAACCCTATTTTCATTAATGTTTGTACTTGAATGTTTGAACATTTCGTTAAGATACTATTAATTTCTTTTTGCTGCTCTGGTGAATGCAGATACCTCAACATCGTTTACAAAGAGTTCATTTTTTCCACAATAACTTGTGGCATTTGTTGCATTCGATCAAGAAACTTGAATCTTCCTAGTATGAAGTTCCGTTCGAATGACATAATACTTCGCCAATAGGGCAGATATGATAGGGAAACTGTCGCATTGCAGTTATAATAACAACATGTTATATTGAATCGAAATAAGTATCTAAATATGCCAATTATTATTCCCAGAGCTTTTAGTAAATGTTTGTGAAAAGAGAATGTGTAAATGGTTAGGTGATAGTGTATAATCCCGGAATTTAATTCATTGAAACCAAATTTCCCTCAAAACAGTATTTCAAAAGTTTTAAGAGCCTAAACTGAACATAAAAAGTATTCAGGATCATTTATATCTGACACGTTGACCTACCATTTTAAAATGTTAATAAAACCAACGGGCCTGGTACATGCCACGTCATATCTGCAAGTTTTATTGCTACGCGAATTACTACCGACTGTGTATTTGTGCAGGGTCGCCGTGTAATTTTAAAAGGGTTTTTGTTAACAATGGATGAAACTCTGGTATTGTTTCTGTCACAGGGTACGCAGGCAATAATTCAAACACATGTTACAGAGAATACGTTTTATGAAATAATAGTAGTTTTTCGATGCTTTGATGCTTCGATGCTATTTAATGAGTTATAGAATTAATCTAAACAGAGGCGTAAGGGGAACTATTTACCCAGGCAGTCACTCTACAAATAGCATTTTTATTCAATTATTGACTAAATGATCGGGAGATGTGGTTCAGTGTTTCAACTGATATCACGGCAGTGCGTCTGACCGGGACATCGCAGGTTCGAGTCCCGACGGCTGCGGCAGGATTTTCGACTCTAGCTTGTCCGCTAGGTCGAATTCAATTTTTACCTGGAGGAGAATTCTAAAGTCCGGCTGCTCTGAGAGGGTAGTTTTCCGTGGTTTCTCCGATCTACACGAGGCGAATGCCGGAGCAGTACCCTAACAAACAGGCCAGGGTTAGCGCGCGATCTTTCCTTCCTCTTCGTTGTCCTGTCCTTACCCCTGACACACACACACTAACATGCACTACGCCACCGTACATGCAGGGAGACCGGTTGAGGGCTTAGAACGTGTCCCGGCTGGGGCGTTGCCCCGCTGATGGGAGATACCTGGTTGAGGAAAACCCCGCTAGTCGAAGGTAGGTCGGCGCCGGATCTCGCCATTCAGCGAGGGAAGTCACCGCCACCTCCCGCTAAAAAGCATGCACTACACTTACGAGACTAATGACCTCCGTAGTTGACGCGCCAGGAATCACTAATAATCAATCATCAATCAATCAATATTTGACAAATGGACAACGAATGCCAATTAATTTTTGTATTTACATATACAGATATTTTTACGGCCGGATGCCCTTCGTGATGGCAACCACAGGGGACATGCAAGCACATTGCTCACAGACAACACAAGCAACCATGCCCGAGGTGGGATTCGAGCCCACGATCCTTCGGTCCAAGATCGCCACAGCACTACTGCTTTAGCAATCTCGGCCACCCGGATCGGTTAATAATTCATATATTATTATTATTAATAATAATAATAATAATATTGTTATTTTAATTGAGTTCGTGTGTTGAGTTTATTTTTTATCAAAGGAACGTAATTTTGGTGAAATGAACTATCACAAAACATAAAATTATGTACAATAACAATATATACTGTACTGTTACATCGAATTAACGCAACTAAACTGATATGAAGAAAAATCCTTTTTAGATAGCAACTAGTAAAAGTGGCTCTCCCAGTTTCTGCATAGCGCGCTAAAAATTCAATGTTTAGCACTAGTGCTGAAAGTGAGACGACTCTAAATTATTCAGTTCTCAAATAGTATATCTGTGAATTCAATAAAGAAAAAAGTACTTTCTTCTGACTATATCAGCTACTACTTTATCGTAAATTGATTTATATACTTGAATTAACGTGAAATCAACAACGTGAACAATTTGTGAACAAACATGAATAATCTGTGAATTCAACAATAAAAAAATACTTTCTTCTGACCGCATTAGCTACTACTGTATTGTTAAGTGATTTATGTACTTGAATTAACGAAAATGAAAGTCAGTAAGGCTGTCTAAAAATGGTGCATGACACACATGGTAAAAGTGATTTGCTCGTAAGATTGCGCCATTCGACCTATCGGCCTCGAGTCGCAACATTTCCTAGTCGCAAAATAAAATGTTACTTTTACCACTCGTGTAATAAATTACTATTCTTAAAGGTCGGCGCCAGTTAAAGATTTTAGTAGTCCGCCATCCGTTATGAATAATCGAAACAAATGACTTGTATCCTAGCTAAAGATGAAGTTTTAGTACTCTATCCCAAGAAAAGTAATTATTTTTTTACGTTTTTCTCTTATAAGAAAGTAGGGTTACCAAAATTATTGAACACCATACGGCCAACAAATGACGGACTTTGTTGGTTGTAAACATCGATTGTCGTCTAAGTGTCAAATCACATCTGTCATTTGCACTTTATCGGCCTAGTGGCGTAGCTATAACTAGAATAGTGCTTCTTTGAACTGTAAAATTCGGAGAGATATCTTAAAGTTATAGATTATTTCTGTTTATTTCTGCGCATCGAAAATTCAAGTATCATCCTTCAGATTTCGAATAGTATATGTGATTGTTCTTCAGATTTCTGATGTATCGGAATGTGGAGGAATTGGAAAATATCAAAGTAACAACAATTATTATCTCACTCCTTCCTAGTTTCTTGGAATGAGTGAAATATTGATAGCTTTACCGAAACAAAACAAACTTTATTGTTTTAGAGGACGAAATAAAATACATAAAAATGTGGAAAAAATGAAAAAAATGTAAGGAATGTAAATAATTTAAATTAAAGGATGAAATATATGACGATCTGTTGTGCACATAAAATTCTCTTCCTACAATTTACCTGACAAGTGTAACACAGACACCTTTGTTCTGAAAAAAATAGTGAATTGATGTCTATTTTCCAATACGTCTGTGTTTTTAATAGGTATCTATCTGAATCCGGACTCTGCACAAATTTAATTTTTTTTACAACATATTTTTCATCGCAAATACATGCACCAACCCAGCTACTATTACAGTTATCATACGAGTGTCTCTAAAGCCTGTTGCTCACGTTTACCACACCGACATAGGCTTTCCAGTTACATTATTGCGGTAGGAGATTACAAGGTTTCAGAATATTTTCAGTTTTATTCGTCGCGCGTGTATAAATTTTATTAAGCCCGTTTCAACGACTTCCGGGTGAACATGTTCACATCAATGCTTCCGCATGTTGTACATTAACATATCATGCATTCAATCTGTCGCCATTAGCTCGCATCCCGTGTCGTGTACTGTTCTGCGAGTACCACGCGCATTCTTTGCCTAAGCTACTCCTTTTCGTGTGGTTAATGGGGCGCTGTTAAGCAATGCAATTTTTTGAACATTGTGCGAGCATAAATGACCCCCATTGTTCCGGCGGTCGCCGCATTTAAGTGCTTCAGCGGAGCCGTATATTAAATCCTTGCATGCGCCATAAAAGAATTTAAGCGCAATAAACACTAGTGGCGGCTTACATGCCACAATATTCAAAATTAACGTCGTTTGCATTAGATCGTTGTAACGTAATTGGATTGCGCCCGGAGAGCCCCGAGCAGTGCAAGTGACTGTTTGAAAGAGCAGCGGAATTAAAATATCCCCGTAATGGGAACGGCCGCCGCCCCCGCTGCCGCCGTCACCCGCCGCCGCCGTCGGAATCAGCGCTAACGCCGCTCTCGCCGGCGTTGGTTTCAATTTCGCTGCGCGGCCCAACAAGTACTGACTACTTCCGGCGGGGGGAAATAGAATTTTTCCTAAGCTCGATTGATTGTTTAATAATGCCTCGTTCGCATCGCGGCTGTTACTTTATTTTAATCAGAGATTTCGGATGATACTCTTCTTTCTATCAATGTTACTTAAAATTCAAAACAAATAAAATATCTTCATCATCATGTTCGTACAAATACAGCAGCTGAAAACAAGAAATATCATCTGTTGTCATTTGCAAAAGTCTTCAATCATTCGCAAAATGTAGTAGTGTCCAAACCCAAGAAAGGCATCAAAATAATTGAATACCTTCCGACAAAAACGTTGTAACCCTCAAAATGCAACTGGAGCAACACACGACTTTCCTCCTCCGTTTTTACAACGTTTATGCACCCGTAAAATTCAAACATACCTTAGGTCTATTTTTAGACATAGAACAAGCTTTAGATAGAGTTTGGCATGATGGACTACTATTTAAAATGCGAAAGTTTGGATTCCCCTCCTATTTGCAAGGATTAATTAAGAGCTTCCTTCTTAGTCGTAAATTTAAAGTGCAAATCAACATGGAACAATCATCAGGTCATTGCATATCGGCAGGCGTCCCTCAAGGTTCCCCTCTAGCTCCTACGCTACTTAACATATTTATTTCAGATATGCCTAACCTATTAAACTCGGAATTATCCTTATTTGCAGATGACACTTGTATATTCACGGTCCATAAAGACCTATTAATAGCACGAGACAACCTTCAAGAGGATCTAAGAACCAACTGATTCAACAAATGGAAAATAAAAATTAATGCATCCAAATGTCAAGCTAAAATCTTTTCACTAAGAAAACTACGAAAAATTAATGATCTAAGACTAAACAACTCCCCTATTCCATGGCTGCCCCCATCTGCTCCTGTGACATATCTAGGACTACAAATAGATCGCAGACTAACCTGGAAAGATCATATAAATTCAATAGCCAATCAAACATTTATTAAGACTTTGAAATTGTACCCTTTTGTCAACAAAAAATCAAACACCAGCATTTAAACTACATTATGCATTTTTAAATATATAATCATACCCTCTCTAACATATGCTTGCCAGATATGGGGAGGTGCACCTAAATCATCATTTCATAAACAGGAAGTTATTCAAAATAGATTTCTACCCAATGCACTAAAAGCTCCATGGTACATACGGAACAATCAAATTCTAAACGAACTCTCTATTGAACCCTTAAAGAAATCGATTTCCAAATTATCCTTAAGATTCTATTCATCCTTACCCTCCTGCCCCGCTACAACAATTTATAAGCTTGGCAAAACTTCAAATCCTTTTAACAGAATTAATACATAGCAAAGATCTCCTTCATCCTCCCTAATTTGCAATCGTAATAATCTAATTCTTACTACAGACCATTTCTTCCCACATTAAGATTGAATAGCAACTCTTTGCTGTAAATATTCATTGTTTTGTACATTTGCTGTTTTTTATATTCAGTGTTAAATTAACAATCAGTTAACAAGAGGTCCCACCTTGGAAGACCCTCGAAAAATTATGTATAAGTTTATTGTAAATATTGTTAAAAACCTTTGTAAGACAACAACTGCCGATCAAGGAGAATTATAAGAAAAAAACGCACCCGTGCAATTTGTGGCGAAATTAAAACAGAAGAAAACAGGCGCCTAATGTACATGTTTGCCAAGATGGTGTCGTATGTGCTTACTCAGACCCAGTGGGCATAGCTAGGGGAGGCAGGGGGGACTGCTCGCCCCAGGTGACACCATTCTAGGGGTGACACCAATTAAAATATTTTATAGTTGGGATTATATAATTTAAATCATTTACTTAAACATTTTATGTATTAATCAAGACTATCTGATTTGGCTCTATTGTCAATAGAAAATGACATTGCAATAAGCATAGATTTTTAATGAAATTATAAATAAGTTTGCTGCCCTAAAATCTCATAAAGAGGTTTTATAAATAACTTAAATTTGTTGATAAGTTATGTTTCATTTTAAAATAGTTATTTTCAAACTATATTGCAATTCTTGTTAATTTATTCAATTTATTCAATAGAATTTTTAATATATTACAAATAATTATCATGTGTAAATATGTATTCTTAAGAAAATGTACAATCTATGCAGCAATAGATATTTTTATATCATGCGAGGAAACCCAGCATTTCAGAAAAGTGAGGGTTATAACATTTTTACCGGCAGGTATTCAATTATGTCTCATAATACACAAGCAGGGGAGATTATTTGAAATTAGCAAATTCATGGGTATTTTCAACAGTTAAAAATCACTTACATTGTGTGCAACACGACCAAGGAGCAGTCAGCAGAGCAAGATGTTTTCTGGAAAGACGTTCTTCCCGGAGTTCTATTTGCGATACCTCCTATTCAAGTGCGAATGCGCTTTGCAACGTTGACGTCAGCGGAGAAAGAGGCAACGGTGGCGAGGGCGGTGGCGGTAGCATTTTGGCAGCCGCAGTCTCTGCCGCGTGTGGCTATGAAGCCAGAACTTCCGGTCGTATGTCGCCTTCACCCGCGCGCTATAAGTGAAACCGGTGGAACTTTACAGCGTTGCTTTTGACAAATTCGCGATGATTTCAGAATAATATAAATAAAATTGACCGCCTGCGAGAGCGTTGGTGGAGTCTATTATAAACGTTCACCAAGGAGGCAACTGTAGATAGCTCCATCAAAATTCCTAGCAGATTCTTTGTGATTAATAATAGTACTATTATCCTAACTCTACCACCCCCTTGTTTCCATTTTGAAGATTAATGTTTGTTTCTTCTCTGAAATTATTTATTCTCCATCCTTTATTTCACCATAGTGTAAGTTTTAATGTCAATCCTTCTTGTCTTATTATAGACTTCTCACATTTATTTTTGTGATTTCTTGTTTTTCGTACTTTAAGTAATAAGTGTTTTAGCAAATGTAATGTACTAGATATAACGCAGATATCGGAGAATAAATATTACAAAGCCGGCCTGGGTAGCCGAGGCTGAAGAACCGTAGCTGCGAAGGCTGCGGAGGCTGAAGAGCAGTAGCTGCCTCGTGCCTGAAGGGCCGCTGGTTCGAGTCCCGCCAGGGGCATGGATGTTTGTATGTGTGTGTGTGTGTGTTTATATCGTTACCATTACCCCAATGTTACTTACAGTGATCGCTATATGACCTTACTAGTTGAAAAACTACCTTAAATATGTTTTTTAAAAAAACTATTACAATGTTGTAGGGCATGCAGTAGAATCGAGTACGACAACTCATTGCCAATGAAGACATGATGGGAATTATTATATAATGAAATTATGCATGTGATATTTGTTCCTGATTGGTAGAAAATTCATCACATACTGATATTTGGCAGGCCATATGCTGATGCAGTAAAGAGATTTCGTTTACCTGCCAAACACCAGTGATTGATGCGTTGCCTACCAATCAGGGGTAAATATCACGTTTTCGGTCCTCGTTGATGCCCTAGACCAGGGGTCCTCAAACTTTATAAACGGGGGACCAGTTCACTGTCCCTCAGGCTGTCGGAGGGCCGGAATATATAGTGCGATTTTTCTAACTCTGCCTCTCAAGCCCCTTTGGCCGATCACATGGCATTTCGCGTCTTTCTCGGTCCTGCCGCTAGATGTCGCATGGTCGCAAGCACTGTTTGATACGGTCGCGATCATGTAATATCTAGCGGTATGACTGAGAAAGACCCGAGGTATCGTGAAATCGTGAAGACATGCCTTGAGAGGCAGAGTTCAGGCAATGACAGGCCTACCGATAACCCACAGTTATAACGCGAGCAGATCCCAAACTTCCTCAGATTGCGCTGGCGAAAGGTACAGCGTGGTAAAGAGGATAACGCAAATAATCGATATTGCTCTATTAAAAACAATTTTTAAAAAAACACGGATGTTTTGGCAAAAAAAATATCGATGTGAAGAAAATATCGAAAGCAAAATATCGATGTTTCTGGTTGAAAACATCGTTGTTTTAAAACCATCGATGTTTTTGCCATCCCTAGACACCCTAACACATAATAAAAAATTAATTAATTAATTAATTTACCCTTTGCACTTTTAGTGCTGCAGGATTATCCTGCTTAGGGTTAGAGGAGGTTAGGACTCCTCTTTCAGCCATTTTTCCGGTTTTATCCCCACTTCCAAGGCCCTCTGTACAGAAGAATGTAACGGGTATCTAGTAGATGGTTGTGTCTCTAGAAGTGGGGTGAAGATGGCGTGGCAAGCGTCATGCTTCAACCGGACACCTTTTTCCCCAATATTTACTGTTAATAAAGCCAGTAAATATTGGTACTCATTTGGAAAGAAGGCTGAGTGGACCTAAGGATCGCCCTGAATAGGACATCATCGGATAAAAATCCCCAGCCATGCTTGGATTTGAACCCGGGTCCCTCAGGTTAGCAAGCGAGTGTCCTAACCACTACGCTAAATAAAAATAAATAAATAAATAAAAAAATGTGCGGATTTTAGGAAAAAAATTGTTTTAAACCATAAAAACCCGGCGGGCCTTATAAATGTCCTCGGCGGGCCGTACTTTGAGGACCCCTGCCCTAGACCAGCAGTGATCGCCAAACCGTCGATCGCGAGCTACTAGTAGCTCGCGGAGCAATTTTCGGTAGATTGCGGTCAAGGTTGGCTAACCTGGACTTATTCTACCGAGCACAAACAAGTACAGACTCTGAAGAATATTTAGACAACTGTATAGGAATGGCAGTCACGACCTACTCTCCGAACATAAAAGAAACTTGTTAATGATTAAAAAAAAGAGTGCCATCCTTCTCATTCACAAGTCTCATAAAAAATCCGTTCTTCCATTTATATTTTGTTACTATATTTGAAGTTTTTTGAAATGTTCAATTCCATTTCAATTTATTTTTCTTGTATAGAGTTTTATTAAACTCTGTTTTCATATTTAATAAAAGTGTATGTTTATAGACAACAAACAGATGTTTGGATTTGAAGAAAAGTTCTGACTTGATTTCTTGGTAGCTCACTATAGGATTGAAAAAGGTAAGGTTGCTCACAAGCTTCATTCGTATGGCGACCACTGCCCTAGACGCTTGCTAAATTTATTCTGAGACATCATGTCTGCTTCTACATTTATTTAGTAAATACATTTTCAAGTGCCATATTTATTCCGACGACTTTTGTTTTCTTATAAACTCCAAAAGAGCTAAACAATTTATTTTTCTCTCAATTTATATACATCATCGAAACCAAATATTTCGAACGTGAGAGTCAACATGTGACCAACCTCGCTATTCGATTGGTTATTTGCTTCACGATTTCCCAATACACACAAATGAAACATGGTTAATTCCCAGTTGACGTGAATTGTTCTGCACTCTGTTACACTCGTTATTTCGCAATTTCCGTAGATTATACAGTTTTTTAGAAGTCTCAGTGAAAGCATAAAAGCACAGGCGTATTTATTTTTTCGGACAAGGTTTGAAGTGAATATGCCACTGAATTCTTCTTAATACGAATCATCTAAGATTTCGTATAAAATATCTTACAATAATTACAGTTAATTAAACAAATCCCTCTCTACAAATGCTTATTGAAGAGAGAATAAGTCGATTTACTTCAGTAAAATGCGATACAGACACTTGAACTTTTTGAAGTAACCGCACACCCAGACTTAATATAGAAAAAAGTGACACTTAAGAATTCGCTAGTAGATAAAGAATAGACATAAAGATTTATCAAACTTTTGAAACTGAAAATCAGGCCCTTGTTCGGTCTCGTTTAATTACACTTTTTCTGAACCGCAGAGGAGACCATTAATAAGTAGTAAAAACAAACATTCAATAACTTTTCATTTACATCGTGCAACCAACGCTTTCTCCCTCCTCCGGCACAACGTCGGCACCTGCGGCTGTCATTTATAATGAAACATCAACACATTAGTCGAGAAACTGTACCACAAGGTCGAATTGGGCGAGCCACCAACACCGAGACGTTGTCCCATTTCATGTCGTGTTTCCCTTCTTTCCCTCCCGTGCTGTCGCGGTGCGGCTGCTCTGCGGTGGCCGCCGGAGGGAGGTCGCGAGGCGCTTCAGTGGCCCTTCCAGGAAGCCGTAAAACGCCCTGTATTCGGCCTCGCGAGGGTCGCCCCGCCCCGCCATGCCCCGCCCCGCTGTCCCCGCCCGCTCCGCCCCGCCCTCCCCTCCCTGCGCCACCCGCCCTCCCTGCCCTGCGCCACCCCACCCTCCTCGCCCTGCGCCACCCGCCCTCCCCGCCCTTCGCCACCCCGCCCCGCCCTGCGCCCCGCCGCCCGCCCCGCCCGCCCCGCCCTGCGCCACCCCGCCCTCCCCGCCCTGCGCCACCCGCCCTCCCCGCCCTTCGCCACCCCGCCCCGCCCTGCGCCCCGCCGCCCGCCCCGCCCGCCCCGCCCTGCGCCACCCCGCCCTTCCCCGCCCTGCGCCACCCGCCCTCCCTGCCCTGCGCCACCCCAGCCCTCCTCGCCCTGCGCCACCCCGCCCTGCGCCCCGCCGCCCTGCGCCCCGCCGCCCATCCCACCCTTCCCCGCCCCGCCCTGCGCCCCGCCGCCCGCCCCACACTTTCCTGACCTGCCCCACCCTCCCCTCCCCGCCCCGCCCTGCGCCCCGCCGCCCACCCCACCCTTCCCCGCCCCGCCCTGCGCCCCGCCGCCCGCCCCACACTTTCCCGCCCGGCCCCAGCTCCCTCCCCTCCCCGCCCCGCCCTGCGCCCCGCCGCCCACCCCACCCTTCCCCGCCCCGCCCTGCGCCCCGCCGCCCGCCCCACACTTTCCCGCCCGGCCCCACCCTCCCCTCCCCGCCCCTATCTGCGCCGCGCCGCCGCGCTCGTGGGCCGCCCGCGCCCAGAATACCCGCGCGCCACCACGCCCACCGCGTAAATAAACGCGCGCGCGGAGGAAGGCTGCGGCCTCTCCGCGGCGCCTCGGCGCTTCTTCCCTCTGCGTTGTTTTCAATCTTTTAGCTCTTTTCAATGTTTGTTTGACCTTCCCTTTCGCCTCCTTTTCTCTGTCTCTTCCTCCTTCCTCTCGATCTTACACTCTTTGCCACCTGTTTTTTTCGACTTCCTTTTCCTGTACTTCTACTTATCCTGCTCCTTCCTTTCTTCTCTTTCTACTTTTTTCTTCTTTGTTCTCCTCTTCTTTTTTTCATCTCTTCCTTTTCGACTATCTCCTTTTCTCTTTTTCTCCTCTTCTCCGACTGCTCCTTTTCTTCTGTCTTTCTTTGGAAACTTCTATTATGTTCTGCAGAGTGAGGTTCTTTAACCCAGGGTTGTCCAACTGGCGGTCCGCGGTGCCATTTGTTGTGGCCCGCGAAAGCTTATTAGTCAAAAGTGAAAGTCTCTTGCATCCTTAAGCAAGAATCGGGCAAGAACGTTGCGCACCTTCGCGTACGCGCCATGTCATGGTCAGGAGCGGCCTGGCATGTCCCCTTTAATTTAAAAATAGGCTAAGTTTAAATTTAAGAGGTTTTTTTTTCCTAGTAAATTCAGGGATTCCGAATCATCCCAATGGGTTTTCCTGCTTGGAAAGGCCTGATATCAAGCATGGTTCCATCCCCCCTCCCTTTCAAAGCAGCCGGGACGAACTGGCGAGATCAACAGTACGGGGAAGAAGGGTATCGATGATCCGAGTTCTGTAAATATAGCTTGCAACCATATTAAAGATTTTAGTTGTGGTCCTTGAGGCCTTGGCGAGCGTTGGACTTCCCTACTTTAACCTATTGCGTTACTCAATTCGACCGCGGCAAATTCTTTGGTGTCTAATAATGCATTATCTATTTACGCAAAACAAGATTATAATTTTCTTCCGATGTTTCTGATAAAGCTTGGGCTTCTCCAAAACCTAATAATGTTTGTTCAATAAGTTTTACAGATTTTCACGTTCAACTCAGCAAGAAAATCATACTGAACTCATTGCTGGGGTTTTTCGAGCTGCAGTCGTTTGACCATTTTGCTAGTTTTGCTAAGTTTGAATATTTTGTAGTCTTTTGTTTCATAATTAGAATAATGCGAAAATTTATGTATGTTTTGGGCAGATGTGTATAGTGCAAGAAAACAAGTGATACATTGTATAAAAAATTGTCAATTTGCAGAAAGGTTTTAACCTGAGAGTAGACGTTTATTATGCGCCCAGATACAGTGTTTTAACTCTGCCTTTCAAATATCATTAGAAATACGTGAAAGATTTGCTTGTAGAAGTACATTACTTTCTAAACTTATTTCTTCGCTGAACTAAAAAAGATGCTTTTCATATGTACACTTTTCTTAGGGATCCGGTCTTATGCACCCCGTATATTATAAGTCCTGATTCTACAGAGAGACTAATTTTGGTTTAAATGACATATGTACTACTTCTTCTGTAGCCATTTTGTTCCGAAGTGCATGCACTTCAGTCTTTTGTTACATTACGTCGAGAAAGTTCGTATGGTAAATCGGATTTGTGAGCATAGAGCAACCAAGGACTGTTCTTTGCTAGAGTACAATCAAAGCAAAGATGTAAAATCAAGTAGGTAGGGGAGAATTTATTCAGTTAGAGCGTGAAAATGTTCAATCTGTGTCTCCTGATACTGTAATTATAACAACACAAGTGTGCTTCCAATGCATATACGCATTGATATTAAGAAGTGTAAAGTAGGAAATGACCTTCAGGCTCTGTATCAATTTGGTAAGCGATGGTGATATTTCCGTTGGTATCTCTTCCTGGAGGTTTTTCCTAGTGGTGTGTGTGCGTGTGCGTGCGTGCGTGCGTGCGTGCGTGTGTGTGTGTGTGTGTGTGTGTGTGTGTGTGTGTGTGTGTGTGTGTGTGTGTGTGTGAGGGTGTAGAAACTTCAGGTGAGCGTAATCCTCAAGTTGTGTTTTTCTGTGTCTGTTTCTATATGTATCACTCTCCGTCTCTTTCCTAACTTTCTCCTTCCTTTTTTCTCTCTCTATTTTCCCCACCGGCTAAGTTATCTCAGAGCCAGCATTACCACTGTCTCAGCCACAACTCTGACAAGGAGGTCCTATAGTCGTAATCCCGACGGCAGAGTAGTATACACTGACTAGTTTGCTAAGTGGAATTTTGCCGCTGTCGGGAGGAGAATTCTAACGGTGGTTTGCTCTAATTGGTACTTATTCGTGCGGGACCAATTCTTTAAGTAAATGGCCCATACATCGCGCGCAATCCTTCGTTCCGAATCACTCACGCACCCTGCCTTCCATGCAGTACATCGCTTCACATTCCGGGAGCCAAGTCTCGAGCTTCAAGATTGTCCCGGGGGAGACGTGTTCGCTGGGGAAAGTTTCCTGGAGGAGGACATCCCCCACGAGACAGCGTGTAAGTTCGGCGCCGATTCTCAACATCCAGCTGGGAGAAACGCCGCCGGGATAAAATACTCGCTTAATCATTGCAGTTGGCGTGCTCAGAAAATCTCTCTCTCTCTCCCTCTCTATCTCAGTGTGTCTCTGTCTCTCCTCCCTCTCTGTCTCTCTCTCTCCCTCTCTGTCTCTCTCTCCCTCTCTCTGCCTCTCTATCCCTCTCTCTGTCTCTCTCCCTCTCTCTGTCTCTTTCTCCCTCTCCTTCTGTCTGTGTCTCTGTCTCTCTCTCCGTCTCTGTTTCTCCAATCTCTTCTCCCTTTCTCCTCTTCTCTTTCCTACTTATTCTCTCTCCTCTCTTCTCATCCCCTTAACAGAAAAGTGCCACAAGAACGACCTGTTTGGCGCAGAGTCCACCTACGACAATGCGCTCCTGCTCTACGAGTTCCGTTCGCCCCTTGGCGATGCCTCCCTCTTCCAGTGGGAGAGTCGATGGCGGAGGGAACGCGGCAGCGGCCGGCAGCCACCCGCTTGCATCGCCGCGCGAATCCAGGCTATTTGCGCGGGCGCGCGCCTCCACGTGCTGCTCGGTCACGGCCACGCACGCGACCTCCGCGGCCCGGAATAGACTCCTCCTCCGCCCCCCCGCCACGCCCCCGACTCCCGCCACACCCCGACCCCCGCCACGCCTCCGACCCCCGCCCCGCCCCCGCCTCACCACCCGCCCCGCCCTCACCCCCACCCCAGCGCCCCGCCCCCCGCACCACAACCCCGCCCCACCACCCCGCCCCGACCCCCGGCCCACCACCCCGCCCCACCACCCCGCCCCGCCCTACGCCCACCATCCCGCCCCCGCCCTACGCCCCCTCACCCAGCCCCGCCCTACGCCAGCGCACTCGTCTTCGCCCGGAATCTTCCACTTCGCACTTCCCGGAGGACCTTTTGTTTTTCTCTATTCCTTAATCTTCCCGACGCTCTTTCGGCCTGTTTTTTGGGTTACTTTCCTCGTTTTCTTATGTCTATTCCCCGCCCGCCCCATCAACCACTCTATCGCCAGCGCACTCGTCTTCGCCCGGAATCTTCCACATCGCACTTCCCGGAGTTTTGTTTATCTATTTCTTGATCTTCATGACGCTCCCTCAGTCCATTTTTCTGTTTTTCTTTCGCCGTTTTCTTTTGTCTATTCTCTACCCATTTCCTGCGACCAGTTTTTCTGTTGCCTACGGCATTCTGTTTCCTCTCTTTCTTTCCTCTGACCCTTTTATCTCCTTCATTCCTCTGTACCGTACCTTCACCCAGTTTCTCTGTTCCGTATTTCTTTTCTGGGCTCCCGCTCCGTTCCAGCGTCTCAATCTTTGTTGTTCCATCGTCCCCGTTTCTCCCCTCCAGATCTCCCACTCACATATACTCCCAGCGTATTTTCACAAATTCCGTACTTCCATCCCGTCACACAATGCTCCTTATCTTCAGTCACTCTATCCGTAACCCTGCCATTTCCCTCAACTGTCCATTTTGATCCTGATACTTGTATTCTCCTATCATCCGCTCCTCAGCTTTCCAATTACGCCTCGTTACTTCGTCACCGTGCGAATAATAGGTTCTTCTCAGCGTTTGTAAACTCGATTATGAGTTATTTCCCTGCAATAGAATGATGAAAGTTATAAAGTATTCAACGAAGCAGGATAGAAGGTAGAGGACGAGAAGAAAGTGATAATAATGGAGAGGGAAAATTAGAAAGGTAGAGTGAACAATATTGAGTGAGCAAGTGAGAGTGACAGGGTGAGATAAAAACTGTGAAAGAGTGAGATATGAAAAGAGTGAAAGACCGAAACAAAGATTGTGTCAGCAAGAGTATTCCAACTACCCTTGAACTCGTGATCTGGAGGACGACTGCACAACACGTACGTATGTTTGCACGACTGCACAACACGTACACTATGTTTCTCCCTAATGAAACTGGACTGCGCCACCGTTCCCCCGGCGAGGCGTCGGCGTCGGCGTCGGCAATCGCGCGCATTTCGCAAACGGCGCGAAAGCGTCGATGGTCGGATGCGCCACTTTTCGGGCCGCCGCCGCCGCTGCCACGCCGAAGGCTGCCGCCGCTGCTGCAGCACTGACGAAACGCGACGCGACGCGGGCGGGGGCGGTGGGGGCGGCGCGAAAGTGGAGCACCTGCCGGGGGGAGCCGCCAAATGTCAAGGCGGCGGGGGCGTTGCGGGGGCGAGCGTGGTGAGGGGGCGGGGCGGGGCGGGGTGGGGCCGGGGGCGCGGGCGGGGCGGATGGCGCAAGAGGCCGACCGAGGGCAGGGCGATGACGCTGCACAAGAGGAGGATGCGAAATCGCTCGGTGCAGCGGCAATTGCAGAGACCGTTTGACATTGACTCGGAGAATTTTGAACTCCGGGAAGGGACGAATTAGACCAACAATTTTGTCGAATTCTTTCTTTTTCCCTGAGTGAATTAAACTTCCACCTGTTCTGTTTCTAGATACCCCAGTGGTGTCCTTCCCAAAGGATTTGCCGCGAATGCAGAGCAAGGCACTGCCTTGCCACATTATTATAACAAATGCATTCTTGCTCGTTTTTGGGTGAGGTTACTGATGGATAAGGTTAATAATTGCCAAGGCAAGTTTTGCGAAATCCCTTGTTTAAATTTAATTTTGTAGTTTAAGTTAATTAAACTGTTTTAAAGAAAACCCTTTATTTTATTACATTTCGCTGTGAGATGGATAATTTTCCTCGAATCCTATGAAATGTTAAGGCTGCGTCACTACCACTGGAACACCCGCGAGCGTCGGCTGGAGCCACGGAAGGCGGAGGGGCGTCTAAAAATACACGCGTCGCCTGGCGCTGGAAGAGACGCCGCGCGCGTCGCGAAAGCTGCGTCCATGCGGCGCCTCTCGCTGACGTCAGCAGGCGCCGCGCGCCCGCCCGCGCACCCGCCTCCGATTCTCTTCTGTTTGTTGATTGTGTTGGCCACCCGGTGCTGTAGCCACCAGCTCGCTCTCTTTCCAGATTCTGTTTAGGTCTCGATACCGGTGCGAATAGAGAACCTCATGTTCTGGCGTGTCCTGGGAGGAACAGGGGACCAAGACTCCTTCCCCGAAGCTGACAGTTTGTAATTACACTCAATTTATTCAAAATGATTACATGAATATTGATTGCTTGATTGCCGATTCCGGGCACGTCAATTGCTAAGGTCATTTGTCCCGTAAATGAAGTATGCGTTTTCATCACGGGTGATAGCGGTGATCTTCCCTGGCCGGCTGGCGAGATCCGGCGCCGACCTACGTCGACTTGCGGGATTTTTCACTATCCAAGTATCTTCCACCAGCGGGACAAGCTCTGAACTTCTGACTGGACTCCCAACAAGTGCGTTAGTGTAGGGCATGTGAGTGAGAGTATATGTAAGTAAGGGGTCAGGATATGACAAGGAAGAAGGAAAGATCGCGCGCAGTCCATGATTCGTTTGTTAGAGTACTGCTCCGGCATTCGCCTAGTGTTGATCGAAGAAACCACGGAAAACTAGCGGTTAGAGCAGCCGACTGCTGGAATTATCCTCCAGACAGCAGCTGATTTTGACTTAGCTCTCTAGCTAGTGTCGAAAATCCTGCCATCGTGAAAACCCGAACCTAAGGAGGCACTGAAGTTACATCAATTGATTCCCAAGAGCCATCTTTACCGGTAATTACCATGTGTAGATCTCATCAAATCCTAAGCAATATTTCGTTTATAGATATTATCGTACATTTTTTTTAAATTTCAGGCTATCAATTAAAAGTACGTTTTCAACAAATATTTATGGCAGTCTGAAATGAAATTAATAGTAGGAAATGGTGTGGCATTTACGATGCTATCAATGAAATCAATATTTGATGTAGGCTCCTCATCGTAATTGTTTATTTTCGCATAAAGCTTTTTCGGCCGCATTGCGGCCATCTTCAGTGCTACACTGAAGATGGCCGCAATGCGGCCGAAAAAGCTTTATGCGAAAATAAACAATTACGATGAGGAGCCTACATCAAATATTGATTTCATTGAAATGAAATTGCCTCCGCCCTGAAATGCTTTTCGTGTCTGTCATTGGCTGCATGAGTATATCAAGATCAAAATATGATGATTTCGAGCTGATGATTCATCGCGACGCCTAAATCCCACACATTGTGATTTTGGTAGCAAAACATGTAGAAATGTGTGGTGAGGTTATGAAGGTGGAATTGAAGGGTATCTTTCAAGAACCAAATTAGTCCAAATGCGAGATTTCTCAAGAATCATCTTAATACTCATACGGTAGGTGTGTATAGTAAATGAAATTATTATTCCCCCCTCATATCTTTCAATGTGTTTGGCACTTGCCGAAAGGAAATAAACCACCAGAAAGCGCCTGTTGTAGGGAACAAGTTGGCGAAATATCTCAAAATAACAATTGTTGAACTGTTTTTAGTTCTTGTAAGGAACCTCTCAATTATTTATTCTACGGCTAACAAATATTTTGTAAATTGTGTACGATAAGTAACGATTTTACTGCAGGGAGATTTCCATCACCCTCCTTCAGTATTTATGGCATTGTATTTGTAACATTCGCTGCTGAACTTCAAAACAATGCGTACGATACGCGATATAAAAGGTTGTCATGGGGAGAGGGGTCGAATTAATCGTATTGTGATACTTTATTTGACAAAATTCATCCGAGGATTTTGAGTGTTTCATAAATATAATCTCTTAGTGATAGGAAACAGAAACATTCCATAAAGCTTCCGTTGTGCTTTGTGTAGTCAGCGAAAATAATTGATATTTTTACGTTCTGAATTTACATCATTCTATTGTTCGTGGATTTTGAACGAAACCAACAAAATTATTCAGTTGGAGGTTTCAGATTTTCGTGATTAAAATTAAACCAAATTCATGGTCACAATTCAGTTGTATTATTTACAAATCGTTATAAAAATGTGGGGATGAGTGTTATCATCAGTGAATATGAAATCTCTTGCCAACAGTTCGAGAAGCCACTGTACAAATAAGAGCTAATCATTCATTCTTTACATCTTAATGATTTCTAACAGTTTGATACAGAATAATGCATTATGCATATAAACGCAAGAAACACAGTATCGTATTTTTTTGAATTGTGATGTACTACTAGTACTACTCCTTGTCTGCTTACTACGAGTAAGCAGACAAGAAGTTCATGTTATAATTCTCATAAAATTTTAGGGATTCTCTTGTTTAGTATGTAGGGGGAAGCTGGGAGAAAGTATTAATAATTGTTTGGTGGTGTTAGTGGAGTGTTAGTTCAATTCATACTTTTTGATTACTCTTATTGTAAATTAATTTTTAATTCTTTAATGGGCTATCATAAGATTACAAGTCAAAAAACATTATTGTACACTAGAGCGAAGAAACTGTTTCAGTTAGTTCTTTGAATAATAAAAATATTTGCAATGTGCAGAAAAATACAATGTTTTAGAGTAGGATTTGAGTTGTACAATTTCTACTAGACATAGATATCGAGCTAATATTGTCAAAAATGAACATAAATCGATTTTGCTAATAAACATGTACCCTTATGACCGCCCATCAAAGAATTACTCATTGTTAAGTAATAAAATTAAAAGCAGTGATAGTAAGGGAATAACACAAAAATAGGATTACATGGGGTATAAAAAGGATTTTCTTGTGAGAATTTGTCACATGAGAGCGTTTAAAACGTCAAATAACTCAAAAATAATTCGTCCTTCTACTAACATAATTCTCTGAAAGCAAGTCGAAAGGATTGTTCTTTCACCCACATTTTATATTTTCATGATCCCATTATCGCTTTGCTCTGAAAACTTCTCTCTTTCCTCGTTTTATTTTTCTTCTATACTCTTTTATCACACTCCTTTCCGATAAAGTTCATTCAATTCCATCCTTTATGCGGTAAACCGGTCTGTAGCCGACATAACTTTGCTCTAAGAATGCTCTACTGATTATGCCTGTAAAAGCTCTCAGATCCACAGATAATGATCAGATTGCAAAACAATAAAAACACTATTTTTCCTTAGTTTTTGTAAATCGCGATGCCACGTTTATCACGATGCCACATTTGGAATTTATAGCTAATTTACCTTTGAAAATATATTTTATTATATAGAAGCGAATATTTTGTCAACAAAACTCGAAAAAAACCTCTCTTTTCTGTATTCAAAATTCGACTAGAATATGGTTTAGGATAGAGATCACAGAATTATGAAAACGTGCACAAAATTCACTTCTCCCCATAGCTCGTCACACACAGTTTGTAACTGTTTTTGACGTAAATAAATAAATAAATGGACAATAACGAGGGTTTAACACAACTCTCGTCCTATAGAGGCAGATTAGGAAGTACAAAGTTATTGCTCGAAAATATTTTATTTGTTGTTCTTGGGGAGTGTGTGCTACTTATTCGAAAAGTGGTTTTGTCAAGTAGCATTTTTGTTACTGCAGACCACTAGTTGAGGATTATTATATTTATTAGGATTATATAGGATATTTTCAATTTACTAGTTTGCTTTAATATTAATTAATAGAACATCGTTTTCCGCCCAGACGCTGAAAGATAGCTCTGATGATGATAGCTATGCTATTGAAAATATCTTAAGCTTAAATATGCTATACTTGATACCGGAAAACACTTTTTATTTATTTATTTATAACTTGATTGCTCTTTCTAGATCCGTCGGAACATCGGGTTGGGAAGGTGAAAGAACTTGCTTATTCTTATATGCTTCTACTTGTAACTTGTTCAGCACTTCTACTTGTTCAGTAGGAATGTCAAAAACGTCTGATCAAGGCAGATGTACAGTATTTCATCGTCATTATCGTCAATATATTTGGTGTCATCTAAATAGACTGAGAGTGAAACTAAAAGTCCCACCGTTACGATAATAAATGTTTGGCAATCAAAAAGTGACGTCTGCACGATTCCATTTACGAAAATAGCACCAAAGCATTCTCTTTGAAAAGTCGTATTGCGTGAAAGCACGAACTACGGTAGACAAATTAGCGACCTTCGAGATTTTGTAACATTCATTCTAAAAGCTTTCATTCTAGTTTTCCACAAAATAGTTCAAGGCAATACGAATATCTCACGAAAGTCTATAGTTATCTATTCAACATTCTCCCCTTTCAATGACTGTCTTGTAGGAAATTCACTGTATTGTGCAAGTAAAGGCACATCTTTTCCTCCAATAGAGAGCAAAAATAAGAACTCAATTAACATAAGAAAAATAATTTCCTTCGTGTTTTCTAATTAATTATATCGTACTCATTTGTGACATGGGTGCTTTTAAGTCTTGGCGGCCTGGAGGGGGAAGGACAACCAACTTCAGAAGGCTTGTTTTCAAAATTGATGTCTTTACTCACTCCTTACATAAAATATATAGACTTAATTTAAATAAAACGTGTTCAGGTATTAGTATATTATTTACCACGAGTATGAGACTCGCGCCGGAGTAATTTCGACATCTAGTTATATGATTGAGAGGTAGGTATCAGATGAATAAGGATTATAAATTTCCTGTCAAGGAGTTGACAAGGTAAAGTAGTTAGAGACAACTTATTTTGATGAAGAATATTGATTAATGCCATGCCAGCATATTTTTGCAATTACTTGTTCCAAAAAAACGCGAGCAAAGTTTATAATTACAAATGCACTAAAATTCTGAGGGCCTATCTCTTCCCCTCCTTCTCCTCCTCCATTTCTCCTCTCCTCTTCCTCCTCTTGCTCTTCTTTTTCTTCCTCCTCCTTCTACTTTTTATTTTTCTTCCTTTGATGATTGGGAAATCGTAGGTTCGATCCCGACACTGACAGAAATTTATTTATTGTTTTAATATTGATAATCGGTGAGGTTTTTACGCCACCCTGAATTGAATTCGGGACCGACTACACTGACCAGTGGTTTCCTGATAACTTCAAGGACGAATGCCGGAGGAGCACGCTACACAACGGGCCACGCACCGCACATGATCTTTCCTTCACTTTCCTTTCCATCATCATCGTGGTCATTATCATCGACACTTTATCCTATCACTTCTCCCAACCGGTCTGGGTGCGCCGCAAGAGGGTACTACTCGTTCTAACTCATCACCCGCATGCACCAGTGCGACGGACTGGTTATGCGGACCCTGCAACTACGTGGAGTTAATCTTAATGAACAGATCCACGTAATCGCAATACTATCTTTTAGAGATTACGGGGATGGAAATCATTCCATTGGCCGGCATTAACGGCACAACAATAAAATATTTTACAATACTTCCTTGAAAACATAAACATTCAGCGACGTCACAAGAATACATAATAGTTTCCAATGAAAAGAAAAGGCCGAAGTTAATTCTATAGAATCAGGCTCAAGGCAAGCAAAATGCTGACCTCCAATCACCCACTGAACGTCCTCATTCTCCACCAATGATGCATTTGGTGGTAATTTTACAACACTTGCAAAATAAATGCGTCCCAATATTTCAGCGGCTCCGAGATCGAAGCTAAAAGGCGATGGCTAGCTAGTAGCACTGCGTTCGCGGCGCCTCGCGTTGCTTTGCAGCGGTGGGGAGCTTACGGCTTCTCAGTGAATCTCAGCTGAGCCTCGAAGGCCTTGGCATATCCCTCCTCGCTCGACCCATTGTTGGAGGCTTCTAGGTCGCGCAAAGGGATTGTGCCGGCAGGTGAGGTGTCATGAACTACGGGAGAGAGGAATGAATAGAACCGGGGTCACGATGGGGTCACGTTGCGTTTAGTTACATTTAAGACTTCCCACAAATGCTTTGAAAGTCGCGAGAAATTGCGAATATTATACTGTAAAGTTTTGGAATATGACACAGTGCATTGTGTACAACACAAAAAAAAATCACCTATCCGAAGTCAGTTTTTTCTCAAAGGATCATCCGTACAAGATATGCCTTAATTAAGATCAGATTCAATAAGTACTAGCCCCCAACCTTTCTTGATATGAAAGAGACTGAAGCATTTGTTCAAATAAGGGCGCACATTTGCCATCGAGAACATTTTAAAACGAATAAACGGAATTAAAAAATCTGTGGTCTCATTTGAAAGGCAAAGATCTCTAAAGTACGTCCGCAGTTAAAATGTTAGGGAACCAAGTAATTAATCTGTTCGCCCCCACATCAGTCCTCTAATGCCAAAAACCACCTTTTGAATACTTAAACTGGAGAAAAACGTATTTGGAGTACTATAGTTATTGATTCACATCTTAATGGCAGCACAATGGCAGACCTATTTGGTGTAAATTGTCATCTAAAACCTGAAAAGTTTATGTTTCTTTTCACAATTCGCTCCAAAAATCCACAGCACGGTCGTGCCATAGCCATGTCAGTGGGCTTGCAGTAGTTTTTTTCTTAAAAAGCAGTTACAATACTTTACGATACAATACGGCCAGCATTAAGAAGAAAGACATATTGATTTCCTTTATACTCTAAAATAGTTAGCATTTTCGCAATATTATGTTGTAATTATGAAGTACACAATAACTCATTGATAGTTGGATTTTTTTTAAAATTTCATGTATCACTTTCTAATTTGACAAATAAGATGTTTGAATCACCCTGTGTGTGGTACGAACTACTTGTAGTTCTGGCATGTATGTTTTTTGATCGAGAAAGCGAAAGGACGTTTATAGAACAATTTTCCGAATACTGTTCTATTTTGAATGACGTTGATAGAATTTAGAATTTTATTAAACATTTAAAAAATCAATTGATATTGTTTCTGCAGACGGTCTAGTTGGTCTGAAAATCAATATTCAACACGAGTGTTCTTTGCCGTCTTGCTTAGGATACTCATCTCGGCATTGAACTGCTCGGGATGGAAATTACGAAACAACAAAAAACAGGCTTCAAATGCCACATAACTTTTAACAGCTCATGCAAGGACCTAAGCAATCTTCTTCAGCAATTAATTGCTGGCTTCCCTCGCATTAAAATACTGAAGCTCAGCGAAGCCCTTGACCGTCTGGTTGACATGGCGATCAAAATTTACATGATGGTTTCGAGGGCAGAACGAGTATATGCTACCGCCGCACAGTGGGACCAGAAAGAGGAAAAGTTGGCAAAAAGTACTTTTGAGCGTTTTTTAAGTATTTTACAGATTTAAAGTACATATATCCATGTATCGTATTCATAGCACGTACGATTCTGTTAGTTGAGAGATCAAATAATCGCATTCGCATTTGCATCGAAAAACACACCTCTCTTCTTAGCACGAGAGCGAAGAAGTGCGCCGCGCATCACTTGTGCGTTGGCATGCATCAAACTTGCTCTGTAAGGAGTGGCCTGATTCCCCCTTCATTTCCTGTCCAGGGATCGATGAAGGGGAGCTTTCACTATCCCTTTCACTATCCCTTTCACTATCCCTTTCACTATCCCTTCCCCTTCAGCTTCTGAAGCAAATTTTCATTTTGAACTTTTTGCCAACTTTCCTTTCCTTTGGCTCCACTGTACGCCGCCTTTACATCACCTTCGCCGCCGTTTCTACTGCCTTCACCACGATCACTACTCCTGTCACCTCCTTTGCTTGCCCTCCGATGCCATTTGCAACTTCCTCCGTTTCCACTCCCTCTCATCTTCGAAGCTACGGCTTCCTCCTCCGTGACCCCGGCTTAGGTGGCTCAGGGCATCAGCTGATGTCACTGCAGTCTCTCTGACTGGGAGGTCCTAGGTCCGCGCCCTTATAATGACAGGATTTTCGACTCCAGCTACATAGCTCGTTCGAATTCAGTGGGTGTCTGGAGGAGAATTCTAGCAGGCGGCTTTTCTGATTGGTAGTTTTCCGTGGTTTCTCCCGTCAATACCAGGTGAGTGCCGGAGAAGTATCCTAACAAACGGGCCACGGAACGCGCGCGGACTTTCCTTCCTCTTCTTTGTCCTATCCTCATCCCTTACTTACACATGCATACACTTACACGGACCACATTACCACTCGTGCTGGGAGACCGGTCGGGAGCTTAGAGCTTGGTCTCAGCTGAGGGAGAATCCTGGTTGGAGAAAAACCCTGCTAACCGACGGTAGGTCGGCGCCAGATCTCGTCATACAGCGAGGAAAGATCAACATCACTCCCGAGGAGAAAACATGCACTACATTTACGGGATGAATGACCATTTCAGTTGACGCGCGCAGAATCACTAATCAATCAATCCATCCATACTCCGTGACTATGATCGGCGTCACTCCCATCCGCCCTTCATTTCATAATCACTACCTCTGTTTTTTTTCGCCATCGCTTCCACATTCCTCTTCACCTCATTCTTTTCCTCTTTTCACCTCTCCTTCACCTTCCTCCTCCAACATCTCTACATCCTCACTTTCGCATCGGACTGCTTTTTCCACACCTCGGTCTCATTCTACTCAAATCAGGTTGTTCCATGATTCCCTCCGAACAATTCCAGATACTGGAACGAATGGGCCTTACACCTCATGGAATTCTTTCTCCTACATTTCTATAAATAGGACCGAGAAAGAATCTTATACTATATCGTCAGAGAACAAACAAGTCACACATTTCCCTTTTTGGGGGAGCTTTATTTGGAACTGTTTATTTCGCGGCCAAAGAAACTGTTTCATTCAATATACCGACCGGCTGCCTAGAGAAATACTATTTTAATAACATTTTTACAAGTAGAAATATACTATGTTCTCATCATAATATCTTGATAACTTAATTAAAAAATGACGACATTTGAGATGCCACTTTCCTTCTGCACAGAGGCGATGCAACGTATTCTATGTGTGTGGATGATGTAGAAATATTCCAACAGTTCTACGAGTGCACGGATGTCATTCGCAGCACGACCTGGTCTCAGCCGACATCTGAGAGAAAGAGAGCCACCTCCTTCTCTTCCATCTCCACCTTCTGCTCCGCAGCCGCCGCTGAGGCACGCGTCGACCTTATTAACATTTGCTCAACCGGCAGCGGCAGTGGCGAAGGCGGCGGGTGAGGCGGAGGCGGCGGTGGAGGCGGCGGCGGCGGCAGTGGCGGCGGTGGCAGCGGCGGCGGAGGCGGAGGCGAAGACGGAGACGGAGGCTGAGGCGGAGGCAGCGGCTGAGGAGGAGGTGGCAGCGGTGGCGGCGGCGGCGGCGGCGGCGGCGGCGGCGGCGGCGGCGGCGGCGGCGGCGGCGGCGGCGGCGGCGGCTATTCTCTCATTGTGCGGAGCCAGGGAGAACCACGCTGCGCGGCGCAGAGCGAAGAGCGTTTGCAAGATCGGGGGATCTCTTGCAAGTCGGATAACTATAGATCAAGGATCTTCTATTTCGCCATAGCTGGTGAACAAGAATTCTTAATCCGTTGTGTCATCTGGCAAAGTGGTTTTTCTCGTTGGACGCTTCACTTCATGAGACTGCAATATGCTCGCGTGCCTCAAGGATTTCCCTTTTCTGCGGCCGCAATAAATGAACAATTGGGATAAAGTAACAGGGGATATCCCGTTCTCGTTATACTTCCACAATTACTCCACCTTCTGTGATATACACTCCTGTCTGTTGTGCCAGTTGCATAATACACAAATGATTCTGCAATAGAAGCCGATACAAGACAACTGATTGAGTTTAAAGAGCATACATTCCCACAAAATTTTAGTAGCTACGTAAATTACCTTTCAGAAAACAATTAATTCGTACTACATTCCAAAGTTGACAGCAACATTAAGCCTTCACCTACATAATTTCTCCATCCTTTAATGCTTCTGATCACACCATTTTGCCAAATATTTATTATAAAGACTTTTTTTCTTAAATGTTCATGTGTGTTACGTGCGTTTTAATTAAAATTAATGGGAAAATATCTGTGATTTCTGGACTTGATTTTTTATTGTCATAATTTATTTAATGATTTCAATCATTCGTTTTACGTTAATTAATTTTAGTGTCTGTGTTACCATACAGCATTTTGAGAAAATAATATTATTGAAATATTGATGGTACGTGATGCTTGAATTTGGGAAACTAGTATTTAAAATAAATAATCATATACTGAACTAATAAAACAGAAATGTTATTGATTTATCGAAAGCTGAAAAAAATAACATGATTAGTCATTCGATTACAACGAACATGTAGAAACACTTAAATTTCTTAAAAATGCGATGTTTTGTTGGAGATTTGAATCTTTATATCCGGTTAGGCAGGTTCGAAGTCGATCATAATCATAGATTTTAATGACGGCAGGATCACGGTTTCCTTCCAAAGGGAAGTAAATACGATTGTTGCACTTCACAAATTTACAACATATAAAAGATCCTGAAGCATATGTCATCTCCATTCTAAATTCTAGAACTATTCATTGCCGAAATAATACCTTTGTTTACAAGGAGGCAAATTCCGACATACATGCCGTCTATCGGACAGTCACTATGTTGCGGAAGGAGTAATAACATTCATAGCTGAAATAAAGATCGATAGATCATCAGCAGTAAACAGGTTTGGCCGAATAAACACCGCAGAAGATTTCTAAAGATACACGCGTAAACTACTCACATGAAGTCTCAGAGGCTCTTGCCTTCTGAGTCACATGTTTTTCATTAGATCGCCCTACCCCCGAGTTAAAGCTTGTCTTAGAATGCGGCTGACAACCTCATCAACCCATTCTCCATCAATTTCCTCTCTGTTCTTTCGGACTGTCACAAATCGGTCCTGCCACGACCCTTAATTTTCGACTCGCGCAAAAAATGTCGTCACGCCTCCTCGTTCCCCGGCTCTCTCCAAAGAGAAGGAATATCGCACTAGTGAAGACATCAAAACAAACCTCTCCCTCCGCAACTCTCCCCGTCTCCCGTATTTTAAATATGTATCAATTTGTTAGCGGTCCCCTGGAGCCTGTAAACACCCGGTTTGCTGGTGCGCGCCCCTGAAATATCTGCGCCATCCTTCAGAAGCCGCCGACGCCTCCCCGGTCGGCCGCGGACGCGGAAGAGCCGTGGCGGCAATCGCCGCGGAATGATAATTGGGCCTTCGGCCGCTAGGAATAGACCGCGCCACCGCCACCGAACGACGCTCTCATACTGTGGGTGTGACTCCTTTCATCTGTGGTCAAATACGACAATACTCTCATAATTTTACGATATTATGATTATAGCAATGATGTTCATTTTCAATGGAGCATGCGATTGCCGATTTGAAATGCGAAAATGGATTGAATCTGTTTTTCTTTCGTTAAGTATTAATTTTTTATTACGAAAACAATTGGAAACTTATGAACTCTTACTATTTAGTGTTTCGTTTTTTGCAAATAACATTCGTGTCATCAGCGAGCAGAACTGTCTTTGAATTTTCAATGGGCGAGTACATGTCCTTTACTTTTAACAGAAAGAGCATACGAACTGTGGTTGAACCTTGTGGGACCCCATGATCAATTGGTAAAGAATTGGAAAAGTAAGTAAATAATGTTCATTCATTTTGGTATTCTTAATCTTTTCGATTGATTTTTAAAGTATGAGATTATCCAATTTAGAGTAATGGCACGAATTCCATATGAAGGTAATTTTGAGAGTATGAAGTTGTGGACAATAACGTCAAAAACTTTCGAAAGATTTAAAATATTCCAATAAGTGCTTCATATTGGTCTAATGATGAAGCAACATCTTTAAGAAAAGATAACAATTGCAGTTTATCATGTTAGACCGTCAGCAATCGCGAGTTCATAAGTCGAAATTTTAGGATGTATTAGAGACGAAAGTTCGTAATTTTTACGGGAAGTAAACGAATGCACGATTTCAATATACTTCAGAAGATGTTAATTTTCTACATACAAAATCATCTTCCGTGGGATACATAAAACAATTATTTTTTTCGTGGTGAGGCCAATCTACTGATGGATATTTTATATTTAAGGAATGTTAACTATTCTACACTACTTCTGAGGGAAGTTGAGGTATTGTTTTCTTGTCCAGAAGCCGACATTCAGTTTCAAAGCTCGAATTAAAATGAAGAAAAACACTCAACGTTTCTCTTCAGGACCCAATATTATCTTCTCTCCTTTCTTGAGTCGATTTCACACCATAAACGTCTATTAAATTCAATAAAATGATTTATTAAATAAAAATGGCATCTCATATTCTCGATAAGAGAAGGTAAATTAGAACGAAACGCATTAAGGCGTTTTTGCGCGAAATGTCTTGCGTTCACGAAGAATAAATTTATTAATGCAGTGTTGTAATCACATGGGTCCAATAGCTGCAAATTAAACAGATATTTCTTGGATTGTAACAGTGACTTATTTTTAGATTAGGAAGTGATATTATCTTACGCTTTTTAATTCGAAAGCACGTACTAGTAGTCACATGGTACCTAACACATACACATCCATTATGGAGCAAGTGTGAGGAATATCACGTATGTAAATCCTACATGGACGCAGTTAATATGCGTGTATTTGAATTCTAGCGTTATTCTAATGTCAAATGTCACGTGATTCACAGTGCATTAAACCAAGTCGATATAAATTTACTAAAACTCCGTATTTCAATATCAATTTCTTAAAAAAACGTGGTATAACACTTGTTTTTTCCTTACTTATTCGGGCATCCAATTATTACATCATTACGACATATTCCGTTATTACACATCATTACGAACTTGCGATACTTGACGTTCACTGCTCAAAAGATAAAAATAGTCACTTCTTTAAATCTGTAAACTTTGACACCTTTCGTTCAATTTACCTCAAGGTAATGTGGAAACGACAAAACAAGTTTTGTATTATATTTTTAATAAAAATTCATGGTCTCACTTTTACGTCGATTTTATTTTTATCTGTGTGAATAAAACAATTATTGGCGAATTTTTAAAAATGCATCCTTTTATCACTTGAAGACTTATGTTTTTTTAACAATAATATTCTTCGCGTGTTGTTGTCAGGATCTCGCAGTTCCGGATTCTGCCTGCAGAGTCAAGCCTCCCTGCCGCCGCGGGGGCCGCCATCTTGGTCTCCGCTCGAGCGCCCTGAAATATTGTTGCGTCGAGCTAATCGCTGCGTCGCGACGCGCGGTCGCCGGCGCCGCGACGGCCCATTTCTCATCTTCATTAGCGCCGCCGCGACAGCCCGTCTGCGACTGCTCCGCAGCGCCGCTCTGTGGTCCGAATCGGGAAGAGAATGGACAAAAAATAGGCATCCTTTCTTTCAAATAAAATTTGGAAATATAAAATAGTAGTGATTTACGTAAGCTCGAATCGCCCTTAGCTAGGCCTCAGCTTCGTCTTGGAAATACTGTCCATCCAAGCTTGAGAGTGGCGTAGTTCCGTAGCAATGTGCAAAGCTGGTAAGCTTCAAGCTGGCGAAGCTGCCCTACCCAGGTTAATGGGTAGATATTATTTTTGAAGAAGATAGCGTTCTGGTATATTCAGATCTCAGCCAGAAGGTGCGTTTTTACATGACTGGTGAAGGTGGGAGAAAGGCGAGATGATAGGAATCCATCCCTAGGACCTAAAACTCCCCTGGTATAAAGCAGTGAAGTAGTTTTCAGTCGTATAATTTATTCTCAAAACCACGCAGAGGGACTTGGGGAGAGAAGAAAGCCTATAATCTCGCTCCACCTAGTGATGGAGGATTGGAAAAATTCACTTAGTTTCCTTTGTTTCTCACGAAACCCGCGTCGTTACTGGTGGGGGTGTTGGGAGTTAACGTGCGGGGCTCCCAGACCTCTTGGGTTCGTTTGAATGGTCTCCACTTGGATTCCGGATTTGTGGAGTTTCACCTTCTTAAAAATTTCTCACTTCGACTTCCACACAATAATGGACAAAATATATAAGAAGTTAGTACGGAGCATGAAGTATTGAACATTATTCTCATAAATAATTTTGTCACGCAAATCGAACAGTTTTGAAACAATAGATTTTGTCAGCTTTTCAGCTTTTAAACCACTGTGCGAGGTTACAGAGGAGATCCATGAGAAGGCTGACATAGCCGGAGACCCAGTCGAATACCGCGATGCACCTGACTCCCCTGGATGTTTCACGGCTCCTTTCGTTTGCGACCGAGTGTGGAACAGATTTGCCGCAGGTTCTTTGATGAAAGAGGAACATGCAGGAAACTTGGTTCGCCCTTTACACGCTTCGTTGTTCGGAACCAACGTTTCACAACAGATCCAAAGCCTTCCGAAAGGTTTGAAGAGATGTCATAACGGAAAGCGCCATCAGTAAATTACTGAGCTTGTGAAGATATAAATTGGGGTCACAAAAATAAATGAAATCGATCAGACGTAGATCAAGTTGACACAGATATAGATTTTTTGAAGAAATAATTTATTTGGTATTGATGTCAAAATGTAATTATAAGAAATTCTTGGGAAGTCCATTAACCTAGGCATGTATTTAAACATTTTATATCGATAATTAAAACAAAATATATTGAAATTGTAGGTACTTGAGGTGGAATATCAGCGAAACTGTAGACATTTTGCTTATGTAATTATATCTCTAGATATGATTTGTCGCAAGAAAGTGGTAATATATAGGTTTTATTGCATAATAAGAAAATTAGTAGGAGCCTGTGTCTAGAAAATAAAATTTACGGAATTAAATAGTAGAATGAGAGGATATAAGGAGGGGAATTTGTTGAAGAGGGAGTAGGGCAGGTCTTACACTATGGGCTTACACGATCGGGAACATCTATTTAAGAAAAGGATCTGAAAATAAAATAAAATTTAAAAGGTATACTTTGTTGAAATTCGTTGTTGACATCTCGAAAACTTGTCTTTACAATATGATCGAGGCCAATATTGTTTTCGCTCAAAAATTAAGTATCTCAAAATTTTGAATTATACAGGTAATAACTCTAAATTAGTATTATCACTGCTGGGGTCATTTTCCAGAAGTTGGCTATTTGCAACTCGTTTATGTTTATAAAGTTATTAACTTGAAGTGATTTTACATTTAATAGGAGCGAAAACTGTTTTCATTCGTTAAAAAGATCTTACACAAATAATACACTTAAGACTAGCTAATGAACTTGAGCTCTCTTTAACTTAAGAGTTCTCTCTGGATACGCGAGTAAAAAGAGAGAAATCGTAGGCGTTCAAAACGACAGAAAACAAATTATAAGATGCTTGTTGGCTGGAGAGGTAAGCATTAAATTCTCCAAAAGGTTTGGAGAAATTAAAGTCATAATAATTGATAAGCAGCGACCATCAAACAATAAAAGTAACCGTCAATTCTATGAACAACTCACGTAACCACTACAAGTCGAATGTCAAAATTAGCTAGTTGATAATTATATGGTCCGTAGCAAGCTGCACCGCTTGACAATACATACACTTTTCAAACTGTTCAAAGAGATTTTTTTGTCCTGTAGATCTATACAAACAGAAAAACATGCCTGTTGAAATTAAAGTGTTTGATGGTGAGGTAAAATTTACAAAATTTATGAAAGACGAAAAATCTCTGCATTATTTCTCAGTCCACCTTCAAGAGAACGAGAATACAATTACATTTCACTCTGACGTATATTAGCACAGATCTACCACTGCTTCCTCAGATTATAATTTCTCTTGCTCAAGGGCTCATGATGTTTTCGAGAGTAGTAATCTTTCACTGGCTCTTTCTACGCGCGCTTATGCGAACAAATGAAGACACTACATGCACATCACTTGAAAGTTACACATACACACGCATACAACATGTTCTTCACGCGCTCTTCGTCTTCGTCTCGAAATTATACTTAATTACGTCAAGGTGTTCCTGCGAGTTGCATAATACGATCATTAAAGTTTCATACCTTCCTTCGCCGAAATCTGTTCCGCCAGGGCAATGCGATACAATATGCAGCAGTACAGGTGAGATGAAATTTTGGGAACTCATCTCCAGGAAGCCGCAAAGTGCGCCAGCCATCCCATTAATAATGCACGCACTCGGTGAGCGTAGTTTGATAGTCGAGTCGTACAGGGTATCACAAGGTAGCCATTTGTGGTAATGGGGTGAGCCAGAAGGGACATTGCTGTGACATGTGCGGAGCGAAAGAGATGGAAAAGTCATGCTCGGGGGCAAAGTGATAGAAGTAATGAATGAGCTTTGTCTTCGTTCTCAAAACTGAAAATTGATATTTGAAACCTGGCCGCAAGTGAGTGGCAATGTCATGAAATTCAAAAGAATATTTCCGTGATATTAATTATCATATTTATAATGTCTGAACTCGGTGAGCGTTGTTTGATAGTAGAGACGTACAAGGAATCACAAAGTAGGCTTTTGCGGTAATGAGATGATCCTGAACGGACTTTGCTGAGGCAAGTGCAGAACGAAACAGGAGAAAGCAGCATAAGAAATGTAATGTATTATAAACGAACAAACACGTACGAACCATTCCGAACGAATATTGTAGGTTGAAGGGTGCATAAAAACGAATGTGTTTGCTGAAGGTCGTTCACCTTCGTTTTGATTCTCTCGAAAGGCGTTTCATCAAAGAGCCTTTGCCTTGGTTTTGGTGAGAGCCCCGAGACACTCGACTGCCCACCCGCGAATATTCTGAGAATGACTACGAAAGCAGCCATTACTTGAAAGAAGGTCGTAACAAACAACGAAAAAATTCGGTAGTATACCAAAAATTCTGTCAGCTACTTGAACGCATTGACGTTCCTTTGCATAGTGTTTATACAGCTGTAGACGAAGGGTTGAATGAGCTAGTTTTATCTTCACTCTCGTCACTGAAAATTGATACCTGGAGAGGTGTGAGGATGTTTGGAGATCGGGTGACGAGAACTGAGATACGAGTACAATGCAAAAAATGTACTATGTAAACAATTTTTTATCATAATTGACCCTGTGACATTACAAGTAATACGAATTTTGAGAAACGATGAGTTCATATCAACATTTTTTCTTGATTACCATATTCCAAACGATATCTTAGTTTTGGGGGTAATGCATATTTAAAAACGTAACTGTTTTTGTAGAGTTATGCATTTTGTAATCATCTTAGTCATATTTACCTCTTTTGTTTGTTCACCAATAAGAATAAGAATGACAGTGTCTTATATTCTCGAACATAATGATATAAGCGATTTTGTGTACATATAAGTATCATGCTAATAAGAGAATAATTCTTCTGCGCCTCAAAACGCACCTTAGTGCTGGTTGTCAACTAATTAATAGATTTTTTGGCACTACCAGATTTAATTAAATTTATAAAGTTCACTTTTGTGAGTTAATGGTATTTTCATCAGCATCAAAATCATTCATTTTAAAAACGTTCGTAAAATTTAAAAAAAAACTTTGAATAGTTTCGCGGTGTCTGGAGAGATTAATAGTTTACTACAATACTAACACCGTATCACAATAGTGGACTGCTGTGACAAACAATTCTGAGCAATCTCAGTATAGTCGCGATTGGCCTTAGGTGACGAGCCCGGTCTCTGTTTTGGCGTAGGTCAGCGGATCTTATTACCATAGTAGACAAAATATTGACACATTGTATGAGTTCAATCTTTAATTACTTCGTGCTAAACAGGAGCTCGATTTCACCGCTTCAGTTAGCAGTATTTAAGTTCTATCATTCACAAGCGGCTATATCACGCTACTGACAGGGACTTTTGACACTCGTGTAATAACGCGCAGATAGCATCATCTCAGGTCGATCGGACACTTCAAGTGATTCGGAGAAACGAGTGACTTTAATTAGTCGACTTAATCGATGCCGATCGTATCGCTTGCAGCAAAGGTATCAACGTCTCTTGAATAGTTGATCTTGACAGCTGTGAAAACTAATGAAGTCAGTATGGGGCAAAATGAGAGTTAGGAGAAGTGGAATATGACAAGCGCTGTCGCACGTTCATTCCTTAACGCACAGAGAGGCTTACGTCCTCGAACTCGGAAATGAGAAAACTCGGAGTTAAAATTTCGGGTGTTTTTGCCATTCAGAATCAAAATTCATTTATATTTCATACTGCTTGTTTATGGCGAATGTCAACTGAAGGGTTGTAGGCAATATGTGATTGTGTTGTGGGCAATAACATGATAACCCACATTTTCCAAATGAAAATAATGGTTGTAAGTAGTTCCTTAGAAAAATTTCGTGCATCGAAATGTTTGTCTTGGGATATGTTTGTCGAGAGAATGAAGCCAAGAGGTTGTTAAAACAAAGATTTAAACAAAATTAAATGTTTGCTTAGTTTATTATTGACGCTGGTATCGCTGTTGGTGCAAACCGAGCCTCATGTGGGTTACCATATTATTGCCCATAACCCTTTAATTTAGAAGTTCATTGTCAGTTGTTCGTATCTTTTGTATTTAATTCAAGAGATGAGTACGACGTAATTATCAAAAATGTGTATTGATAAAGAACAGTTTTTCATTTTTAAGGTTTTTCAGGTCTCGTGTTTGAAATGACTATTCAGCTTTGATTTTAACTTTTTTCTTTATGTTAACAATGTTTCCACTTATTAGAAACATTTTTTCTGATGAATTACTTTTCAGAATAGTATTATTGCGTACCAAAGTAACTATCTATTTCAAACATTTAATTGAATCAATAATTTCAAATATGTTTCTGTCTTTTTCAATTTTCTACTTCACCTACAGCGGATTATCCAGCCTCTCGACCGTAGGATAAGGGGTGGTTAGCACGAAGACATCACTTGCCCGCATATACTGGTCTTCATACCTTAGGGTGAGCTTTCTCAATCGTCACTACAGCAATTAGATACTGGGACATGTGTAAGGAAAGCGCACAGTTATAATTTACCCGGCCGGGAATCGAACCCGGGGTTGCGCTGTGAAAAGCGAGCATGCTAACCAACTTATTCATTATAAATGTATAAGCAGTACTTGATTTATAAAATTGTTGGTACCGGAACGCGCCATTAATTAATTATTGATATAATATAACACTTATATATTAATATATAATTTAATAATATATTCCCGAGGTACCAGGAATGCCGTTCCGCTAGAAACCAAGGCCTGCTCGTAAGTATTGTATCAAAGAGCACAAAATGTTGAACCCGCCATCAGTTGGAACAACCTGCTTTGAGCGCGCAGGGTGTTCGTGTCAGAATTCACGGCTGGATCCGGCCTAGCGATTAAAGTGACATAAATCCTCTCCCCGACCAGATAAGGAGCTGTCTTCAAGGTAGTTGGGAACAAATAGCGCAGAGTGTGAGCCTATTCATCATACCCACCTTTCAGTGGTTAATATATTACGTTTAGGTATCGATTACGACCGTGGGATATCCGTTATCTCAAGCCCACGGTCGTCATTTAAGTAGAACCTGGCATTCGGATAGCGTCGGGAAACCTCCCATCTCAAAGAAGGGATTATGCGATTCATGAATTGATTTGATTATTGATATCGACACAACAAGAAAACGGGATATGTGGATATTATCGAATCTCAAATATTGGTACTTCTAATATTGATTAAATAAATCGATGCCCAATTTCAAATGAAAATAGTTTTCTTCACATTCAAACATTTCTCATTTACAGAATATTAGAACATTTCAAAATTCAAAATTGTGCATACAAAAAAAATTAATAAATTACTCCTGACATACTATCTCTTTCATATTCCATGAAAAAATATTTTTCTCAATAAACTAAATGTAATCAATAGAATACGAATCCGTAAACAGGAATAAAAGCGTACAAATATTTGGACAGGACGGTCAATTTATTTATTGTCTGTTATCTTAGTTTGTTTTACCCCCTTACTTCAATTTTTATGGACAGTCCCCACGTTCTTGATTTAAGAGTAGTGATGCCAATATATGAGGTGAAGAGGAGAGTGGAAGAAGGATATTGAAAGAAATGAAGAAAGAGCAGCTGAAGGTGAAAATAAGGGAAGAAAGAAAAAGACATAATGAAAGAAAGAAAAAATAGATATTATGGCGGAAAAAATTGAAAGACGGTAACACCGGAGAAAGAGGAGAATGAAAGAATAAGGAAGAAAGACAAGGAGAAATACAGGTAAAGAAAAACGAAGGAGGATGAATACTGACATCAATACTGGGAATAATAATGAGGAAGGAACGGATGTTGCAAGTATGAAACGTATTGCAATCGGAGGGTAGATTTTCCGCGCTGGCAGCGGCGGGGGCTGTCGACCTACGTGGCGGGGGAGGGGAAGTGGACGGACCGGTTGCCCGCGGCGAGGCGCGGCGCGTCGCGGCGCGTGTGTGGCGGGGAGGCCGTGGGGCCGCGAAGAGCCCTAATAAACGAGCGCATTCTTCTTTGGTCGCGCTCCCGCAGACGAATAGCGCGTCTGGTTTCGGGGGCTGATTGATTTATCGGCTTCCGCCTCGCCCGCTGACGGCGGCCGCCGCCAGACGTCGCTCCGCCGCGCTCGGCCGCTCTCCAGAGCCACAGGAGGTGGACTCGGTTTAGGCACTGCACGAGACGGCCGATGTCGGGGAGGGTGCTTGCACGAAGTTTGGTGCTTGCGTTACTGGTAGGAATTTTGCGAAACTTTGAATAATTAACGATACGTCTCGTTCTATTTCCCTAAGTGCACGTAGTTTTAGAAATAAGTTAGAACAAGCTGAGAATAATAGATGTTAAATGAGTAACTAAGTGGTGTGAAGTGAGGTGAAGTGCTGTAAAGTTCTGGTTAGTGTAACTCAATGCAAAGACTGTAGTGATGTAGTGTAAGCAGTGTAGTGTAGTGAGCGTGATAAATGAATTTTTAAAAATCTAATTTTGCCAATATCAATGTAGCTCTTATTGATTTTTATTATCACCAAGATATAATTGTTGTATATCATAGTAGTGTTGAAATAATTGTTATAACACTTAATATTAGAGATAACATGATTATTGCATCGTATTGTATTAACTTGTTATTATTAATGTAATTATTGTTAATCAACTGCCACCGTGTCATACCGAATTGCAGAATAAATGTATGTATCTTGGTAGTATTACTGTCGATAATGACCTATTGATTCCGCGAAATCGATACAATTACTGCAGTCAGTTGCGGATCCAGTAGGGAGGGGGGGGCATGGCACCCCCAAAAGTACTAGAGATTTTGTTTGTTATCTTCTTTTATTTGGCAAAATTGATTTAAATATTTCTTTATGTTAGAATTATGTAATTATTTACAAAATAATAATTGTTCTATACACACGACAAAAATGAAATAAACATTTATTATTTAACAAAAATCTGTGATGGTTCCCTCCAAAATGATCGGTTGGATCCATCCCTGACTGCAGTATGTTATCCACATCAGAAAAGTATTTTCTGCTAAGGAATGTATTAATAGTTGCTATCATTTTAATTGAATATGCAAAATAACATAGAATTTTAAAAATCAAATGGGAAAAATAAAAGTTCACATATATTTTTTCATAACATTCAGTAATAAATCCGGAAAATATTTGAATTTTTCATTACATATAATTGATAATACCTCTATATGTATTAAATTGGATATTGATATCCATTCAGTATCCAATTTGTTCTAAATGACTGCTAGTTTATATAAGGTGTCCAGAAGCTTCCGTTACAAAAAATTACCCCAAAATCTGTGTTGCACGTCATGGAGAACGGCAAGTCCAGTTTTTGCGGTAACATCCACTCGCACCGACAAATGTGGCTCAGTGCATCAACTGATGTCACTGCAGTCCTTCTGGGAAGGAGGTCCTAGAGTTGGTGTCTTAATGGAGGCAGGATTTTCAATATTAGCTATTCAGCTAGGTCGAATTCAGACGCTATCTGGAGGAGTATTCTAGCTGCCGGCTGCTCTGATCGGTAGTTTCCCGTGGTTTCTCCTATTCAAATCAGGCGAATGCCGGAGTAGTACCCTAACAAACGAGCCACGGACCGCGGGCTATCTTTCCTTCCTCTTCCTTGTGCTACCCCACCTGTTACGAACCCACACACATACTCACATGCATTACACTACCACACATGCCGAGAGACCAGTCAAGAACTTAGAGCTTGTCACGGCTGGGGCGGTGCCCCGCTGTTGGGAGATACCTGGTTGCGGAAAATCGAAAGCTGGCGTAAATCGGCGCCGAGGAAAGACCGTCACCTCCCGCGACAAAACATGCACTACACTTACAGAACTAATAACCTTAGTAGTGGAACGCCCAGAATCACTAATAAATCAATAAAAAGTAATTATAAAAATATCCAAGCCTCACGGAAGATTCTCGAACACTGAATTTTCAGACTTGGACGCTCTGCATAGTATTCTGGCGTAGTGGGGTTGAATATTAGAAGTGAGGAATAATTGCTCAATAAAATAAGCGGATTCCAAATGTACTGGTATTGTGGGCGATCGCAGATAGCCTTAGACGGTTGAAGCCAAGGGCGAGTTTTGTCGTATTCCCAACACGTGGCAGGGAGGTTGCACGATTCGCAGAAATGCTTTGTTCAGCATATGCGAGGGAAGATGGTCGGCTACGATGAACCCGTGCTAATGCGAGGCAACGAAGCCTCTGGTTGAGCAAATTCTAGCATTGATTCTTAACCCGTAACTACTGGCGTAATATCTATAACACACGAGCGTCTAGTCATATGGACCCGTCCGTTATGATTCAAGCAAATAATGTCATTTGTGCGATTTTTGGGAGGGTTATGTGTTTAATAGTAAGTGTAATGTAGCATGTAACAATCAAAATCGTCACGTTTACATAATAAAAAGAATGCAGTTGATTGACACATTGTTCTTTTATCTACACTGTAATTATTACACAGCTTATCGCAAGTGTCCACTCCAACTTTCTTACAATTTCGTAAAACTTTACAATTTCTAGCTTCTGCAGAGGACCTGTGCCTTCTTGGCTTTAAAAATAGTATAATTAACTACAGATCGTAATGTAGCAGGTACATTAGATGTCATTGTCACTCCATTTGTAATTCCAAAGAGGCTTGAGTTTGTTTCCATTTGGCAATAATTCCAGAGGAAGTCCGGTTTGTTCTTACGTAGTGTTCCAATAATGGCAAATAGAGTTTTCACCCTATCTGAAGCAGAATTCACCACTAACTTAAAATATCGCGAAGATGGAATTATCGCTAAGATACCACGCTTGCACATCCGCCTTATCATGCTAATTAGCAAATCTTGTAACTCCAGATTGGACAGTTTTGCATTGGAAAGAATAAATATAGCCGGGAAGCAGAATTTTAGTTTCCTTTCTCGTTGAACTTATAAATACTGGAAAACTCAATTATTGAAGATGCTCGATTTGTTATTTACTTTTATTTATTACTCTTCCTTCATAATTATATTTGATCATGAAGTGGAAGAGAAAACAGAGGAGGGAATATGGAGTTACGAGGTTTGCTACTTAGCATGATGATATGGAAATGCACAGAAACACTAACGCTGGCGTCGAGTCACAAAAAGCAATTCAGAGACACAGATATGTCAACGGCATTTTTCATTGCACGCTCTGAATAGGACTGTTATCAGAGATTATATGGAACCCGCATCATCGGTAGCTTGCCGAATTCTTAGAAAATAAAAAGAAAATATTTTCGGGCTAAATTGACCCGATGCAGTAGTTAAGGGTTAATACAAGGTGATTGAGCATAAACATTATTATATGAAAGCGAGAAGTGTGTCCTGAAATGTCCTCTCAAAGAATATAGTAGTAAGTGTAATTGCAGTATGTGCATATGTGACTCCTTGTTTTACCTACGATTGGCCCAAATTCTCTAGAATCTTCTCGCGAAATCAATTACGCTTACCATTGCCAACTTCGCTATTGTTTTCAAAATGTGTTCATTTTATCAGCGGGTATTGTTCTTTCGCGAACCACCTTTATACGAGATTGCGCGATTTGTTGCGAGGCGTGGAATTGCTCCTTTTGTGTTACTAGAAAACCGGCCCGTCGTTTTGTACAATATTGGTTGCCTTTGTACAACAGAACTCCGTGTGCTGGGAAAACGATCTACATAACCTTCCAAATGTTACATGCGTGTTAATTTATTTATGACTCCAATTTATAAAATGTTTTGTTTCAAGTGGGTCGAGCAGTTCATTTTTTTTCCATTCTCAAGTAATTCATGCTTCCGTGAAAACAATGACTTTTCCACATATTTAAGAAATTAGTTTTATTAAAAAGTTATAGAACACTTTGAAGCTTCTTTAGAATCATTGCACTATAAAAATATCTTTAAAACTTTTTTCTTAATTAATACGTTTAGGGTCTCGAGTCCAGCTCGAGGTGAATTACTTCGTAGCAACATGAGGTATTCGACGATCTTGGCCTTCGTGTTGGGGACTGCACGAGTACTCACGTAGACGTAATCATGTTGAGTGAAAAGTTTTGATAAAAGTATGCAATCAATCTAATACATTCCTCGGAGAAGCATTGGACAATTCTTGTTAAAGTGACGAACATGCGCTTAATGTCTTCCAAGCATTCCAGGAACGTTGATAGCTGTGTAGTTCGTGACTGAGACAGGAAAGCCAAGGCATCCTCGTACTTAACCGGGGATTTCCAGTTTCTGTGAGTCGTTCTTACCACAATGTTGAACTATCTCTATTGTTCATTTCGGTAAACTGAACAGTTCGTTGAAATCCATTATATAAACTTGTAATATGCTAAATGTTTTTGTTGAATAATGTTGATAATGCATTGTAGTATGTATGCGAAGTATATCTTATGCCAAGTTTTGACCCTGGAAACACGAATTTATGGTGGACATTCATTAATTCAATATTTTCATGAATCGAAAAATATCCCAATGTTTTAAAATATGGCAAAAATAGTGATATTAATATTATTGCCAACTAATACGAAAAAAATGAATGGAATTTGACAGTTTTGAAATAATAATTGTCACAATAATAATAATAATAATAATAAAATTGCTTTATTTGGAACAGCCCACATTTTTCGCAAAATATTGTAGAGACACCAACAGTCCCTAGATCTGCTCCTTAGGTAGCTGGTTGCAACCTGGAATAGATTTTGTTTTCAGCCGACTCATAACATCTTTAGTAGTGAGGAATAATAATAATAAAGTATCCTCTGGATTTAAACGTGACAAATGTTGGAGGCTGAGATGTAGCTTGCTAACATCTAACTTCGTTTTAACGGCGATAACTTCTAACCTACGCAAATGTAGTAGGAATCAATTTATTGCAGTGTTGAGTGCGTTCATTATCAGAGAAACACATCAGAGTGCGCTAGTGATAAGTGCAAGCTAACCGGGTAACGCGTTGCTTACGTAGGCCTATCGTGGGCGGCAGCGTCCGTTCAAAGGAGAGTGAACGAACAGCCTTTTACTTTCTGCGGAACGTCGTGTGAGTAATGCACATCATTTAATTACGCCCAGAAAACTCGTTTTTCGTTGCTAATGCTGAATGATTACTTCTAAAAAATAAAATGCCTCTCACTTTAGTACACCTTTTAATGATCTCTCGCAGAAATAAGAAAATCACGTTTATCTGGGGAAGCTATATTGCTAATACTTCTTTTTCTCGTCTAAAGAAAAAAATGTTTTCGGTCTAAGAAGTCAATCCGAAATGTTTGTGGTAAAATCCGTTTTAAGGTTCCTTGAGTCGAAAAAAAATGTTGTTTTCAATGTCTTTCTGGGCGGATGAATGTTTCAATCGTAACGCCGACATATTAAATAGCTGAAAATTTGAGCTCTAATGTGTCATACAGGTCACAAATACGGTCTGCTAGTACTGTTTCAAAGACCTTAAAGATATTTTATGCTACGTACAAGGATTTTTTTAAATTGGAGCCGTTTTCGAGAAAATGATTGCTTAAAAATAAAGTACTAATTTTTTAAAATTTGTACATGACCTTTTCCAAGATGTTTGTGAAGAACAGATTTCATTAAGAGAAAAATAAAATCTACATTCAATATTGTGGTTGTAAGAAGATGTCAAAAAAATTGACTTTGGCAATTTTCGAAATTTCAGAGGTGTCAACAATTATTAGACCTGCATTGTTTAGAACCTACACTATCCGAGGACAGAGTTTAAACAAAAACTTTGGATATATTTTTGAGAAAAATTTGGAAGTGTTGATGCTTCAATAAAGTACTTCCAAAGATCAAAATATCCGTTTAAAATTTAAAAGAATGTGGAAAAATGCCTAAAACGGACTCGTCGACTAAAACGGAGCCATTGTATATCTAGCAGAATGTTGCTGTTAACAGCGGCAGCATCTGGTACTAATGAAAAGGCTGTTAGACTATTATACTGGAATTGTGTTTTCGATGGTTTGACAGTTCCGTCAAGCAAGAAAAATATCTTTCTTCAATAATGTAGTTTCAAAAAAGGGTCCAATATTTTTTCAATTATGAAAATTCAGAGGTTTGAATAGAAATCGCACTTGGAACCTCTTTATTAGTTTCTATTTTAACAAAAAGAAACAAATAAAAAATTTGTAACAACTTTTAAAAATATGAAATCGGACCAGGAGTTTCGTATAAAGTTCCTCCAAAAATTAAAAGATTTGTTTCAAATCCGCAGGTCATCGAGGTTGTTATCGAAAATATGCATCAAATGGATCAATGGGCTTATTTTCAAGGTTTTGATGTTTCCTCCATGGATATCGACGTACATTTACCTTCGCTTATTACATTAGTTGTGTAATTTGTTTCAATAAAAATTTTGGTAGCTCGTTTACCGTTTCCGACAAAAACCTGCAAGGCTCACTGTCTCATTGTGTCATGAAGGCGGCACTGCATGTGCAGTCGAAAGGTCAACAGAAGGAAAATCGAAGCGCAGGGAGACGGGATGGCCGATGTCATCTCAGTCGTCATAATGCTTTCCAATGCGATGGCTTTTACTGGACGAACGGTACGTATCCTTTGGTCCATTACTCGTATACTTTACATTTGCAAACGGAGCGCTGCGATTTGTTTACTTGAGGCACCGCCGACTGAATGAGAATCGCACGTCTACAATAGATAATGATTGATTAGATTTGATATAAATGGCGGTGGGCGGAATACAGGTCCGCTCATTGCAGGATATGGCGAAGTAGAAGCATGCGAGTACGTAGCTATTGTGTAACAGATATGTGCAAAGGAGAAATAAAAGAATTCTCCATGCCTTTTGTGAATACCATGTATTGTCGATGACAAAGTGCATTGTTCTGCGCTAGGTCCATAGGTATTTCTAATGGTATTAACACCCCCTTTTCTTCATTTACTGCCCTCTCGCATACCAAAGAGAATTTGATTTTTCCGCAGACTTCTCAAACTATAAAAACAAAACAAGCACATTTTCCCGGACTGTCTCAGTTGACGTCAGCATGTCTAACAGCAGTACTGCTAGACATCGGCACAATTCGTCATTCTCGGATATGTGTTCGGGCCCTCACTTTCAAAATAACAGTAGTTCCTAATTCTCCCGTCTGCAAATGTATCGTGAACGGCTCGTGCTATGCAGCACAGTTCCGTGTTTCCGCCAGAAGCAATGCTGCTATAATGCTGCTTTTCACTATTGTGATTGACATTCAAAAGAAAATATTATAGTATATTTCTGTTTATTTTATTTTTATATTGTTCGCCATTTACAATAAGTTAATAATTTCATAAATGTGGCTATTTTAGGTTAAAAGTGCCTAATTTTTAATTCCTTGTGAGCTACTTTCAACAGGTATTATTCAAATTTTAAAATATAGTAATGATTCTCTAAAATATAGTAATAAATCTCTTCTTTGCAGAATATGTTGTCAATCAGTCGACAGTTGCTGCTATTGATTCTTTGGGCTATAATTCTTGGAACATCTTGTGATCACAAAGTACGTAACAAAGAATCTGTTTTGCCGAACGACTTTTCGGCCATTGAGGTAAATCGATTCATAGCCATCAGCTACACAAAAACAAACAAACAAAAGAAGCAAAAATGTGTGAAAATACCTGAGTAAATAACTTATTCGATAAAACTTTATTAAAACTATTAATTATGAACAACCTCAATGAAAAAAGCATAATAATAATTATTAATATTATTATTGTTATTATTATTAATATCATTATTTTTATCGTATCGGCTGCATCTCTTTCTTAAGACATGGTTGTTAGCCTTGAATACTCAATTATGAGGTGATAGGATGATATTGTTGTTATTGTAATAATAATAATAATTATTATTATTAGTATTATTATTATTATTATTAGCCACTTCGCTTGATTAAAAAAACAGTATTATTACAATAATTATTCTCTTCACAGATTACTCAGGAAACGGAATATTCATTGCAGAGACCGAACGTGTCGAACGACATGCATCACCAGAACTACTCGTCCGACTCTAACGCACGTTGTGGCCGCCACCGGCGGGCGCTGCGACCGCAGTGCCAAGGCGGTGGTGGCGAAGGGGACGGAGGTGCGTGGCTTCGACCTGCACCCGCGTGCGCTGCCGTGGCTGCAGGCCGCTGCACGCGTGCTGGCGCACCGGCCGGCAGCTGGCCGTGCCGCGCAGCCCGGCCGAGGCGCTGCAGCTGGGCCGCATTCTCGCCTCCGCCGCCAACTCCGCGGGCACGCGCATGCGCGATGCGCTCTTCGTCGGCCTCAACGACATCGCGCACGAGGGCCGCTGGATCACCGTTCACGGTAACGAACCACGGTGTAAGATACATAAGTGTGTTCACTCCCGGTCTAAAACCGAAGCTTTTGTGAGGCTAGTTCTCACAGTTCTCGCATAGAAGCGCTGAGATCTTTGGGTCTCATTTGGGCAAGGCCGTGGTTGGTCGTGATCCATTCGACAGCTCTGTGGCCAACTGATTTCAAATTTCAGATCAGTGATTTGTCTTTTCGCGGTGGAATTGGTAAATTATAGAGGGGACACGTACAAAAATGGGTAGGAAATGTTTTGTAAAACTGTGTAATGCCACTGTTTAAGATGTCATCTTAACTTACACCGTGACTCAAACCGATCGTGCGCACCGTACGGACAAGCGAGGAACTAGCCTCAAACTGACTTCAGAAGATTTGCCCCAAAGACAGCTAGTTGACACACCTACATATCTTACACCGTGGTACGAACAATGCATTTTTTTCCAGTCGGGAACAGTCGAAACTTGAGGAAAATACGATGAAACAATGCAGAATCAAAAGTACTTTCCGCTTACGCGACGCTATTTTAATAAATCCTCGGGAAGAATGTTTTCTTGTCCAATTTCTGTCATTTTCATTCCTTCATTTGAACACTTCAGAGTAAATGCAGAATACAGAGAATAACACTTCAGAATCGTATATACAGCGCCTCCGCCGCGAACACCAGGCACACGCGCATGCGCGACGCGTTCTTTGTCGGCCTCAACGACATGAGACGACGACACGAGGGACCACTGGATCGCCGCTCACGGTACGCCAGGCCTGCACAACGCCTACTCCGGCGGGCTTTCTGCGCTTACGAGCCGACCGTCTGCCCGCGAGAGCGCCGAAAGTGCAAGTAGTGGAGGGTAGTAAGCTTTGCGGAGATGGGAGAATTTGGAGAGCGGTCGACGCGGCGCGTAGATTGAATGCCTGGGCGTCTGAAGCAATGATCTATGCTTTGAAATTATTTGTCTATTGTGTATCTGTTCAACGCATAATTTGCAACATCTTTTTGTTTCAAAATACGTCTCCTGAACTCATTCCAACATTAGCAGAATAATGATCGAAATGTTCCATTGGTAGTCATATTTTTATCCAATGCAATCGTCTGCGTTGGCTCAGGACATGAACTATTGTCACATTGGCTCTGAGCGGGAGGTAAGGTACACTTTCCGACGCTGGCAAGAGTTTCGACACTATATAGGAGGGTCGAATTCAGTCGTTGTCTAGAGGAGAATTCTAGCGGCCTGCTGCTCTGATCGGCAGTTTCTCGGTGGTTCCTCTTATCAATACCAAGTGAATGCCGAAGCAGTACCCTAACAAATGTGCCACGTACCATGCGCGATCTTTCTTTCCTCTTCCTTAGCCTATCCTACCCCATACACACACTGACACATACGTACACTACACTCCCACGCATGTCGGAAGATCAGCTGAGAAATTAGAACGCGTTCCAGCTGGTGTCCTGCCCCGCTGGTGCGAGATATCTGGTTGGGACAGCTCCGCAAGCCGACGCGACGTCTAGGTCAGTGCTCTTACCATTCAGCGGGAGTACACCACCACCTCCCACCCACGGGGCACCTCCTCAGCTAGGACAAGCTCTAAGTTCTTGGCTGGTCTCCCGACATGTGTGGTTGTGTAGTGCAAGTAAGTGTATGTATAAGTTGGGGTGAGTAAAGGACAAGGAAGAAGGAGAAAAGATCGCACGCGACCCGTGGTAGGTTTGTTAGGGCACTGCTCCACTTTTCTCCTGGAATTGATGGGAGAAACCACTTAAAACTACCGATCACAGCAGCCCGCCGGTAGAATTCTCCTCAGAGGCACTACAGTGACATCTATTGGCGCCCTGAGCCATCTAAGGCGATGTAAATTCTAGAGATCGGCTGCTCTGTTCGATAGTTTCCCGTGATTTCTCCCATCGATACCAGGCGCGTACCTGGTGAGGAGCAGTAGGGTCATAAACGGGGCACGGAGAGCGCGCGATCTTTCTTTCCTCATTCTTGTTCTATTTTCTTCTCTGATGCATAACACTCATCAACATGCGCTACTTTCCTACACATGTCGGCAGCATGTTTGTCTCGGCAGGTGGTGTTCCCCGCTGGCGGAAATGCCTAGAGGTTAAAACCCCATTAGTCGACATGTAGGTAGGCACCGGATCTCGTGAGTAGAGTTCGGATTATTATATAATTACTGTACATATTTTTTGTCTTTCTACTTACCGTTCTAAAAATTGTAATCTTGGCGAATCGTTGTTTCCTAACACAATATCAAAATTTTTCGTTACATATTTTTAGATATTTAGTACTATATTACATATTTTGTCATTTACACGAAATATTTTTTCTATTCTCTCAATTTTCTTCAATTTTATTACGTATTTGTTATGAAAAGAAGTATTTTCAAAGCAGTCAGCTTTTTTTCCTACATTATTTCTGCATGCTCCAGGTATGTGACATGATGACGCGGGCGGTTGTTCACCGGTCAGTCCGGCGCGCCTGCTTCAGTTAACTCAATGGCGGGGAGTGTGCGTCAGTGACTAACATGTTTCACCTTCAGGTGTGAAAAGTATCATTGACCCCGCTTTTCGTGACCTTTAACCTTAATTTTCAAATAATTTTTAAAACGTATCTATTGTTTTTAAAATGTATTTAGGAATATTTTTATAAATATTATTTCGTATTACGAAAATGTTCGATTTATAATTAGAATAGTTTTAATCTTACATATTATACCCGGTTTCACATTTTTATTACATATTCTTACTGTTTTCAATATATATGTATGTACATATTTTCACCTTTGGAACTACAAATGTTTCCGATCTCTACACATGAGTCAGTGGGAGGAGAACATTCGCCACTTCCTGGGATCTACCACGCACTACACTTACAGGAATAATGACCGTTGACGCTGTCGCGCCCCGAAACACAAAATAATGAATCATTCCACGCTGCGACCAAATGTTTCTCCTGGCGCGAGCGTTCCTATACTTCGGTTTTTCTTTCTTGGCTCACGGGGGGTATCAATAAAATAAAATATCTCACGGTATTTCGCGTCGTTCTCGGTTGTGCCGCTAGAAGTCGCATAATCGCTACTGTATCGAGCAATGCTGGCGATCATGCGATTCCTGGCGGCACAATGAAGAACGACGCGAAATACCGTGAGATATCCCATATTATTGACACCCCCCCGTGCGCCAAGAAAGAAAAACCGAAGTATACTGCAGGAGGGCGCGTGCGCAGGCGTGCCGCTGGCCGCGTGGGGCTACGACGCGTGGCTGAGTGACGACGCGGGCAACAGCTGGGAGCGCAACTGCGGCGCGCTGCTGGCCGACGGCCGCTTCGTGGCGCAGCGTTGCACCGCCGCCCTCGCCTACGCCTGCGAGCCGCGCCCGCCGCCGCCCGCCGCCGCCGCCGCCGCCGCCAAAGGTGCGTCCCACGCGTCCTGCGCGCTCCATGTGGGAAGTTGGTTCAGTGACTGCGTTGGCTTCCGCGACCGGGATCAGTAACTATTCGAAGTGTATTTTGCCCTGAGGAAGGCGGTTGAATGGCGGCCGAAGCGTTGGCACCTGTGCTTAGGACGCGTCGTCATCCGAACAGCCTAGTAGCTATTAGCTGGTTTAGTAATGTCCTAACACGTATTCAGTTCAAACAGTCAAAAATATATAAGTAGATTGATTGTCACATAATAATTGTCATGAAATATTCGTAATTTAACTCTCAGGAATCCTGATTCTTTTAGAACAATCAAAGTACAATTTTTTTTCAAAATATGTTTTATTTTTCCATATTCTGAATATGGAAAAATTGTGTTTCAAAATATGGGAACTTTTTAAAAAATTTGTAATTTTGATTTCCCTAAAAAAACAGGATTCCTGAGTTTTAAATTACTAATTAGTATTCAGTATGTTGTAGTATCATGCATTTTTATTTAATGACTTTACAATCGTTTCGCTTAAATAAGAATTAGTTCAGTTTTCTTTTTTATTTTGCCCAACATGTTCATATCAACTCAACTGTGAGAACCGTTGATTGGAGTTTTACAAACTTTGTAAAAATGGTTATTTTTAAACTTCTTGAAAGAATACAGGGAAATACACTGGTAGAGATTGCTTAGGTCCGTAAATTAGGGATAACTCTGAATTTTAAAAATTTCAGACGTTTGAAATATATACCCTCGTGCAACAATATTATTGATGACCGAGATTTTCCCTTCAAATGAAATTTGTTCTCCACAATAGTTCTTTACTTAAAATGATGAATATTTTTTTAAATACCAGTAGTTTTTGCTTAGATTTGATGAAATGCGAACATTTTTAAAGGCGAGATTTTCTCTGCACTCAAAATTAGGCAAAAATACTTATATTTTCAAAAACTTGAACAAGACATTCATTAAGGAACTAATTTTGGGGAACAAATTCCATTTGCATAAAAAAAAATTCTATCGGCCTCTAAGATACTAGGATCTCCCACGGCAGCCATCTCACTCCTCGAAAAAATGTTATGTGAACAGCGTCCCAGCGCTCCTCGAACATTACGCCCGTGGTAACCTCAGGTCCATCTTGGTCGTACCATTTAATAATGAAGGGGTCAGCGCAATGTTAGTCTAAGCCACACTTTGAGAAAACGAAGAAAAATAAAGTTGAAGTTTCTTAGTTGTGGTTAGAAAGAATTGTGAACAGAAAACAAATAGTGAAATCATTAACTTCATAGAGGAAAACTGGTGAAACCAACAATTTACAAGGATGGTGCACCTTCTTACATAACAAATGGTGTCAATAACTAATTTTTCCAGGGAGTCAGACTACTATTGCACTTAGTCTTTCATGGATCTGTGTAAGCTCATAGAGCCGTTCCGGTGCTTCTACCATTCTTCTGGTTTTAAGGAGCAAATACCTGATTTACAAACTCAAAATTGCCAAAAAAAAAGAAAGAAAGATCATTCTCGACCCCACTACAAGCCGTAGAAGTTTGCAACATTTATTCTGAGACACGCTGTATCGATGATCGCAGTTGTCACCGAGCCAGCAGACGACACCGGGTACAAGGCGGTGCGTGGCTTTGCGATGTACAAGTTGTACACGGCTGAAGGCGGAGCCGTGGCTGAAGGCGGTGGCCACGTGCGAACGCGAGGGCGCGCTGGCGACGCCCGAGACAGAACGCGAGGCCGGGGTGTTGGTCGTCCTGATGTCGGCGCGGCCAGAGCTACGGCAGAGCGGCGTCTTCACTGGCATCAACGATCCTCGCCGAGGAGACTGGCGGGACCTCAACGGTAAAGGCACAATTAGTGGTGGCAAATGTTAGCAAAACATCGATACGTCAACAAATGGTTTTCGTTCGTCGATCGACAAAATACATCTATGTTTAAAATATCTATGTTTTACATATGATGAAACATATCGAAGTGAAATGCCCTGGTTCAAGTGTGATACATAACACGTCAGTATTAGTTTAATGTATATATTGTCTTAAATTTGACTGTTGTCTTAATTTTCTAATCATTGTTCGATGTATTCGAAGTTCAAAATGCAGTTTAACAATATTACCACGTAAAAATTAATCAAAAAGGTTGCGAGGACACAGGAGAAAGGTTGCGAACAGCAAACGGTTCGTGCCAAATGGGATCGTTCACAGTGACAGTAGTGAATGGCTGTTGATTGTGAGCAAGAGAAAAATTAGATAGTGGAAATTTTATTTATATCATGAGTTTGTTTTGAAATCATCGATGTTTCTGAACAAGTATATCGATTTGAAGTAAATATAAAAAAACATATCGTTGTTAGAATATTGATGTTTCCGCTCTAAAATATCGATGTTAAAACGTCGATGATCTTTTGCCATCCCTATCCAGAGTAGAGACATTTTGCACATCGACTCTTAAAGATAAGAGGACCCGGCTATTGTCATGTGACGCCCGTAACGTCAATCACAGTCTCTGTAGCAAATGTAAGCGTTAACCGGCTTCGGTTCGATAGGGGAGGTTTCAAAATGCGTACCGAATCGGTTGCCGGTTATATCACGGACAAAAGTCGACTGCGATTTTCTGCAAAACATGATGTACGTCATTGAGGAATATTGGCTTTCACTCTTTATGAGGATGGACGCCAGTGAGGTGTAATATGTTTCGCAACCGGGGAAAACGTTTAAAATAAGAAGCAATTCAACGTTTAAAAATTTACAGACTTTACAATAATAGTTCGATTTGGATCTAAAATTTCGAGCAGAATTGTATTTTCTGCATCTTCCATATTAATATTCTCAACTTGACATACTTCAATTAATTCATCCATAGCAGGGAGCAAAACATCCAGAGAGTAAAAAGAAGTGAACATCTGACCACTCTTGGCAATCGCTTCTGGTGTTTTCCCCAAAACAAATGTTTACGATGTAAATCGAAGTCGAAACCACAGTTCGAGAAATGGAAAAATCGATAAATAAAATAGGAAAGGCGCCAAACGTGTGTGTATACTTGTTTTTTTTTCTTGACACGGGGGTGTGTCATGAAAATGGAATATCGCACTGTATTTCGCGTCGATCTCCGTCGTGCCGCCAAGTATCGCATGATCGCCAGCACTGCTCGATACAATCGCGATCATGCGAAACCTAGCGGCACAACCGGGAACGACGCGAAACTCCGTGAGATATTCCATTTTACTGACAAACCCCCGTGCGCCAAGAAAGAAAAACTTAATACTATCAGATGAGCTTTCAGATATCAGCACGTTATAAGCGTAAGCGTTGAGCAAAATCTCTCTCTGAGCTTCACGCAAGATTCAACGTTACATATTTATAACCGTTAACGTTATCCATTTCGGTTAGCCGCAAAACATCTCTAATAGTCTACGAACGGGAACATAAATTTGAAAGACGGACGTCTCAGATAGGCGTTCACAACAAGATGGGCACGCGAAGGTTGACGGGAACGGGATGAATGGTCAACAATTATCTTCGTCCAGGAACGGGAAGCCTCTCGGCCAATGAAAGTAAAGCAAATGGCGACGTAGTTTTCCAGCTGATCGAGCGCGCTATCTGCGGGCGACAGTGGTCAGGAGCGGAGTCCAGAGTGTAGTGCGACAGTGCGGTTAGAGCGTGGATTTGCGAAGGTAGGGATTTGTTAGTCATTGTTGAGCTGTTTTAGTTCTTTATAGTAATTATAGTTATTTTTCTATTCATAGCAATACTTAGAATTGAAATTCACCCCACAAAATTGGTTTTATATATTCCGTTAAAGTACTTTGGAGCTGTTTGTTTTTTTATTATATTTTAGCTAGATGAATTTTATCTAAGTTCATAGTATTTTTTGCATTTTTTTCATTCTCAAATGGCAAATCAAAGAGTGAACAGAGCAGCGTAGCTAGATGTGCATTGGTTTCCACAACTGTTTCTTGAAGTTCTCTTTTTTACCTCTACAAGTTCCTAGCGCATATTCCTCATTCCGTTAATGTTTATTGATGCTCGTGTCTTGCGTTCCCGTTCCCATCCTCGCCTTCGCGTCGCCGTTCCCGTTCGCGGATTATTCTGGAATTGTCTTTAGCACGCACTGAAGGGTATCAACTTATTGCAACGGCGGAAAACTCCAGGATGCATACATACGAACGATCGTGTTGCCGGGTGCGGCTCTACGTAAATTTCGCCGATTTTGCGCGATATATATATATATATATATATATTATAATATATATCAATATTATATAATATATATCAATTATATATAATATAATTGATATATATAATATATATCAAAATTATATATAATATATATCAATATATATTGATATATTGATATATATATATATTTGACGTAATTGTCGGGTGGAGCTATTATTTATAATGATAATATGACTGTGACTGTATATTGTTTGGATACCAACGTGGTCTTGACTGAACGTCGCACCAAGCTGTGTCTCGCGAGGCCACGCCTGGCCCATGCGCTTTCTCAATACGTTGGCACCAGTCTTTCTTTAGGTTGCTGCGTGAATGTGCAAGGTGAGGCCGTCCTGGATGGCCGAGGTTGCTAGAGCCGTGTGCCAACTCAGCGCCTCTGTCCGAAGGGGGGTCGCGGGTTTGAGTACCACCGTGGGCATGGTTGTTTGTCCCTTGTCTTTCATGTATGTGTGTTGCCAAGGAAGGCCTTTTCAGTCTGCTGACCACAGTCCAAGAAGCCCGCAAGTGTGGCAGTGTAGTGTAAAGGTTAATATATGTTCTCATGAGGGACATAGTGGGCCCCCGGCGCGGATAGCGAAAATCGACATCCCATGATGCTGGGAAAAGCCCCAGAAAAAATGAAGGTGTAAGGTTTGAGCTCGCCACTACTAGCGTCACCACCAATTTATTCAAGCTGGATCACTCCCGTTGGCCATAACATATGACTTTAAGACGGTTTCAGATATCGGGATGCGGCTAGAGCCAAGTTGTTGTTAAATGTTGGAGAAACACATTTCTTGTTCGTAACATTCTTAATTTTTGAGATATTCACACAATTTTAACTTAAGTTAATTTAAATGTAAGTATACATTTTTTCCACCAGCATTGTAAAGTTCTCGAAGTGACGAACACAATGACAAAAGCATTGTTAATATTCGAAAACAGTAGAAACAAATCCGTTCTGCATTTCTTCAGAAGCCATCTGTCGGGGGACTTTTTGTTGTTATTTAAGGTCGTATTAACTACTAGGTCATTAGCGATCACTATTGGATGTAACGTTATGGTATGAGGATGAAACGATATGGCGTTGACAGGGGGTGAAAGGACGAACACATACGACCATGCCAAGTCGGGATTCGACCCCGCGACCCAACGGTCCAACATCACTGCGGCACTACTGTCTTAGCGATCTCGGCCTCGGGGGCGATCCTTAGAAGTTGTCTAGAAGGCGAAGATAGTATGTCTCTGCCTGGTGTCATTGCGTTTTCAATATAAATAATTATACTTATATGTTACCTATGCTAATAAAAGTGAATTCAACGACGTGTAATCGAGTTCGATACACAAAAAAGTAGTATATGAATAGATACGAAATTTTTACAGGCTCTTCTTCTGGATTACCGCAGTGTCTTCGCAAAGTTTGGTTAAGATTAATATAACCCAAAGACGGAAAATAAATAATTTTAATAATATGTTGATATATGCTGGATGATTATTATTTGTCGTCGAAAAATATCGATATTCGATACTATGACGAATGTATATTGAACTCTAACCAACTTCAAATATAACATCACACTCTTTTGTTACTTTATTTTAAACATTCTTATCAACAATATAATCACACCTGATGAAAACGTCAAACTGGAGTAGACGTAGTATTTCTAGATTTTCGATTCAAGTTGCATAATATGTTTTAATTTGTAAATTATTTCTACTTTAATGGTTTTCTTTTCTGTTAATATTTAGAAACTAGATAATACATATTTGTCTTACATTTTAGCAGTTCAAGTGTTGGTACATTTCTAACAGATATCCATCAATACTGAGTAAGTGAATATGAGGAGAAGAAAAGAGACTACGTAGAAATGTATGAATGCCTATGAATGCGTTATAGTTCAATGAACACTAACTTTCTAGCAGAAATATCTCTGACTAGATTAGATGACAGATACGCATTGATATGCATTCAGGGAACATTTATGCTCTGTATGATTTGTTCAGGAATTAAACTGAATGCGACTGGATTCTTCTCGTGGGCATCTGGTGAGCCCTCTGGCGGACGCGTCGAGAACTGCGGGACGCTGCTGGCCGATGGACATTTGGCCGATTCTCGCTGCTCTCTGCCAAAGTACGATTGACCCGCTGCCGGAAGCGAAATTGGAACTAAACAGTAATGAAATGAGATAGAAGAGAGCCAAATGTTTCACCCAAATTCGATTAGTAGAGGGATGGTTCGCTGTCTTCTGCTTAAATGAAATGTTTTCTTCCGCGCGAATAGAAGATTCACAATAATAGAAGTATTTGTGTCAGTAACATGATAAACCGCAAGAGACACAGCATTCTCTCGCTTTTCGCAAACGTTCTTATCTCAGTTTTGGCCTATCGTATCTCATTTTATTTCTGCTCGAAGCCCTCCACAAATGTTAACAAGGGGTATACAGTAGGTGTCTAGACCAGAGTTGTCAAGGTCGATGTCACGAGCGGGAGTCCGTGGTACGAGTGCCACGACAAAATCGTTCCTCCACGCAGTTCATTACCCCGCCATCAGAGACAACGCCGTCTCTATTGTAAAACGGTGGGGTTCTAATAGATCCCTTTCCCGACGCTTGTTGCGCAGAGAAGCTCGTGGCATGCTACGGTGCCACGACGCGTGCCACAGCCACCAGTAGTAGACCTTGACACCACTGGTCTAGACCTTATCTGCACCAATCAAAACCACGAGTCGTGACGACCACAAATAACGTCGTTGCCAAATATTTTAAAATCAGCCACGCTATATTAAGAGTTCAAGTTTTTGAATTTGCTCGTTATGTAATGCATCTGTGAAATCTCACTTGAATACGTTTCTGAAGAGGCGGACATTTACCCCCCAAAATTCTTTACTACACTTACAATCAATAAAGGGTTCACTAATACGAAGCTTTTTGTCACCGGCTACACAGCAAGGAAATGTTTGTCTTTTCTTCTGCCATTTGTCGCTGCAGCGATAATCCCAGTGTTGATAAGGTCGATGCCACGAGCGTGAGTCCATGTGCCTGGAGTGCCACGACGAAATTGCCCCTTCACGCAGTACGTCACCCGTCCACCAGAGACAACGCCATCCCTATTGTAAAACTGCAGGGTTACTAATAGTTCCCTTTCCCGATGCTAGTTGTGAAGAGTAGCTCGTGGCATGCTACGGAGCCACGACGCGTGCCACAGCCACCAGTAGAAGACCTTGACACCACTGCCCTAGATAATCGCCGATAAGTTTCAAGATAAGGACTGACCGCTCATCGGCGGGCGCGACAAAGCGGTAATTAGCGTCTCCCACCAACGGGGCACCGCCCCAGCAGGGACAAGCTCGGAAGCTCCAGATCGGACTCCCAGCGTATGTGGTAGTGTAGTGCGTGTGTGTAAGAGTGAGGATAGGACAAGAAATGAAAACGAAAGATCGCGCGCGGTCCGTGGCCATTTGTTAGGGTATTTCTCCGGCATTCGCTTGGTGTAGATCGGAGAAATCACAGCAAACTACCGATAAGAGCAGCCGCCGCTAGAAGTCTTCTTCAAAAAGCGAGTGAATTCGACCTAGCTGAGTAGCTAGTGTTGAAAATCCTGACACCGTCGCGACTAGAACTTGGGACTTACCAGTCAGACACACTGGGCAGTGACATCAGTTAATGCCCTGAGCCACATTTTTAGGTCTGTCTAAAGGAGAAGCGGCGCGCTGCTCTGATCGATAGTTGTCCGTGATTTCTCCGATCAATACCTGACGAATGCCGGAGCACAAACCCTGCAAACCTCGGACCTTGCGCAATATTCCTTCCTCTTCCTTGTCATATCCTATTATTACAAACACTTATTTTGTGTTCCACTTTCACACCAGTCGGGAACTTAGAGCTTGTCCCAGCGCCCAGCTACGAGGTGATTTCTAGAAAGGGAAGTCACCCGCAAGTCGACGAGTAGGTCGGCGCCGGATCTCACCATCCACCGGGAAAGCACACCGCCATTTCTCGAGATAAAACATTCGCTACTCCAATAGGTGTAATAACCATAGCAATTGACGTGCTCGGAAACGGCAATCAATCTACCAAACGAACAACAGGCTAGGTATGTGAGGTCCGCGCCGGATCTCATGACCCAGCGGGGCACGATTTCACCCCACCTCCCGGTATATAACATTCTCGGCACTCGCGGGACTATCGATCACAGCAATTGTAGTGCTCTGAAACACCACTCAATGCCACGGGCGGATCCAGCCGATAATTTGGGGGTGGTAGGTAGATTTGTATTAAATAATAAACATATTTGTTATTGTATATTGTTTATTATTTATGTATTATATATATATATATATATATATATCGACCATGTTGAGAATGATGTTTACAGGAGCGCGCCACCGTCCGTGTTTACAGCCGAAACGACAGAGACGGAGATATAAGGATACTCAATTCAAAATTAAAATGGGACCGTGCCAATTGCAGGAAACAGTGCAATTTATTTCGTCGTAAATCCAGTATCTTCCCAATTAATATTTTAACTGTATTTGGACATGTCTGCACCTTATATTGGAAGAAATAAAAGTATACTTTTCTCTGCAAAACGATTCAAAATATTGAAACTAATTCTTTCGATGAGGTGTAACATTCATATAAATCGTTTATTTTAACTTAAGTAGTTTCTCAGAATATACACCAAATAAAATTATTTTTTGTGTAAGAAGTAACTACCACCATAATGAAGAATATTGTAGATACTTATGACAGTAAACTTAATATTTTGGTACTTTATTGCATACCTAACAAACCGCCTAAAACCTATGGAAAAAAGACAAAATGTTTAAATTCAATGAATAAATATTAAAAATTCAATATAAATACAACTTTTTATTCCATTCTTGTACTAGAAGAGTGAAAAGTAAAAAAAGTAACTTAAAGCGACAAAAATAAAACAGTCAGTGCAAATCTCGCGTGATGTGTCTCTGAAGTTATATTTTGTCAGCTGATTCACAACCTCTACGAAGGAGGCCATGGTGATTCCGGAGAAGCAGTTTCTGATCTCGCTTCACGCTCCTGGCGACTTTTCTTAGCGAAACTGACTGTACAGACCCGTGTTTACACTGTTAGTTCCACGATGCGCCGCAATCGTATCCTCCATTCTTCGCTGGGTCGAGTTATACGTGATATTATACATTTAGTTTAAATAATTACATAATTCGAACGTAAATTAATATTTAATAAATTTTGCCAAATAAAGTAAGGTAACAAACGAAAACTCCAGGCATTTTTTTCGGGGGGGGGGGCATGGCCCCCAAGCACTCCCCCCGCCCCCCGCTGGTTCCGCCAGTGAGTGGTGCTGAAGGTGTGGCGTGCCCGGCAGGGGTTTTTACTGCAAGAAGGCGGCGGGCCCGCGCGTGCGCCGTGGCTTCGCGGAGCGGCGGGGCGTGGGCCGTGCACCGCGAGCTTCTCAACTGGGCGGCGGCGTTGCTGGCGTGCGGCCGCGAGGGCGCCACGCTCGCCGTCGCCAACTCCTCGGAGCAGGCGCGCGCGCTCGGGAGCCTCGTGAGCGACCTCCACCACGTGCACGTCGGCGCCGTCGCCTTCGCCGGCACCAACGCCGCGCCGGGGTCGACTAGGGGGACAACGTCTTCGGTACTGTCTATTCTTTATCGTAGGTATAGTGCCATTTTTCTAACTCTGCCCCTCAAGCCCCTATGGCCACGATGGCATATCACACGGCATTTCGTTTCTTTCTGCGTTGTGCCGCTAGAAGTCGCATGATCGCAAGCACTCCTTGATACTGTCGCGAATATGCGATACCTGGTGTCACGACTGAGAACGTCGCGAAATACCGTGACACATTCCATCCTCAAGACGGACCTTGAGGGGAAAAGTTAGAAAAATCGGAGTATAAAACAGGGAGAGATGGCTCAGTGCATCAACATGATGTCACTGCAGTCCCTCTGACCGGGAGGTTCTAGATTCGAGTCCCGACGGCGTCAGGATTTTCGACATTAGCTTGTCAGCCAGATCGAATTCAGTTGCTGTCTGGAGGAGAATTCTAGCGGTAGGCTGCTCTGATCGGTAGTTTTCTGTGGTTTCTCCGATCAACACCAGGCGAATGCCGGAGCAGTACCCTAACAAACGGGCCACGGACCGCGCGCGATCTTTCCTTCCTATTCCTTGTCCTGTCTTCACCCCTTATACACATATTTACACTAACATGCATTACACTGCCACACATGCCGGAAGGCCGTTCGGGAGCTTAGAGCTTTTCCCGGCAGGGGCGGTGCCCCACTGATGAGAGATACCTGGTTGGAGGGAAACCCTGCTAGTCGACGCTAGGTCGGCGTCGGATCACGCCATCCAGCGGGGAAAAGATCACCGCCACCTCCCGAGGAAAAACACACACTTCACTTAACGGGTCTAATGACCTCTGTAGTTGACGCGCCCGGAATCACAATCCATCAATCAATCAATTTATAGGTAATACCATGAGTGCTTTGGAAATTGTCGATAAATACCCAACTCGCGAATTGAGCAGGGGATTTATCTGAGAATTTCCAAAGCACGAGTGGTATTTGAGAGGACTATTTTAAGAATGAAATTACGTCCAACAGTCGTTTTCTGTATGCGTACTTTGGGGTAAGTGTTTTGTGGTTCGGTACGATTTCTTTAAACTTACTTTGAACATGAAGCAGTCAGTATCTTGGATCTTGATAACATGAACTACGCATAACTCGGACAATTTCTTTCACAACTTAAATTTAACACATTAATTATTAAAACAGTGGCGTAGCTTTAGCTGGTGTCCCCTTGGGCAAAGCTACTGGTGTCACCCCCATCCTTAAATTAAGTATGAAAATATCTATTGCTCCATTATTGTACATTATTTTTTTTTAAATACAATCATATTTGCACATGATAGTTATTTATAATATATTAAACAGTTAAATGTAATTAAGAATAATTGCAATATAATTTTTAAATAAGTTATGTATGTTATTTATAAAACCACGAGATTTTAGGGCAGCAAACTTATTTACAACTTCACTAAAATCTATGCTTATTGCAATGTGTTTTTCTATTGTCAATAGAGCCAAATCAGCTAGTCTTGATTAATATATGCATTATTAAGTAAATTATATAATTCCAACAATAAAATATTTTAATTGGTGTCACCCCTAGAATGGTGCCACCCGGGGCGCGCCGCCCCCCCCCCCGCCCCCACCCTAGCTACGCCACTGATTTGAAAATTCTGCCTTGAAGAATGCTCCTGTTTACATTTTGATGTTAGAAACTCTCCCTCGTAATCTCGCTATATTACTAACACGCCAAGCTTTCTGTATACATTTCCGGATATTTGGTTCCCCCCTTCAAAGTCTAAGTCACAATGGAGATGGATTCAAGTAGTTTCAGATGTCTTTTTGCAAATGACTCTCAAGTGACTGGTATACATTGAGAATCTAATCATTCTTTTATATATCGCCAAATGCTACTGCGGTAAACACGTTATCGTTTCATAGTGACAACAGTAATTTATTAGTGAAATTGACATTCCATAATGTTTTTTTTTAAATAGAGGCAATTAATTAAAATTTAAATCAATTTAAAATCAAGTTATGGCTTGACCATTCTAATTTAGATGATAGTGAATTTTCTGATTTTCTTGTAGTTTTTAGGATACTTAAATGAACATCTGTAACATGAATTCAAGTTCAACACTAAGTAAAAACATCTTTCAATGCATTTTCTATTCCTCTTTGAACACAAGAAATAAACATTAAACCGGATTAATGCAATAAGGAAAGAAAAGAAATTGCAAAAAGTAAATCAAGAAAGTAATGGTATTATGACAACTATAATTCCTCATAATGCACATAATGTAGGTATGAAAACATATATTTGAAACTAAGTAGGAGAGACAAAAATATCATAAAATACATTCAATATACATTGTTAATTGAATTGTGTACAAATGGCGTTACAAATCATTACATTTTACAGCCTAACTCTTCCCTTCAGACACCACATTTATCCAAAGAACTAATAATGGGCGTTTTTTTACAGGTCTGCGGCTTCTTAATGTCTATTGGCATTATAGTTCCGGAATTGACGTAAGAAAGGATAAGTGTGTTGGAATGGATGCCAAAGGAATGTTTTAGTTACAATTCTTGTGATGTTAAACACGCGTTTATTTGCGTAAAGTACCCTTGACAATCATTAAACGCAGTGAAAATATCTTTGTTTAGATAAAAATGTAAAATGAAACATATCGAAAATAAAAAAATAGTCAATATTCGTATTGAGGAAGTGAATATTTATTGATTCGGTTCAACTATTTACATCAGTAGTCTCGAAAATGAAGTGGAATGTATATACACTGGTCGCGAGCTCTGCCAATCGTCGCTGTAGAGAACCCCTATCGTCTTGAAGGTAGCGAAAAAGACGTCTGGTCGAGGGTTGAGAAAACCTACATCAATGTTGTCAAGGTCAGTGCCACGAGTGCCATGACGAAATCGTCCCTCCACGCAGTTCATTACCCCGCCACCAGAGACAACGCCATCCCTATTGTACACGGCGGGGTCACTGATAGTTTCCTTTCCCAAAGCTAGTTGCGCAGAGAAGCTCGTGGCATGCTAGGTGCCACGACGCGTGCCACTGCCACCAGTAGAAAGACCTTGACCCCACTGACCTAGAGAATCGCCGATAAGTGTCGTGATGAGGACAGAGGTCATGCACGGACGGGCTCAGCAAAGCAGTAATGAGCGTGAATCACTCAGGCAAATTCCTGTTGCGCCCGAGCACGGTACAATTCTGGGTGAGGAACATGTTCATTATTTCATTCAAGAAAATAATGCTTTTTCCCACACAATTCATTATACAAGTAACCGACTGAGTAGGAAGGTGTCGAGTCGTAGGGTAATCGCTTATTTTTCTGAAAATTGTGTGAAATTTTCTAGTTCGACCCTTTGTCGAACAAGGTTCTAACAAGAAACAAGGTTTGGGTCATTAGGAGTAAATTGATGTCAAAGTTTTCCTCTCTCCACTTATTCAAATTCCCTCCATGCGGTAGCGAATTTTACAACAATTGCTCCACAGCAGAAAGCGCGCAAGGGAAAATTGTAGCCCAGTTATTGTAAAAGAGTACTCTTCAACATGTTTGAGAAACACTTGTAGGCGCAGACAGGGGAGCGTAGATAGCAGGACTGGAGAAACCAGAGAAATTGTTTTAGTAAGAGTTAGTACCGAACAAATTCTACTAAAATCGCTTATTTTTTACAAAATATTACGAAATTCGTCAGTTCGACCCTTTGAAATAACAAGGATCCAACTAACGTTTCTGTCGTTTGGAGTAAATTGAGGTCTCTCCACTTATTCAAACATCTCTCCACTTATTCAAACATCTCTCCATACGCATTAATAATCTTTACAGTAGCTATTGATCGAGAGTAGAAAGCGTGCAAGGACCATTGTAGCCCAGTGATTATAAAATTGCAGCACTCTTCAACATGTTCGAGAAACTCAGCAGGTTCGGACAGGGCAGAGCAGATAGCAGGGACCTGAGAAGCAGAGGGGCGTACCCAACATCGACGAAGGCAAGCAGACCACACTGTTTCCAAGCGATGCTAGCGAAGCGATGTCATGCGACATACGCTGTAAATTTAAAACTTATCATTTTCTAAATGTTTCGCGAAATCCATCATTAAAACTTGAGTGTGCATGAAAAGAGCTTAATCTGTACCGCAGACGACGTTAGAACACACACGTTTCTCTTAGCCAGAGGCGTATCTAGGTATTCAGGCGTCCATGGCAAGCATAAAATTTTCCTGTCAGAATTCTTCAATTAGGGTTGTTGTTGTTTGTTTTAGTGGGGGTACTCGAAATGAGGTCTCTTGTGAGTGTTGCCCATGGCATGTGTCATATGTGCTACCGTACCGAAGATATGCCTCTGCTCTTAGCGGAAAACTATCCGCAGAGAAGGCCTTACATTGTGCTATGGGCCAGTTCAGGTTCTATTCATGGGCGCCGTGTGTGTCGTGAGGGCTTCAGATGTCGTGAGGGCTCATTACGGCACGTAAGCAGCAGACAAATGAACGGTTTCGCATCACCTGCTTCGGTTGTTGATGCGTTTGTGGGTGAGCACCTGCGGGCAGCGATCCTTCAGAAGCCAGAATGAACCTAAACGCTCATTTCACTCCTCATGGACGAACAGTTAAAGTAGACTGCAGTTTCCGGTTTAGATACGTTTAAGAAACAAGAGGAAAAAACTCATTCTTTCGTAGACTTTTTCGGGTACTGGTTAGGATCGCAACCCTGGGCTCAGTTTCTGAATTTTCTACTCTTTCACAATGTGTATGATTACATGCACTTTTCTGGCAGAGATATTGTGAAATTTTTGTAATTTAGATAGAGAAAGTTGATTTTTAATTTTTGCGGAATCATTCTCTTGGACATACATCATATTACATTTTATCAAAATGATACTAGATGAGTATCAAGCTATCATATTTTAAAAACGTATCTTCTACATTTATTATACAAATATACAATTTGAAGTTTTTTTAGATTTGAAAACATACTTTCAATTGCATTTCATCAATTCTACCGCGTTCCTTGCATGGCAGTTATTTAGAAAAGGCGAAATTTACAAGTAATAATAAAGGCCAGAACGCGACGTAGGTCTATAATACATTTTCTAGAAATGTTCTTATTTATAGGATTTTTCTTACCATTTATGTTACATTCCAGAAAGCCACTTATTTCTTTTGCAAACTACATTATATCTATATCTTTAAATATAAATATTGATATAGGATATTTATTATCATCATGAAGTAAAAGATTTACATGAAGTAAAAGATTCTTTAATTATGTGAGTCTTCCATGTCACAAAGGTCAACACGTGAAACTATCAAGAATGTAAACCTTAGAAGATAAGAAAAGATAGGTTGAATAGGTGATGACCGAACAGCGGTCATAAAGATAGTTTCAGATAATGTAACTTGAAGATGGAAAAGTATGCGTGATCCTTCTTAATATTCGTGTCAAAATTATAGGATTTGAGGAATGTCAGTGATAGAACAATTTAACACTTTAACAAGTGTAAAATATCTTTGTTCGGAAGCTGAAGAACCCAGTGATGAGGTGAACTGGTGACGTCATGGAATTAGGTATTGATGTGTGGCTAACGTTCCCAGTGAGGTGGCATACGTGCGGCGAGGTGAATTTGCAGCATTACACAAAAACAGAGAATACATAGAGAACTTAAATGATGGTACATGTGTTTCAAGCAAATGTGAATAACACGGGCCTCATCATGCGACTTCCTCATCTAACACGAAGGCGGGAGTGAACTGAATCACCAAACAGTGATCACGTCAGTGAAACCAAGAGTGACGCAATGTCAAAAGTATTCTGTTGGAGGAATCGTACGAATACTGCGCCATTTAAATAACTGTCAAGTTTAACGTGATAGATGAAATGATTCTATGAGATTGCCAATATCATCAACATTTTCTTTTTTTCATTTTCCTCTGAAATCAATCGAAAGAATTTGAATTTACATACCGTATATAAATAAGGAATGCGCACATGAAGTTCATGATTCTGTACGATTTGCCCAGACACAGTATGTTGCTCGGGCCAGCTGAATTTGTAAGGTCGATGGCACCTGAGGAGACGAGGTCTCTCACACGGTGGTAAAACTCCTTCCAAATGCTCCTCCATCTCATCCCATGCACTTCGAGCGTGGATCACGGAAGTTCGACGGCGAAACCAAGGGTAACGTGATGTCAAAAGAATTGTAGTGATGGAGCAATCATAGGAATACTGCGACTTTAAAAAAAATGTTCTCTTTCTTATTTTCCTCTGATATCAATCGAAAGAATTCGAATGTAGATACCATGTATAAATCAGGAATGCACACAACGAAGTTCACGATTCTGTACGATTTGCACAGACACAGCATGCTGCTCGTGTCAGCTGCATGTGTAAGGTCAATGGCACCTGAGGAGACGCGGTCTCTCACACAGTCCTCCCAAACGCTCCCCCGTCCCATCCCAGGCGCGACGAGCGTGGAACGCGTGCGCGCGTCTCCTCCAGGAGCACCTGGCGACGCGGCGTGCTCATGTGCGGCGCGCAGGCGGCGTGGCCGAGGCGTGGCGGGCGGGCGGGCGAGGGGGGCGGTGGAATGCGGCGCGCGCGGTGGCGACGCTCCGGGCGCGCTTTTTGTGCCCCGCGCCGCACCCGCGCCGCCGCGCCACCGCGCCGCCAACAGGTGCGCCTGCCCACCCCGCC